>QRFJ01000880.1:336498-445153 GCA_006176705.1 Cocos nucifera | reverse complement strand
CTTCCTTCTATGCCCTATTTGATTTAATCATAATACTTATAATTAAACCATAAGAGATCATGTTTGACTTGGTCAAAATCATCCTATCCAATAGGTTAACTAAGCTCGAGAGGATTTGGGTTTAACCATATGCTAGCATGGCTTACCTAAATCAAATAGGATTCCTAATCCTAGCCTAATTGATGCTCCATGAGCCTAACTAAACATTCCAAGATCCAATCCTTTGTTGTATGACTCCGTAGGTTCAATTCTATTTGGTAGTGGGATTATATCATGATTTCCATCATTGATATCATTGAAACTTCTTTCGATGGATTGGAACTCCTAATTTTACCCATCAAGGATCATCGATCATCAAGATAATACTCATGGGCCCCATAATCCACTAGTGACACCTAGTAGTATATACTGGCAATCCATCAGAACTGAATGGGGAACCTCTAGGTACGATTGTCGTGTGATATATTTTTTCTACCGTTAGTCCCGACATGATATAGATCAATGATAAACTCATCAGACCTTATTCTTGCCATATATTAGAATCAATCGACTTGAGTTTGATGTGAACCCTGATAGAAACTCTTTTCTATCTTTCACATTGCCATAGCCATGGGCTTCTGGACTCAGCTTCATGATCTATATAGGACTACTCCTCAACGACCGAGATCGATAGAACCCATCTTGGTGCAATTCAAATCCTACAACGAACATACTGCAGCCAACATACACCTCTAGGTTCCACATGACTAGAAGACCTAGTTATGGTGTAGTCAAACTACAGCATCCTTAAGGTGAACTATCGATGCATCTCAGGTCAAAGAACTACTCACACTACCCCAGCTATGAGTTAGTCACTATGAGAAAGTAGCATCCTAGTGACTATCCGAATTGGTCACACTCAATACCCTTGATCTTTATCAAGTACTTGCACTATTACTCAGGTATCCCCATACTGTAGATTCAAGACTCATCTACGTAAAAGAAGCGATTGAGCAGCAATCTATCTGGATCAAGCATTGTCCCCATGATGATCCTATAATCGCAAGCAATTTATGAATTAAATATAATGATACATATCTCAAAGTTTCAACTCTTGAGAATATATGTCATTATACTCGTTAATTCAAAAGATGATTCATAGACACTTTATAAACATAGATGTGAATAGAATAAATCCAATTTTATTAATAAATCAAAATTATAAAAATGCCCTTAGAATGTTTTACTAGTGTCGATCAATCTGGCTTCCAGAACATATATCTAACAATCTTTCACTTAACCTAAAGCTAATTGGCTACAAATCTAAGTTCCATCTTCTCAAGGTGGGCTTTAGTCTTTTGTTGGCTCAGTTGCTTAGTTAGTGAGTTAGCCATGTTGTCTGTGAAGTTGACTCTTTGAATCTCGATGTATTCCTTTTCAAGATAATCGCGGATGAGGTGGAATCACTACTTGATGTGCTTGAACTTCTAATGAGATCTCGGCTCCTTAGCAAGGACTATGGTACCATTATTGTCATATAATAGAGGAATGGCATCTGATGTCATCACTTCTAGCTCCGTAATAAACTTTTTGAACTAAAATACTTTTTTTGTAGCTTCTAATGTAGTGATGTACTCTACTTTCATGGTAGAGTCTATAATTACTGTATGCTTGAAACTCTGCCAGCTTATAGTATCATTATTGTATAGAAAAATACTACCTAATGTCGACTTTCGATCACTAATATCAGACATAAAGTCTGAATCAGTATCCTTGCACCCGCAACTCTTCATTCTCAAAGATCAAAAATATATCTTTTGTCCTTCTCAAGTACTTAAGGATATATTTCACAGAAGTCCAGTGTTTCTCTCCTGGATTCAACTGATACCTTCTTATGACACAACATTGGTGATATCAGGTCATGTACATAACATGGCATACATGAAGCTCTCTGTAGCAGAGGCATAAGAGATCTTGCTCATGCATTCCATCTTTTCTGATGTGTTGGGATACATCTTCTTGGAGAGACGGATACTATGTCTGAAGGATACTAATCTCCTCTTGGAGTTCTCCAAGCTGAACCTCTTCAACACCTCCTCTCTATACATCTACTGTGAAAGTCCTAGCATACTTCTAGATTTATCACTATAAACCTTAATCCCCAAAATGAAGGATACTTCGCCTAGGTCTTTCTTGAAAAATTCTTTGGACAACCATAACATGACGGATGTCAACATGGAAATATCATTTCTAATTAGGAGGATGTCATCCATGTACAATATGAGGAATGTGATAGCACTCCCACTAATTTTTTTAAAGTTGCATGATTCCTCTTTGTTCTTGATGAAATCAAATGATTTGATTACATCATTGAAGTGCATATTCTTGCTCCAAGATGCTTGCTTGAGTCCATAGATAGATCTATGTAGCTTACAACTCTTATGAACTCTATCACTAGACATGAATCCTAATGGTTGCTCCATATAAATATCTTTCTCAAGGTATCCATTAAGAAAAGTCATCTTCACATCCATTTGCCATATCTCATAATCAAAATATGCTACAATGGCAAGCAAGGTTTGTATAGATTTAAGCATAACTACTAGCGAAAAAGTCTCCTAATAGTCAATACTTTCATGTTGACTATACCCTTTAGCCACTAGCCTAACCTTATAGGTCTCTACCTATCCTTTCAATCTGATCTTTCCCTTGTAGATCCATTTACACACAATTGATACAATACCCTTTGGTGGATCCACCAAAGTCTAGACCTGGTTCGAGTACATCGAGTCAATTTCTAACTTCATTGCCTCTAACCATTTTTCAAGTTGATATTTAATATCACCTCATCATATGTGTTGGGGTTATCATCATGTACCCCATTTTTCCATGAGAAACACTTTTACTACTTTCTCTATGACAATACCTAAGTATCTCTTAGGAGGATAAAAAATTCTATTTGACCTATGAGGTGGAGGAGGAGATGCACAGATTGGTTTTAACTGACTAGGTTCAATAAGTTCTATGGCTCGTTGCTCTTTGAAGACTTTCTCCTTGAGCCCAATCTATCTGCTAATGCCTCCATCTTGAATAAACTATTTTTCAAGAAAGATTGCATGTTGACTCACAGATACATTATGATCTTCTAAAAGATAGAAATGATATCCTAAAGACTTCTTAGGATATCCTATAAAATGAGCTTTATGAGACCTAGTTTCTAACTTGTCCGCCTGTTATCATTTGACATATGCCAGACAATCTCAAATCTTGAGATGACTCAGACTTGGTTTCTTACCATGTCATATCTCATAGTGTGGTAGGAATGGTTTTAGAAGTAACCTTATTCAGTATATATATAGCACTAAGTAGATATGTCCCCAAAGAAAAATCAAAAGGTCTGTGAAATTTATCATGGAATAGATCATATCTAATAGAGTCTGATTTTTCCATTCTAAAATCCTGTTGAGTGGAGGCATTCCAGGTAGTCCACTATGAGACTATGCTATGTTCTTCAAGATAACTAATAAACTCCTCACTAAGATATTTTCCTCCTCGATCTGATTAAAGAATCTTAAATTTTTTTTTTGATTTTTTCTCTACTTTATTTTTGAATTCTTTGAATATGTCAAAGGCTTTAGACTTGTGATGCATTAGGTACGCATAGCCATACCATGAAAAATCATTAATAAAGATTATGATGTAAGAGAAACCACCTCTGATTGGCATATCAAATGGACCACAAATATCTAAATAAACTAGAGCAAGTATCTCTATGGTCTTTTCCCCATGTCCTACAAAGGGAATCTTGGTCATCTTTTGTTTAAGGCATGACTCATAAACCAGATATAACTTAGAAGTCAATGGATCCAAAATTCCAATTTTCTTCAATACGTTTATATTGTCTTCTCCTATATGCCCTAGCCTTAGGTGCAACAAATATTTTTCATTTATGTAATCTCTAGATTGTTTAAAACCTATGTCATTCATATTTTGCTCAACACAATTCATAGAAATATCAACATGTAATTAAAAAAGATAATTAATTAAGAAACCACTTTCAATTTTATTACTTTTGAAGTAAATATTATAATAATCCTTAAAAAAACTAATTATATAATCATCTTACATTAAGCAAGAGATAGAAATTAGATTCCTACATGTAGCAGGTATAAAATAATAGTCTTTCAGAATCAAAACTACTCCTGATGAGAATCGAAGAGGGTATATTCTATAGCCACAATAGCAATCTTTGCTCCATTCTTAACATATAGGATCATCTCGCCGTCCCTTAGCTTCCTACTTGTTAGATGTATGCTTTAGAAGCTAAATTGATCGACACATGTAAAACTTTTTATGGACATTTTTATAATAGTTGACTTATTAATAAAATTTAAATTATTTTATCATTCATATTTATGTTTAATTATATCTATGAATCATCTATTAGCTTAATGGATATGATAACACATATTCTTAAGAGTTAGAAATTTGAGATATGTATTATTATAATTAACTCATAAACTGCTCTCGATCATAAGATCATTACGAGAATGGTGATCAATCCAGAAGATTGGTGTATGATCGCTTCATTCGGATAGATGAGTTTTGAATCTATGATATAGAGATACTAGAGTAAAAGTATAGGTGCTTGTTAAAAATAACGATACTGAGCATGACTAATTTAGAGCAGTCATAAGAAAGTCTACCATCTCATTAATGACATGCTCATTGCTATAGTTGTATGTCTAGTTCTCTGACTTGAGGTGCATCAACTGTTCACCTTAAGGGTGCTATAACTTGACTACACCATAACTCAGTCTCATAACTATATGGAGTCTTGAGATAGCATGTTCATTATAGAAATTGGATTGCACTAAAATAGGATCTATCAACCTCGATAGAGAAGTAGTCCTTTGAAAATTATGAGACTGAGTCCTTAAGCCCATGGCCATAGTAGTATGAAAAATAGAAAGAAGTTTCTATTGGATTTCACATCGGACTCAAATCAATTGATTCTATCATATGACAGGCATGAGATTTGATGAGTTAGTCTTGACCTCAATCCTATTGGGACTCATGATAGAAGAACTGAATCATACGATAAATGCATTTAGAAATTCTTTTTCAGTTTTGATGAGTTGCCACTATATACTATTAGATATTACTGGTGGATTGTAGTATTAATTAGAATTATCTTAATGATCGATAATTCTAATTGGATGAATTGGAAAGAGTTTCAATTTATTAAAAAGAGTTTTGATGATGTCAATGATAAAGATCATGACATGTCCCATTACCATACAGAATTGAACCTATGGGTCATACAATCAAGGATTTTGATCTTGCATATTTCAATTAGACTCATACAGTCTGATTGGATTAGGATTTGATCCGATTAGATTCAAGAAAATCAAGCTAGCATATGATTAAACCCAATTTCTCTTGCTTAGAGTTCTCTATCGGATAGAGCTTAGCCAAATTAGATTTGGTTCGTAGGGACACCAGGAGTTAGCGTTCCCTAGGTCACCTGGATTGGATAAGGATGGGGAGCACCAAGTTTGGGCTGCCCCCTCCTTTTATCTTTCTTTTATGTTTAGTATTAGGGGCACACGCTCTCTTATTTTTCTCAAGGGGTGTGTGCCATCTAATATTCAAGAAAGAGAGAGAGCACATGCCTCTCACTTCTCTTTTGGGCATGTGCTTCTTGTAAATAAGGATTAAGTTTGAATGATTTCAAATGGTTAAGTGGTTGGATTTAATTCAAACTAGAAGAGGAGATAACATGAGGTGCCAGCCACCCTTATCCAGATTAGGGTGGCATCCCATATAATTTTGTTTGACAAAATCTAAGTGAAAGCAGAGGAGGAGTGCCACACCTTCTAGGAGTCTTTCTACTTTAAGTCATTTGATCTGCTTAATGACTTAAAGCTCAAGGACTCTTAGTTTCCTATTTCTATAAATAGAACCTTGCCAAATGATTTGGCATCTTAGTTTTAGATACTGGCAAAGCCCTGCCATTTCTCTTCCATGCCTCATCCCTCTCTCCTTCGCTTCCTCTCTTCCATGCCCAAAGAAATTGGGTTGATCTTATTCAAAGTACTCGAAGGGTCGAGTACTGTATGTGCTGAAGAAGAAGAAGAAGAAGTGATCAAGTATTGATCCAATCCCTCCCAGTGATCAGATTGAAGGTAGATCTAGGACAACTCAAATCTAACTTACTAAAGGTGGATCTAAGCCAAAGAAGTCATCTAGGTCCGAGCCCGAGTGGATACCTATAGAGGTCAAAGGCTCAATAGTGGACCTCAATCAAGTTATGGTCATCGAACTACGGAGATCATCTATCCACACAAAGGTGATGCAATCACGCCTTTGTATACATAGTTGTATGCTTTTATTTATTTAGATTTATGAACTGCATGCTGGATCAGATTAAAAAATTTTGAATTCCACTGTATCTAATCCAAACCGTTCCAACATGCTGCATCATTCCTTTAACTAATATCAGAGCCAGGTTAATGGTTCATAGATCTAGATCATATTATTTGATGAGATTAGAAATAACATTAGATTGAAAATGCATGAGATGTGGTTTTCAAAATACATTTGATGTATATCATCAAAGCATGTTAGGCTAGATCTATTTTCATATATGAGATATATGTATGATGTAGATATATTTTTATATCTTAGTAGTATAGTACTCAGAATGGGGTAATCACCTTGGCCATCGGGTCATAAGGGAAAGAAAGGTTTAAAGACCCTCTCTTCCCATTCGATGGGATACTCTTATAGTGTGTAGGATTGCTACTTGTGATATGCCTCATGAAGAAGAACAGCAAAAAGATGAACTTACTTTTTGCTAAATCTTAGATCCAAAAATCCTAGGATCTACTTTATGATGCATGTAAAATTGTTCAGATTATGAAATTATTTCTATATCTAAACTAGAATTTTATGGTATGATCATAAACCCATGTTATGTTACACTTAATTGAGAATTAAGATATGAAATTAATTAGATCTAAAAATTATGAATTAAAAATCTAAGACAATTTCATAAAACATGGGTTTAGGGTGTGGGTAGCTTAACTAGGTCTAGCATAAGCAATTGATCAAATCAAATCAAGTATTGGTTAGGATGGGATCAAGAGTGCTCTAAGACCAATGCAAATACTGAAGAAAATAGATCTAGGATTTCAGGGTTAGATTTTAAAACCTTTTCAAATCTATGTAGCAGAAGACATGAATTAATCATATTAATTCATAAAAATATAAGAAAAGTCCAAGATCTAGAATCCTCTTCAATGATTAAAGCATGATATTAAATTAGAAATTAAAAGATTAAAAAACTTCATGTTGATCATATCAATAATAGAACAACTCTAAATCAGACCTAGGTATGAAACAGGGAGATTATATCATCCTTACCTTTGCAAGTTAGACTTTCTAGCTTGTTGATCTAGGGCTAAGGTTGATGCTCTTAGTTACATGTACATCAAGCCTCTATAGGTTGTCTACATGAGTCCTTAATCGTTGATCAGAAGTCCGATGCTTGAAAATCAGGCCTCTACAAGTCTTCTTTGACAGTCGATCTAGATCTTCCTTCTTCAAAACTTAGACAGTTCAATTTTCAAAAGTCAAGGAAGAAGACTTGTGAAGCTGAGATACCTCTCAAACACTCACAAAAAAAGTGGAGGAAGAGATCAAAAGAAAATCCTAGAAGAAGAACCTTTCTTCTTTTTTGTTCCCTCACCTAGACACCTAGATTGGTGTCTTTACAATTCCCACACCCTAAGCCTTTCTCTCCTTGGTTTTCCCACACCCGAAAAGCCTTCTCTCAGGTCTAGAATCTCTAAAAATTAGGGCCAAAGACCCATTAAATAGAGAATTAGGATAAAGTCATTGTCTAGATCAAATACCTAGTCAGGACTTGTCCAAATAAGGCAACATATGGGGTGCCGAACTCTTGGGCATGCCCTCCTTTTTTTCTACCGTGGACCACACTTTTTGTGCACACAAAATCTTCTTTAAAAGCCACAAAAATTTTAGAAAAAATAGGAGTGGGTTGGTGGCACAAAAGGAAGAAAGTTTTGGTTACTTAAAATTCTATCTCATAGAATTTGAATCAAAACAAACTCCCTTGTTTGACTTGGTCCACAACTAACTGCCATTGTAAGAAAGAAGGAGAGCAAGGGGGGCACACGAGAAGGCCTGGGCATGGAGAATTTTGTCACCAAAACCCCTAAGAAATAGGGCGGGGGCATTGGAACTAAGGTGGCACAAGGATAGAGAGTCCTAGTCACACTAAGACTCCTATTTTGACTTGGTCTAATATATTCTTTTAATCAAATTAAATTAAAATAAATCTAACCCAATTAGAATAGATCTTAGTCCAACTAATAATTTAATTAAATCAAATTTAATTTTAATTTAATTTTTAATTAAATTAGAGATTGGGTTCAAACAAGTCCTAATTGAATTGGGACTAGTTCTTCCCTGCAATTGGCTCATCCAATAAACCAATTAGACTTGATCTAATCCAACCCAAACTAAATCTAATTAAAGTATATTTAATTAGACTTAATCTCAATCCTTTGGCTTAATTAAATTAAGCTAATTAGTAATCTAATTGCTAATTGATCCTCCTACAATACTTGCACTAGATCAAACATCAATCGTATTGATTGTTTAACATAATAGCGATTCTTAATCATCGATCAACCATCTGATCATATCAAGAACCCTTATGTGTATAACCACATAGGTTCAAACCTAAGCTAGAGTATAGAAATAAATTTTTATACCAATCAAAGTGACTATCTAGCAATGGGATCTGATGGCTGGATAGGTTGAATGTGTAGAACAACATCCTTAGAACCCATATGGATATAGTTTTCATATAATTCATTCTCTTAACCAAAGTACCTATAGGATACCTTAGAGTTTAATTGTCAACCTCGATTAGATCATATACATTATATTTTAAAATATCAAATCTATCCCATGGATTATCCTAGCCAAGATTTTGCTATATTGAAATATAATAATGCATTCTTCTCCAACTCTTAGAGTGGTCAATCTCATCTTGATCACTCACTGACTTCACAAGTACTTGACTATGCCTAGAATTAAATTAAAAATTTAATTAGTCCAATACCAAAGCATAGTGAGTTGCTTGCAAGCCACTATGGTGATCTCAGGTCTAAGGGATATTTATATCTATATCCCATCAGAGCAATTTTCGATAGTAGAATGCTCTAGAGTTGGTCATGTTTAGTAATGATATATCCTTACATCTCACTTGTATGCCATACCAGTATCTTTACACTCCTTAGTTAAGAGGATAACCAATCTATATGGCATACAATGACCTATGCTCGATAAATATTGTCATCCTAATTAACAACATATCATTTGATCGTGAATAGTTTAAGGACAATCAATAAATTTTCTCTTTATCGAAACTAAATAGTCCTAAGGACTTCATCACAATAATGAGGTTCATTAGAAGATGTAGACTTGATGATAAAAATGCTAAAATATTTATTTTATTTATTAATAAATTAATTATAATTATAAGATAGCATAACTATTAATAGGCTGATGATTGATTTTAGAACATATTTTTCAACAAATACTTATAAGTTTGGTCAGATCGATTAATAGCCATATATTATCGATCAATTAAAGACCTAATTTGGCTCAACAGTTCGAGCCTAGATTGTAAGTTAACTTGATTAATTTTAAATTGACCAATAGGTATCTAAAATAAGTCTAGTAGTTTCAACCGATGGTCATTCATTGGAAGCTACTCACATAGATTGAGTCTATGGCGAGTTAATGGCATATCCCTCCCACCAATCTCACTTACCTGACCAATTTGATCGATTAAGTTTTAAATTAGATTGCCGATAATTCAAGTTAGCCCATGCCATTAGGTTAGCCATAACCATTATGACTAATGAAGGATGAGATCTAAATTAAATCTTTCTATAAAATATTAAGTCATGTGGTCTTCCACCATTGTAGTTGTTCAGGCCCTTCCTAGGGTTGATTATTTTTGACTGGATGCAGTGGTTCAATTATACCAAAAAGATGCAACCATACTATTAGGCATCAGATGTTACGAGATGGAGAAGGGGTTGGGCTAAATATTCCAGATATGGTGAGGATCCCAAACATGAATTCATTTTATGCAAATAATGGATCTGACTTAACTAAGAAGTGGAGCAATATTCTAGGCATGGTGAGCTTCATGAATTAAAGATCAGAGTTAGATGCAACATATTTAGAGAAATAATGGACAAAAGTTGTCTACTAATTGGTTGACCTATCACTAATAACTATCAGGTGAGGTGGTGAATCAATTGTGAGACCGCAACATCCACTAGAATCTATGATTGTAGAGGTTTTTGTATCTCTACCAAGAAAGTATGAGAGATCCAAAAAAAATAGTGAGAGTCCAAATTTATTTTTAAAATAAAATTTTTAAAATAAATTATTTAAGTCAAATACAAAATCTAACTAGAAACTTTGACTCTCCACGAGAACTACATTTGCTTCAGACCTCCTAGTCAAAATCCTAGAAATCAATAGGCTGACCGAACCAAATTTTAAGGATTAGCTCTAGAACTTGAAAATTGTTTTGAGTTTCGAGAAATTGCCTATGCCCTTGACTAGGACCTTCTCTCTTTTCTAGCCTGTCCAACCACTAATCAAAGAGCATCTCACGAGAAGTGGTTAAACGATAACAACAAGGTTAGGTGATACATGTTGGCATCAATATCTAACGAATTGCAGCACCAACACAAGGACATGAGGATTGCCAAGCAAGTGCTGGCTCACCTGTAAGAGTTATAAGATGAGCAAAGTCATGCAGCTCACTATGAAGTATCCAGAAAACTCTTCAAAGCATAGATACATAATAGGTAGTCCATCCATGATCACTATTTGACACTGATCATGGACCTGGAAGAGCTTGACAAGCTCAGGATCTCCATGGATAAGGACTTGCAGATTGATCTCATTCTGCAGTCCTTGACTGATTCATATGGATAGTTTATTATAAACTTCCATATGAATAAGATCTAGTGCACCATGGCTGAGCTTATGAACATGTTGGTCACCAAACCTTGGAGAGTTCAAGGGGCTCTGTACTTGCTATTGAGTAAACTTTTTCCAAAAAAAAGTCTTCTAGAAAAAAGAAAAAGTTTGTAAAGAAACAAAAATTAGAGGACAAGAAGAAGAAGAAGGCTGAACCAAAGATGAAGGATGTCGAAAAAGTAAAGTGCTTCCATTACAACACAAATGGCCATTAGAAGCAGAACTACTAGCTTATCTGGCAACATTGAAGAATAAAAGAGAAGGTAAACCTTCTGGAGGTATACTTGTCATTGAAATAAACCTAACAGTTTTTTCTACATCTAGTTGGGTGCTTGACTCTGGATCTAGTGCAAATTTATGCACTTCTTTGTAGGATCCTAAGGATAATAGGAGGCTGAGAGATGGTAAAATAATTTTACATGTCGGGAATGAATCAAAGGTTGCTGCTATGGTCGTGAGAACATACCCTCTGCAACTACTATCTATAAATGTTTTATTTCTTAGAGACTGTTATTTTGTACCTACTGCGAGTAGGAATCTAATTTCTATCTCTTGCTTAATGCAAGAAGATTATGTAACTAATTTCTTTTAAGGACCACTATAATATTTATTTTGAAAATAATAAAGTTGGTAGTAGTTTTCTTATAACAGTCTCTTTTAGTCACATGTAGATGTTTTTGTGCATTATATTAAGCAAAATATGAATTCCATAGGTTCCAAATGACCTCGAGATAGTATAAACGAAAAGTACTTGTGGCACTTAAGGCTAGATCATATTGTAGAAGATAGGATTAATAGATTGGAGAAAACTAGACTATTGAATCTATTGACTTTTGAGTCATATCCAGTCTGTGGATCATGTCTTCAAGAAAAAATGATCAAGCTACCCTTTATAGAACATGAGAAAAAGACCAAAGAATTACTTGCTCTGGTATATTCAGATGTTTGTAGCCTATTTGATGTGCCGGCTAGAGGAGGTTTTCTCTACTTCATTATCTTTACTGATAATATTTCTTAGTATGAGTATGTGTACCTTATGCATCATAAGTCTGAGACCTTTAAAAGGTTCAAAAAATTCAGACATGAAGTGAAAAAATAGATCAAAAAAATTCTTAAGATTCTTCGACTAGATCGAAGAAGTGAATACCTTATTAAAAAAATTTTGAACTCTCTCAAGGAATATGGCATAATCTCATAGTAGACTCTGACTAGAACACCTTAACTGAATGAGGTTTTAGAATGAAAAAAATAAACTTTATTAGATATAGTTCATTCCATGATAAGCTTCACAGACCTTCCCATCTATCTTTGGGGATATAGCCTTTTGACTGTTGTCTATATACTAAATGGGATTTTCTTTAAAACCATTCATACCACACCATATGAGATATGGCATGATAAGAAATCATGTCTGAGTCATCTCAAGATTTGAGGTTATTCGGCCTATATCAAAAGACAATAGGTAAATAATTTAGAATCTAAGTCCCTTAGAGCTTGTTTTATTGGATATCCTAAAGAGTCCTTAGGATATTATTTCTATCTTCTAGAAAATCACAATGTGATTATGAGTCGACATACTATCTTTCTTGAAAAATAATTTAATCAAGATGGAGGCATGGAAAGATAGATCAAGCTCGAGGAGAAAGTCTTTGAAGAGCAACGAGCCTTGGAACCTGAGGAACCAATTCAGTCTAAGCTAATTCACATACTTCCTCCTCTACCTCGTAAGTTAGTAGGATTTTCTATCCTTCTGAGAGATACATAGGTATTATCTCAAAGGATGTAGAAGAAATGTTCCTCATAGAAAATGAAGTATATAGAGATGACCCCGAAACCTATAACAAGATAATATCAAATATCGACTCTAAGAAATGGTTAGAGAAAATTAAGTTAGAAATTGACTCAGTGCACTCGAACCAAGTTTGGACCTTGGTAGATCCACCTAAAGGTATTGTACCTATTGGGTATGAATGGATCTTTAAGAAAAAAATTGGTATAGATAAAAATATAAAGAAATTCAAAGCTATGCTTATGGTGAAAGGGTATAGTCAATGCGAAGATATTGACTATCAAGATACCTTCTCGCCTGTAGCTATGCTTAAGTCCATTTGCACACTACTTGCCATTCTAGCATATTTTGATTACAAAATATGAAAAATAGATATAAAAATAGCATTCTAGAATGGATATCTTGATAAAGATATCTATATGGAACAGCTGTTTGGTTTCACTTTCAATGATAGTGATCACAAAGTTTATAAACTACAAAGATCTATTTATGGACTAAAGTAAGTATCTCAAAGATAGAATGTTCGTTTCAATGATATAATCAAATCATTTGGTTTCATCAAGAATGAGGAGGAGCCGTGTGTCTTCAAAAAGATCAGTGAAAGTGCTGTTATTTTCCTTGTATTGTACGTGGATGACATTCTCCAAATTGGAAATGATATTTCCATGCTAACCTCGATCAAAGTTTGGTTAACTAAGGTGTTTTCTGTGAAAGACCTAGGTTGGCATCCTTTATGTTAGGGATTAAGGTCTGTAGAGATAGATCAAAGAGGATGTTAGGATTATCATAGAAGATGCACATTGAGGAAGTACTGAAAAGGTTTAGCATGAAGAACTCCAAGAGGGATCTTGTATACTTCAGACATGGCATTCATCTCTCCGAGAAAATATATCCCAACACACCTGAGGAGATTGAATGCATGAGAAAGATCCCTTATGCTTCGGCCATAGGGAGTCTTATATATATCATGCTTTGTACACGACCTGATATCGCCCATGCTATGAGTGTCACAAGCAGATATCAATCGAATCCAGGCGAAGAGTATTGGACTTCTATGAAATATATTCTTAAGTACTTAAGAAGGACTAAGGATATATTTTTGATCTTTGAGAATGGAGAACTCTAGGTACAAGGGTATACTGATTCAGATTTTATGTTTGATACTGATGATCGAAAGTAGACATCAGGAAGCATATTCTTGTGTAATGATAGTACTATAAGCTAAAAGAGTTTTAAGCAAACTATGATTACAGATTCCATCATGAAAGTAAAATATATTGCCATGTTAGAAGCTACAAAGGAGGCTTTCTGGTTTAAAAAGTTTATTGCAGAACTAGGATTGATACCATCTGATGTCATCATGCTCTACTATGACAACAATGGTACCATAGCCCTTGCTAAGGAGCCAAGATCTCATCAGAAATTCAAGCACATCGAGCGGTAGTTCCACCTCATCAGCAATTACCTTGAGAAAAAATATGTCAAGGTGAAGAAAGTCATCACCACGAACAATATGGTTGAACCACTGACAAAGCCATTGAGCTAGCAAAAGACTTAAACCCATCTTGTGAAGATGAAACTAAGATTTATAGCCAATTGACTTTAGGTCAAGTGAAAGTTTGTTAGATGTGTGCCCTAGAAGCTAGATTGACCGACACATGTAAAACGTTTATGGGCATATCTTGAAATAGTTGGCTTATTAATAAAATTTGAATTATTTTATTATTTACATTTGTATTTAATTATGTCTGTGAATTATCCATTAGATTCATGGGTATGATAACACTATAAGAAAATTATGTAGAGTTTCATGCATGTATTTTGAAACTTTTTTGAAAAACAACATAGTGAAAGACTTAGATTAAACTAATTAATCAATTTTTGCATGTGATCAAATCACTGAACATCTATATCTAGGATCTATGATATGTCAAGATGAAAATTTAAATCTAAAACAAAAATAAATTGGTATTGATCATATCAATATCCTAGGTCATATCTGAAGGAAAAAACCTATTTTCTGGATCAAAAATATTTCACTTACCTGGCTATATTTGTTGGCTCAGTTCTAATCTGAGGTGGTCAATAATTCGAGCTAACCCATGCCACTCGGATAGTCATAATTGTTATGACTATGTCAAGTCTAGTTTAATGAGACCTAAATCAAATCTTCCTAAGAAAAGATCAAGTCTAAGGTCTTCCACCATTGTAGATGTGCGGATCCTTTTTAGGGTTGATTGTTCTCGACTGGTTATAGTAGTTCAGTAGCATCGAAAAGATGCAACCATGTCTATTAGGCATTGAATGCTATGGGCTAAAGGATGGATTGGGCTTAATATTTTGGACACGATGAGAGACTCAATTAGGAATTCCAGTCTGTGCAAATGGTGGGTCTGACTTAACTAAGGAGTGGATCAATATTTCGGATATGGTGAGATTCATGAATTAGAGACCAAGTTTGGGTGCACCATGATTAGAGAATCATTGAACAAGAGTTGTTCACTCATTGGCTAACCCATCACCAATAACTGTTAGGTGAGGTGATGAGTCAGTTGGTGAGACCGCACCACCCACTAAAAATCATTAATCATGGAGATTTTTGCATCTCTACAGAGGGAGTGTAGGGATCCGAAGAAAATAGTGGAAGCTAATTTGTTTAAAAATAAAATCCCTAAATAAATTGGTCAAGTCATAAATTACAATATCTAACTAGAATCTTTGACTCTCTATAGAAAAATGTCTGCGTCCAACCCACTTAGGCACGTATCCTGGACACACATAGACTGACTGGACCCAATTATAAAGATTGGCTCAGGAACTTCAAAACAAAATTATTTTGGGTTCCAAGAAGTTAACCCATGTTTTGGACCAGGACCCTCCCACCTTACCAGCCCATTGTCCATCCGCTTGAACAGAGAGCGTCTCTGAAAAAATGGATAGACGAAGATAATAAGGCCAGATATTACATGTTGGGCTCGATGTCTGATGAGCTCCAGCGCCAACATGAAGATATCGGGACTGCTCGCCAAATGTTGGCTCACCTACAGGAGATGTTTGGTGAACAGAGTCGCGCAGCCAAATATCAAGTCACAAAATGACTTTTTAAGGCTAAGATGCATGATGGACAGTCAGTCCAAGATCACTGTCTGACAATGATCAAGGACATGGAAGAGCTTGAGAAGCTCGGTGTGAAGTTGGACTTGGATCTGCAGAATGATATTATTCTGCAATCCTTGACTGATGCATATGGGCAATTCATCATGAATTACCACATGCATAAACTTCAAAATTCCTTGGCCGAATTAATGAATATGCTGGTTACCGCTGAGCTTTCTATGAAAGGTTCTAAAGGCTCAGTTCTTGCTATGGAACGGACTTCTTCCAAAAGAAAGTCTTATGGAAAGAAAAAGAAGTCTGTGAAAAAGCAAAAGGTGGAAGGATCAAAGAAGAAAAAGGCAGAGCCGAAGAAGAAGGCCGACTGGCAAAGGAAAGTATTTCCATTGCAACAGCGACGGCCATTGGAAGCGGAACTGCCCTACTTACCTGGCCACCCTGAAGAACAAGAAGGAAGGTCCTTCTGGAGGTATGCTCGTTATTGAGTCTAACCTTACGGTTTCTTCTGCATCCAGTTGGGTGCTTGACTCTGGTTCTAGTGCTCATCTGTGCACTTCCATGCAGGGTCTTGAGGATAGCAGGAGGCTGAGGGATGGAGACATGATCCTACGCATCGGTAATGGAGCAAGAGTTGCTGCAGTAGCCGTGGGAACATATACCCTCTTCGATTACCATCTGGTTTAGACTTAGTTTTAAAAGACTGTTATTATGTGCCTGCAGCTAGCAGGAATTTGATTTCTGTTTCATGCTTAGCACTAAGAAGGCTATGTGATTACCTTCTTTAAGGACCATTGTAACATTCTTTATGAAAGAAATAAAATTGCAAATGGTTTTCCTTATTAATGGTCTTTATCAGCTACATATTGATGTACCTATTTTTAACTATCGAGCAAAATGTGAATGCCAAACGACCTAGGGATAGTCCAAATGATAGATATCTATGGCACCTGAAGATTAGGTCATATAGCAGAAGATAGGATCAACAAATTGGAGAAAAATGGGCTATTGAAGTCCATTGACTTTCGAGTCATATCCAACTTGTGAATCTTGTCTTCAAGGCAAAATGACTAAACTCCCTTTTGTTGGACATGGGGAGAGGGCCACAGATCTCCTTGCCCTAGTACATACTGATGTGTGCGGCCCATTTGATGTGCCGGCTAGAGGCAATTTTGTCTACTTCATTATCCTTTATCCGATGATCTGTCTAGGTATGGGTATGTGTATCTTATGAGACACAAGTCTGAAGCTTTTGAAAAGTTCAAAGAATTCAGACATGAAGTAGAAAAATAAACTGAAAAACCCATTAAGGTTCTTCGATCAGATCGAGGAGGTGAATACCTTAGCCGAAAAATTCCTAGACTATCTCAAGAAAAATGGCATAGTCTCTCAATGGACTCCACCAGGAACACCTCAACTCAACGGGGTTTCAGAATGGAGAAATCGGACTCCTATTAGGATATGGTTCGATCCATGATGAGCTTCACAGACCTCCCTGATTTTCTTTGGGGACACTCATTGTTAACTTCAATTTATCTACTGAATAGGGTTCCCTCTAAAACCGTTCCTACCACACCGTATGAGATATGGCATGGTAAGAAACCAAGTCTGAGTCATCTCAGAATTTGGGGTTGTCCGGCTCATGTCAAAAGACAACAAGCGGACAAGTTAGAGTTTAGGTCCTTCAGAGCTCGATTCATAGGATATCCTAAAGAGTCATTAGGATACTATATTTCTACATTCCAGAAGACCACAATGTGATTGTGAGTCGACATGCCATCTTTCTTGAAAAATAGTTTATTCAAGATAGCGGCATTGGAAAGCAGATCAAGCTTGATGAGAAAGTCTCACAAGTAGCAACGAGCTAAGGACCAATTGGAACCAAATCAGGTTGAGCCAATAAGAACACTACCTCCTCCACCTCGTAGATCGAAAAAAGATTTTTCCCGTCCTCCCTGAGAAGATACTTAGGTATTATTTCAGAGGAAGTAGAGGAAAATGTTCCTCGTAGGTAATGGTGCTCATGGTGATGATCCCAAAACCTACAACGAGGCGATATCAGATATCGACTCCGAGAAATGGCTAGAGGCAATGAAGTCAGAAATTGACTCGATGCACTCAAACCAAGTCTGGACCTTGGTAGATCCACCAGAAGGTATAGTACCTATTGGGTGTAAATGGATCTTCAAGAGAAAGATTGGTGCAGATGGGAATGTGGAGACATTCAAAGGCTAGATTAGTGGCAAAAGGTTATAGTCAACGTGCGAAGGCATTGACTATCAGGATACCTTTTTTGTCCAGTAGCTATGCTAAAATCCATCCGCACATTGCTTGCTATTGCAGCCTATTTCGATTATGAAATATGGCAAATGGACGTGAAAAATAATATTCTTAAATGGATATCTTGAGGAAGATATCTATATGGAACAGCCGCTAGGTTTCACATCCAGTGATACTGATCACAAGGTTTGCAAGCTGCAAAGGTCCATATATGGACTTAAGCAAGCATCTCAGGAGCTGGAACACTCATTTCAATGATGTGATCAAATTATTTGGTTTCATCAAAAATGAAGAGGAACCATGTGTTTTCAAAAAGGTCAGTGGGAGCGCTGTTGTCTTCCTCGTATTGTACGTGGATGACATCCTCCTTATTGGGAATGATATTCCCATGTTGACATAGTCAAAATGTGGTTGTCCAAGGAATTCTTTCATGAAAGACCTAGGTGAAGCATCCTTTATTCTAGGAATTAAGGTCTATAGAGGATAGACCGAATAGGATGCTAGGACTTTCACAGAAGATGTACATAGAGGAAAGTACTAAAGAGGTTTAGTATGGAAAACTCTAAGAGGGGATTAATACCCTTCAGACATGGTATTCATCTTTCCAAGAAGATGTGCCCTAGCACACCTGAGGAAATAGAATGCATGAGCAAGATCCCTTATGCTTCTGCAATAGGGAGCCTCATGTATGCCATGCTATGTACACGACCTGATATAGCCCATGCTGTGAGTGTCACAAGCAGATATCAGTCAAATCCAGGTGAAGAACACTGGACTTCTGTGAAATGTATCCTTAAGTACTTGAGAAGAACTAAGGATATGATGTTGGTCTTTGGTAATGGAGAACTCCAAGTCCAAGGGATACACAGACTCGGATTTTCATGTCCGATATAGATGATCGAAAGTCGACATCTGGAAGTCTGTTTGTGTGCAATGGTGGTGCTGTCAGCTGAAAAGAGTTCCAAGCAAACTGTGATAGCAGATTCCACCATGGAAGCAGAATATATCGCTGCATCAGAAGGCTGCAAAGGAAGCATTCTGGTACAAGAAGTTTGCTGCAGAAATTGGAGTAATGCCATCAGATGCCATTCCTCTATACTGCGACAATAATGGCGCCATAGCCCTTGCTAAGGAGCCGAGGTCTCATCAGAAAATCCAAGCACATTGAGCGGCGATACCATCTCATCCGCGATTACCTCGAGAAAGGATTACGTCGAGGTCAAGAGAGTCAACTCCACAGATAATGTGGCAGACCCACTTACAAAGCCGTTGGGCCAGCAGAAGATCGAAGCCCACCTTGAGAAGATGGGACTTAGACTTGTAGCCAATTGGCTTTAGGATAAAGTGAGGAGATTGTTAGATATATGTGCCCTAGAAGCCAGAATTGGCTGACACTTGTAATACACTTCTAGGGGCAAAATTATAATTTTGACTATAAATCAATAAAATGGGTTATTTTCTATCACATATGTGTATTTAGTGTCTGTGATACATCCTTTGAGTTAATGGTAATGATAATTCATATTTTCAAGAGTTGAAAATTTAAGACATGAATAATCATTATTAACTCATAAAATGCTCCCGACCATAGGATCATCACGAGGATGGTGATTGATCCGAAAGGTTGGTGTACAATCGCTTCTCTTTAGTAGATGAGTCTTGAGTCTACGGTGTGGAGACACCGGAGCGAGAGTACAGGTACTCGTTAGAGAACGAGGGCACTGAGCGTGACCACCTCGAGTAGTCATTAGGAAGTCTACCTTCTCGTCAATGACTGACTCGATGCTGCAGTAGTGTGTCTGGTTCTTTGACCTGAGGTGCATGCATCGGCAGTTCACCTTGAGGGTGTTATAGTTTGACTACACCATTACTCGGTCTCCTAGCCATATGGAACCCTGAGGTGTATGTTGGCTATAGCATGTTCATTGTAGGAACTGGATTGCATCAAGATGGAATCTATCTACCTCGGTGGTAGAGGAGTAGCCCTATGATGATCATGAGAATCAAGTCCAGAAGCCCATGGCCATGGTAGAGTGAAATAATAGAAAGAGTTTCTATTTAGATTTTCACATTGGACTCGAATCGAATGATTACATCATATGACAGAGACTAGGGTTTGACGAGTTCACCTTAACCCTAATCTGATCGGGGCTCAAGATAGAAGAACTTAATCACACAAGGTAGCTACACCAAGAGGTTCGCATTCAGCTCTGATGGGTTGCCACCATATACTGCTAGGTGTCACTGGTGGATTTTGGGAGCAATTAGAATGATTTAGATGATCGATCATTCTAGCTGTTCGAATCAGAAGAGTTCTGATCCATCGAAAGGAGTTTCGATGATGTCGATGATAGAGATCATGACATATCCCATTACCATACAGAACTGAACCTAACTGGGTCACACAAACAAGGGTTTGAATCTGGTGATCATCAATTGAACTGATCTCAGTTCAATTGATCTGAATGAGATTCAATTAGGTTCAAGAAAATCGTGCTAGCACTCGATTGAACCTAACGTTCTTCTTTTACTATCATAAATAAGTTGTCCTGTCAACTGAGCCAAAGGAGTTTGTGCTCAATCAGAGGCCTTCATATGGTCTGACTAAAGGTTGTCCAAGTCAGAAAAGGTTGTCTTATTTGTAATAAATTTGAGACAACTGCTACCATTTTTGGTCACCTGCCATTTCTTGTTCTTTGACTTTGGTCAAAAGTCTACCTTGACCTTTGACCCTTGGACATCTTGACCCATGTGTCATGCACCCATTGGAGAGCTAGGTGGGGGCCTGTCCCCCTGCCAGAACCTGGCAAGGAGGGGGGCGCACGCCTAGGGAGGTATGCCCCAAGTTGGATAGGCGACCTACTGGAGTCCTTGTTGGACAAGGACTCCAGGTCTGCCTTCATTGGAATTCCAATTAGAGTTCCTAAGACTCAGTTTTAACCAATCTTAGGTGCCACCTAAGGATGAATTGAAGGGGCTCTCATCTGATTGGAATCAGGTGATGTCATTCCACCAATCAGATTTAGATCTGATTTCACAAAGGGTTGTGATTGGTTGGGAAGAAGAGGAGTTGGATGGCACAGTAGGGTCTATAAATAAGACCCTATCTGTGCCCAACTTTTAATAGAGTTCTCTCTTAGCCCATGCCCCAAGGCTGCCTCTCTCCCTCCTCCATGCTAACTTCTAGTCCTCTCTCTCCTCTCCATGTCCAAGGAATTTTGGGCTCCAGTTTGGTACGATCCAGGCAAAAGAAAGATGATGAGAAAGGAAGAAAGCAGCACTACTACAGAAACGACTGTAGATCTTCGAAAGGATTTTTGAAGGTCCTCCAAATTAGATCTAGATTTAATATTTAGAGAGGTGATAAAGAAGAAAAAGATCTTCAGATCTAGCCTAGGTGGATATCGATAGAGGCCAGACGCTTGCGTAGCTAGATCCAGAACCTCAGGCAAACAGCAGAATCATCAAAGGGTAATATGATTACCCAACATCAAGGTATAAATTAAATCAAATTTAATTTATTTTTATTTTTATTTATTAGATCTATAAAATTAAATTTGAAACATCTCAAATCTAATCTAGATTCATAAGAGAAATTTTTTGAAATATCTCTCTTGATTCAATCAGATGAATCTAAACTGAAAAATCAAGATTTTTCCTTTAGGTGCACCCAAACTTGATCTCTAATTCATGAATCTCACCGTGCTTGGAATATTGATCCACTCCTTAGTTAAGTCAGACCCACCATTTGCATAGATTGGATTCCTAATTGAGTCTCTCATCGTATCCAAAATATTGAGCCCAATCCATCCTCCAGCCCATAGCATCCAATGCCTAATAAACATGGTTGCATCTTTTCGGTGCAACTGAACCACTATAACGAGCCGAGAACAATCAACCCCAGGAAGGGCCCGCATATCTATAATGATGGAAGATCTTAGACTTAATCTTTTCTTAGGAAGATTTGATTTACGTCTTATTAAACTAGACTTGACATAACAATTATGACTAACCAAGTGGCATGGGTTAGCTCAGATTATTGGCCACCTCAGATCAGGACTGAGCCAACAAATATGGCCAGGTAAGTAAGACCGATGGAAGAGATATGCCATTAACTCAACAAGAATGCATTCGAGTCAGCTCTCAATTAAAAATCAATCGATCGTATCTGCCAAACTTACCATAGACACCAAATTATTGAGCCAGAACCAATCGAGTTAGCCTACAATCCAGACTCTAACCACTAAGCCTAATTAGGTCTTAGCTTGATCGATCACTCATGTGATTCGATCTTAACCTAGACTTAATCCTATTAGGCTGGTCAATTTAAGCACTCTTGATCCCATCTAACCAACTCTTGATTCGGTTTGATCAACTTCTTAGATCTAATTGAGCTACCCAAGTCCGAATCCAATTTTATGAATATGTCTTAGATCTAAAATTCTTAATTTTAAACCTAATATATATTTCATAATCTTAATTCTTAATTAAGTTTAGGGTTCACAAACATGTAAATAAAATCCTAGGGTTTTAGGATTTAGAATTTTGTAGGAAATAAGCTCTTGATTTCTGATTAAGGACGAACGCGCGGCATCCCATTGAATGGGAGGTGAGGGAATTTAAATCCTACTTTATTCTTATGATCGAATGACCAAGGGAAACTCCTTAATCAAAAATATAAAAACTACAAAACTAGTTGATCTATATCATATATCTCATATATAAAAACTGATCTAACTATAAACATATTTTGCATACATCTCATGTATCATATCATGCATGTTTGTAGATCTAAATTATCTCATAATTATCTAAAAAATTAAATTTAAATTGATCACATCAAAATAAATTCTATTCTAGATAATTATGTAGAACTATTCTACAACTAGTCTAAACATGCATTCATCATATCTCTAATGAACCAAAAATTAAATAATTTTATTTTTTAGTTTTTAGGTCTTATTATAATATTTATAATATCAAAAAATAGTAAATAAATTGATCTAAAATTATAACTTAATCAAATTAAATTATGATCATGTGAGACTATACATAGAATAATTCTATTCTACAACTAGTCATGCATCTTGTAGAGCTTAGATCTAAATTATTTAATTTTAATTTTTTTGATTTTAGATCTAATCACATCTCATATGACATCTGAAATCATCTAATTATTAGATTAAAATTAAATTAAAATTAAATTTAAATAATTTATGGAAACCTGGCTCTGATATTAATTGAAGGAAAAAATCTATTTTTCGGATCAGATTCGTTCAGATCTAAATATTTCAAAAATCTGGCTCTAATTTGATCAAGAGAAATATTTTAAAAATTTTCTCTTAGATCTAAATCAAATCTGATACTTTTTTATATTTGATTTGATAGATCTAATAAAATAAAATAAAATAAAAATAAATTAAATTAGATTTAATTTATACCTTGTTCTTGGGTAAACTAATTATCCTGTGATGATCCTGCTGATTGCCTAAGGTTCTGGATGCAGCCATGCAATCGCCTGGCCTCTACCGATATTCACTCAGGCAGAATTTGGATATCTTCTCCTTCTCAATCTATCCTCCAAAGATCAGATCTGGATCTAATCTTGAAGGTCTTCAAAATAATTTTTGAAGATTCGATGTTGTCTCTTGCAGTAGTACTGCCTTCTTCCTTTCTTATCGCCTTTCTCTTGCTTGGATCACACCAAACTTGAGCCCAAAGCCTCTTGGGTGTGGAGAGGATAGAGAGGATCTGTGGAAGGCATGGAGGAGAGAGAGAGAGAGAGCAATATGGCATGGGCAAAGGGAGAAGTCTCTCAAAGCTAGGCATAGAAAGGATTTATATATACCCTACTGTGCCATGCAGTGCCACATCATCTCGACCAATCACATCTCTTTATACAATCAGATCTAAATCTGATTGGTGGGATGACATCACCTAATCCAATTAGATGAGAGCTCTTCTCCAACATCCTTAGGTGGCACCAAGACTAATCAAAGTAGAGTCCTTTGGCGCCACCTAGTTTGATTCCAAGAAACAACCTAGAGTCCCATCTGTATGGAACTCCAGGCATCCCTATCCTTGGGTGCACGCCTCCCTAGACATGCACCCCCTCTTTTCCTCTTTCTAGCAAAGGGACAAGCTCCTATCTACTCTCCTATGAGTCCATGACATATGGGCAGATATCTAAGTGTCAAAGGTCAATGTTTGACCAAAGTCAAAAGATAAGAATTAGCAGGTGACAAAAAATGGCAGGTGTTGTCTTAAAGTTATCTCATAAATTAAGATAACCCTTTTCTAATTTGGACAAGCTTTAGTCAGATCAAGTAAAGGTACCTAAGTGAGCACAAACATATTTGGCTCAGTCGAGACAACTTTTAATGATCATAGAAGGAGAATATTAGGCTCAATCATGTGCTAGCATGATTTTCTTGAACCTAATTAAATCTAATTCAAAACAATTGAACTGGGTTAGTCTAATTAATGATATCCAAATCCAAACCCTTATTTGTGTGATCCAATTTGATTCAATTCTGTAAGGTAATGGGATATGTCGTGATCTCTACCATTGACATCATCGAAATACCTTTCAATGGATCAGAACTTTTCTGATTCAGACAACTAGAATGATCGATTATCCAAATTATTCTAATTACTTTCAAAATCCACCAGTGACACCTAGCAGTATATGGTGGAACCCATCAAAACTAAAAATGAACCTCTTAGTGTAGTTACATGTGTAATTAAGTTCTTCTATCTTAAGCTCCGATCAGATTAGGGTTAAGGTGAACTCATCAAATCCTAATTTTTGTCATATGATTTAATCATTTGATTCAAGTCCAATGTGAAAACCTTAATAGAAATTCTTTCTATTATTTCACTCTGCCATGGTCATGGGCTTATGGACATGATTCTCATAATCATCATAGGGCTGCTCCTCATCTACCGAGGTAGATAGATTTTCTCTTGGTGCAATCCAATTCCTACAATGAACATGCTATAGCCAACATAAACCTCAGGATTCTGAATGGCTAGGAGATCGAGTCATAGTGTAGTCAAACTATAACACCCTCAAGGTGAACCGCCGATGCACCTCAGGTTAAAGAACCAGGCACACCACTATAGCTTCGAGCCAGTCATCGACGAGAAGGTAAACTTTCTTATGACTGCTCGAGGTGGTCACGCTCAGTGCCCTTGTTCTCTAAGAAGTACCTATACTCTCACTCTGGTGTCTCTACACCATAGACTCAAGACTCATTTACTATAAAGAAGTGATTATTCACCAACCTTCTGGATCAATCACCATCCTCATGATGATCCTACGGTCGGGAGCATTTTATGAGTTAATAATGAAAATTCATGTCTTAAATTTTCAACTTTTGAAAATAAGAATTATCATTACCATTAACTCAAGGAATGTATCACAGACACTAAATATACATTGTGATAGAAAATAATCTATTTTATTATTTATAGTCAAAATTATAATTTTGCCCTTAGAAGTGTACAATAAGTGTCAGCCAATTTTGGCTTCTAGGGCACACATATCTAACAATATCTTGCCAACCCTAGATCAAATCTAGGTATAAAAGAGATCAGATCTCTTTACCTTTGTATGGGTCAAGAACACCGCTACTGATATCCATGATTGTCTTCATTGCTTAATGCCACATTGGATGTTTAGGCTCTATAGGTTGTCCACATGAGGCTTCTATGCTGATCGAAGGTTCGTCAAATGAAAATCTGTGTGAAGTACTAGCTTCTTACAGATCCCTCTTGATGGTTGATCTAAACACCTTCCTTTGAATCTTCTTGGATCTTCCAAAAGATGAAGAACTAGTGAAGGATTGAAGGAGAGAAACTACTCTCCAATCTCTCAAAATATGGAGAACAGAAGGCACTTAAGAAACCCCAAGAGAAGAACTCATCTTCTCTTCTTTTTCTCTCAACAGGACAAACCTAAGTCTTTATCCTAAAAGAATAATCACATGCCCTAATAAGAGGAGACCTTCTCCTCTCAAATTCCCATGCCCTCTCATCTTTTTTCTTTAATTTTATCATGAATTTTATTGGAGTAGAAAATGGTTGGATGCTAGAGTCCACTAGAGCTAGAGAAGATGAGGTCGCTGACGAGATTTGCAAGATGAAGTCCAACCGAAAGTAGATGACTCTGATAGGATCCTCCAACGGTCAAGTTAGTTTCCTATCCAATAAAAAATAAAGTACTTAGGAGAGTTAAAGCAGAGAGAAGAGCTTAGTGAGGAAGTTGTATTTGGAGAGTCTCTTTTATAGGCAAAGCTCATAATAGAATTATAGTGATAGCCATAATAGAATATCAGTAGGCCGTTTAGGCTCCTAAGAGTTTATTATGGATGGTGGGCTATTATTTGTCACGACTTGTAGATAGTTGGATTTCATTTATTAGAGTTTGGATGAGAGGTCGGAGACATCTATGCCTAGTTAGTAATCTATTCATGTTGGAATGGAGAATTCAAAGTCTAATTGGCTAATCTTGAAGGCTTGCTTTCAAGTAGCTAATAGTAGATTTGCGATTGGATTTTGCTAAGATTGCTTTTGATGGTTTTCAAGAGTTCGACCACCTTCAAGGTTGGCCAAGAGCAGATGTGGGCATTCGAACTGGAGGCCAGAGAGGTAACATTAAGATCTTGAATGAGGACTATGGCTGGGCTTTCTCGAAGGAGCTCGGTCGAGACAGTAGAGATCTGAGATCGATTGGGGGCTGAGACAAGTGAATGTTAAGACTCAGGGCTTCTTGCTGGTGCTGCTCTAACTACTTTCAAAAGTTTAGTTGGAGAGAAATTCAACTAGAGAGGAATTCAATTGGCCGAGGTCCCTGATTGTGAGATTGATGAGATCTACTATCTATGGTGAAGGAATTTGGCCGCCTTCAAGGTCGGCCACCAAACAAGATCGAGCTATACTGGGATCCGATACTTGATGGAGTTCTACTATCTATCTTGAGCTAAAAATTGGAATTAGCTGAATGGCAGCTCTTTTCATTGTTTAAGCTCGTCAGGCCAAAGTTCAGTATGCCTTCGACAAGTTCTGCAATCATGGAAAGAAAGCTAAGGGTTGTCGCTAGGAAGACTGTCTGGCATTCATGGGCTGGAGGTCAGCCTTCTAGAATTCAACTAGAATAAGAAGGCAGTTTGGCTGAAGCTTGGATCTAAACACCACTGCTCCAAATAGTACCATATCAAAGTTGGATAATCCACCAAAATTTGGTGGGAGCTATTTTACTCCCAACACTTATTTTCCTACTCTCGAGTTCAAAGTTTGGACGAAAGAAGTACAAAAACTGCAACTATTGAAGTCCTTTTCTAGCTTTCTGCTCTCGAAAGATGAAAAATTTTGGCTTTTCTAGATTGGCGCCGAAGTTTCTTCAATGCTGAATGACCCAAAAAGGCTTCCATTTTTTAAACTCTCCCCAGCATGGAGCTTGATGTATGGCACCATAAATGCATTGTCAGACGTCCGTCAAAGTCATGACTGGTAGGACACATGGCGAACAAGATTTGGGTGGAAGGAGTTTATAATAATAATCACTTCCTGACCTCTCCTGGCTATTTAAGCACCCACTTCCTTCTGATCTTTTACTTCTACTCGTGTTCTTCTTCTATCTATCTTCTTCTTCATCTTCTGCCTTTTTTTGGCTCGAGCATCTTGTTCCATCTTCTTTCATGATTTCTTCAATCATCGATGCTTCCCCATTCACCTTCCATTTTTTTGGCTATCCCTTCAAAATCTCCGACTGGCATTAGGTTAGTTTCCTAACCTTCTTTCTACTTTTCCCAACGTTTCTTTCATCTTTCAGCCCTTCGATTGTTTTTTAGGAAAGCTTTTTTGTTTTGCTTTGGAATTTCTTTTGATTTAAAGATGTTTTCTTTGACTTAGTTTGATCCAAAATATCTTTTGATATCTCCTGGTCAAATGGTTCTAGGAGTCCATCTGGCCCGACCTTAGGAAAAAGATCAAACTTAGAGATGCACCTCATCCAAGTTTTGTACCCAAAACTTGTTAAATGTGTGTCCTAGAAGCCAGATTGATCAATACTTATAATATATTTTCTAGAGGCATTTTTATAATTTTAACTTAAAATTAATAAAAGAATTATTTTTGATCACATTGTATATTTAAAGTATCTATGATATATCCATTAAGTTAACGAGCATGATAACATATATTCTTAATGTTGGTGCAGAATTTGGTTGATGTTGGATCAAGCTAGAGTTGAGAAAGAAGAGGTCGCCACTAGTGACCTGCAAAATAAAGTTCCATCTGAAGTTGGTGGTGGTGGCTCTGGTATGATCCTCTGATGATCAAGTTAGCTCTTCTGGCCAATAGAAATGGAGTGCTTAGAAAAG
This sequence comes from Cocos nucifera, assembly GCA_006176705.1. Taxonomy (NCBI): domain Eukaryota; kingdom Viridiplantae; phylum Streptophyta; class Magnoliopsida; order Arecales; family Arecaceae; genus Cocos; species Cocos nucifera. Next base: position 416,506 of record QRFJ01000880.1, on the reverse strand, counting down.
AATATAGCAGAACTTCAGGAAGGAGAAGAGAGCTTAGAGAAAACATATCTGGAGGATTCCTTTTATAGATGGATCCTGTAACAAACTTGAAAGTGACGGTCGTAACCATCAGATAGTGGGCCGCTCGAGGCCACATGGAGTTTGTTATGGAGAATAGTGTCCATTGTTTTGACGTGCCCGTTCATTAGGATTTAATAATCAAAGTTTGGAGGAAGCAGGCATTGGTTGGTGAAGAGCTTTGACATATATTAATTTCAGAGGAGTTCAGACTCCTCTAAGTTGTTTATGAGTGAGTTGATTCATGCCATGTAGAGAGCTATAGATTAAAAGGGGTTTGACTGAAAGAAATCACCTAGAGAGAATACGATTAGAGAAAATCATCCAGGAGGAATACTAGTTAAAGTCTAAAAGTAATTTGTTGGAGGAATCTGGATGGAATTCAACTAATGAAGAAGTCTGGAAGAAGTCCAACTGATGGAGAAGTCCAGCTGAAGGAGAAGTCTGGGAGGAGTCCGACTGATGGAGAAATCTGGAAGGAGTTCGATTGAAGGAGAAGTGGCGATTGAAGCTCTTTTGTGATAACAAATTACACTTGGCTAAACATTAGACCAAACTTCGATGGGAGTGGGGTTTACCCCCAATAATAGTCCGCCTACTTTCGAGTTCAGAATTCGAAGGAAGAAAGCAAAATGGCGACTGCCGAAGTTTTTTCCTGGGTTCTACGATTATTGAAAAAAAGCAAGGCATTTTGTCATCTTCCATATTGACGCCAGAGTCTCTTTAATGCGATCTGACTCAAAGAGATGGATTTTCAAAATTCCCACCAAAGTGCTGCTCGAGACATGGGTCGCACGAAGAACAGTCGAGGGAGATCTGCAATCATGATGGTTTCGGGCCACTTTCTACTATTTAAGTCCTTCTTCCTTTCCTGGTTCTTATCTTCCTTCCCTTCAAGAGTCTTGGTTCCTTCCTCCTTCGGCTTTCGTCTTTCTTCCACTCAAGAGTTCTGATGTCTTCCTCCATCCTTCCTAGTTTTGGATGTTCTTCCGCTTGGTCTTCATCATGCTCATCGTCACTTTGTCCTTCTCGATCAACCTAGGTCAGTTCTGCCATCCTTTGCCTCTTAATTTTTGAGGATTTTTCTTGAATTTAGTTTGATCCGAATGTCCTCCAAAACTTTTCAATCTACTGGTTCCTGGAGTTCATCCAGTCCAGCCTTCCTTGACCCCATCTCTGTTACAGTAGTTCGCACTGGAGACATGTCTCATCAATCTTTCATGCTGGATATCATTCCTTGCATCCTAACTCCAAACGATCTTTTTCTAATTAGAATTCAGTATGGGATCCCTCAAGAGTACGACCTTAAACTTTCCACATCGAGTGATCGAGTGAGTTCTCCTTTGACTGATCGATTCTTCCTATATTTAGAAACCCTGCATGTCGGACTCCGACTTTCGCTCCCTCCTTTCGTAGTTGCACTTTTTTGATTTTTAAACATCTTCCTTGCCTCCATAGCACCAAATTCTTTTAGGTTTATGATAGGATTCCTTTTCCTCTATCATCTAGTCAAGGTCCATCCGACTGTTTCACTCTTTAGGAACTTCTATACTTTCAAGCGCCATCCTTCTACGAAAGACTGATGGTACTTCTCCCCCCAGTTCGGCAAGAAGGGATTACTGAAAGGTGATTCTTCATCTATTCATAACTAGAAGGAAAAGTATTTTTTTGTGCACTATCGGACCTTGCTATTAGATCTTCCTCCTTAGGATCACATTAGGGAGTCAGTCCGCCGAGCTCCTAGCTTAGATAGAATTAACCTTGATTCCTCCAACAAACTCAAAGCATACCGAGCTCCTCTTCTTCTCGATCTTCTGAAAGAATAGATCTTATTTAACCTGGGTTTGAGTCCTCTTGATCCTGTCGGTACATTTTTTTCTTTTCAAATTCACTCGATTTCATATTTTTGTACTGTCACTGATTGTGATTCCTTCTTTATTGTAGAAATGGATACTGAAGCTACTGCGATGCTTGCAAAGGGGCTTTATGCCCAGAAGAGAAAAGGAAAAGCACCAGGTGGTAGTTTAAAGAGGAAAAAGGTTGGTGCTTCAAGCTCCATGACCTCTGCTATCACTACTACTGCTTCTGAGGTTGCCGTTAGTGTCGAGGTTCTTCCAACTACCGAGGTCAGCACTATTGATGCAAATTCTATGCCCTCTGCACCCCCAGGCCCTTTCAGTGGAGATCAAGCTTCGAAGCTTCCTACTAAGGGAGAGACGAGGGAAGGGAAGAAGAAAAAGAAAGCTATCATGAAGACACCCCATAAGGCTCACTTTAGTGAGCCGAATGATGACAGCGATGAACGAGGAGAGGAGCCTTTCGATGACTCAGAGGTCATCCGAGCTTTAACTGATAAATTTGCTATGCCGGAGGTGGTGGACCGCATGACCGACCTTGAACCATGGTAGCTCATCTAGGATTCTCTCAAAATCCTCCTCAAGGTAATTGCTTCGTTGCCCAACTTCTTCTCTTATCTTCTGCTTTTCCTTCTTCTCTCTTCTCTCGTTCTTCTTTCTTTTCATTCTTTTTTTTTTAACATCAATCATTTGTTGCAATTGGATCACCACATGCTCGCCCACATCAAGAGGGCACACCATCTGGAGGCAGAGGCAAAGAAGGTCCAGGAGGATCTTTGAGCCAAGGTCAGTCACCTTCAGAAAAAGGTCGGCGAGGTTGAGCATCTTGCAGAGGAGGAGAAGGCAAAAATCAAAAATCTCCAGGGTGCGCTCAGGAAGGAGGAGTTCATCTCGGTCGGACCTAAGGCTGCACTGGCTCTAAAGGAGGAAAGGAAGAAAGAAGCTAAGATCAAAGTCACCGAATTAGAAGCACGAATGGCGAAGTCAATCTCGGAGGTAATGATCCGGATCATGGAAGAGTTTAAAGCCTCTTCCGAAATAAGGAACCTGAATGTCGAGTTTGGCCAGTAGGTCTTCATTAAAGATTTTGAGCTCTACGAGGGCTGAGTTGCCCAAAAATTTTCTGAGCTTGACTTGAGTTTTTTGGAAGAAGAAAAGGCTGTCGATGGGAAAATCGAACCATCCACTGCTGCAGTCGACCCTTCTTCCATCGGAGCGATCATAGAACCTTCTAAGCCTGCTGTTGAGGAGCCCAAAACTTCTGAATTACCAACCAAACTTGCTCCTGAGTTCGTAGCTACTGTAGGATTGTTGAGTTCTCCTACTATTTCCCCTCCCGAGGTTGGGAGCTTTTAGTTATTGTATTTTATTTTTATTTCATCCTATATTTGAAAAACTTTTATCAATGAAAGTAAGACTTCTTTTTATCAATAGCATAGAATTTCTTTCACATGTTGGATGCAGTCACCTACCGATATCGAGTCGCTGCCTCAAGAAATTTCTTTAAAATCAATAATTAAGAGTTTAAAGAGAAAAATTCATCACCTAAGGAAAAAACTAAAAAGGATAGAAGACAAACTCCAAAGATTCAGGAAAAATACTTCGGAGTCGACAATTGAAGTCACTCGCCTCTGCAAGTTACACATGAAGAATTTCATGAGCTTCAGCATTAAGAAGGGTAATTTCGAGAAGGAGTTAGCGGAGTTTAAGAAAAGTGCCAGTGATAAGTTTGAAGTGTTGACCATGAAGATTAGCTCCCTCGAAGTTGAGCTTGATTCGGTGAAAAAGACAATCTGATTATTGGAGGAGAGTTCATCGTGGTCTTCTGATAAGTCGAGACACGATTGGGATTGATCGAAAAAAAATTTTGAGCTCTAGAGGTAGCTTCATGATGCCGAAGCTTGGCACGATAAGTGTAGGACTGATTATAAGGAGAAAACGAGTAGGCTTGAAAGTGAGCTCAAATCGACGAACGAAGAGGTGGCTCATCTTCGGAGGCAATTACACGATAATCAGTAGGTCAGTGCTGATAAAGAGTCAGAGCTGGTTATTTTTCTAAGAGAATCCTTCCATGGTCTTTCATTTGCATATGAGAAAGATAAGGCCAAACTCCAATAGTTGAATATCCAGATGGTATACGAGCATCAAGCTATGAAGGACGCGGAGGCTGAGTCTGCAGTTCTAAGGAGGCGGTTGAGAGAATTTGAAGATAATTATTGATGAGCCAACATGATGTATGTGGAGAGTCTGCTAAGAAAGAAAGAACTTGAGGAAGAGATAGTCAGTTTAAAGGAATCTTTGGTGATAGCCAGCAGCCTAAAGTCTAAGGGATCAGATCCTTCTTATAGCTTTAGCCTTTTCCTCCTCGCTTTTGTAACCAGTCTTATAGACCTTTATTTTATAACAATTCTAACTTTAATGAAGAAATACCTTCTTTAATTTTTTTTTTCTATTTCATTTCTTTGCCTTTTTACTTTGTTTTGTCTTTTGTTGGAATAATCATCGAAAAGTAGTTTTTCTCCTATCTTTTCATGATCGAAGATTTTTATTTATATCAAAACGATGTTAGAACGATGTTGTCTTTCTGTTTCTAGCTTAGTTGTTTTTTCTTATCAACTAGATATTGACAATTTAGAGAAAGCATCATAAAATAACATGTCAGCCGAACTTTCATTATCAACTAGGATGCAACGTACATCATAGTCTGCTATATTTAAAGAGATTACAACTACATTATTGTGCGAAACTTGTACTCTCTATGCATCTGCTTCAGTGAAGGTTATGGGTTCTTCAGTCCTCCATCTCTTCACTGATCCCTTAGATCCGCTGGCCTCTTCTCATCGAAGTCTCCCAAAGATAGTGTTGATGATGCCGAGAGGCGGTCGATCTTCTTATTGTTCCTCCCTCCTTGGTGGTTCTGGCTACAGCAGTACCCTCGGTCGATCTTCTCTTGCTTCAGGTTGGTGTCTGAGGAATCGACCCAGCCAACCTATCCTGATGAGCTCCTCGATCTTGTCTTGGAGTTGAATGCATTATTCAGTATTGTGGCCATGGTCATGATGGTAGAGGTAGTACTTATTAGGATTGTACTTGCTAGGATGAGTGCACATTTTTTCAGACCTTGGTAGTTGCTTCTTAATCTCCATCAATACTTACATTTTTGGAGCATTGAGGGGGGCGTAGTTGTGAAACCTTCTAGAGCAAGAACTTCTTCGTGCCCTTCTATCGGGGCTTCTTTGATGATGAGCTCGAGGAGGAGTTTAGGCTTGCTTGCACTCAGGGAAAGTCCACGAGCACGGTCGAACTTCATTCGATCCTCCATCAACTACGAGCTTATTAGATGCCCTCCTGCTACTCTCCTATGGCTTCCTCATTCTTCAACTTGAAGCCTTCTTCCGCTAGGACATATCCTTCAGCCCGAGCTAGTAGATCAGCAAAATCCCTGGGGTACTTCTTCTCTAGGGAGAATGGTAAATCATTCTTCTGAAGGCCGCCCTTCAGTGCAGCCATTGCAATAGACTGGTCCAAGTTTCGAACTTTCAATGTGGCAGCATTGAAGCGATTGACCTAAGTCCGAATGGACTCTCCTTTCTTCTACTTGATGTCGATGAGAAAGTTCGAACCTCTTTGGGGATGTCAGCTACTAATAAAATGAGCCACAAACTGATGGCTTATTTGGCCAAAGGAGTGAAGGAACCAGATCTAGGGTTTCACGGATAGATCTTGAAACTTTTTCAAGATCATGCAACGAAAGACTTAAATAAATTAAATATTTATTTAAATAAATATATAAACACCTAGATCTAAGATCTATTATATGATCAAGGCATGATATTAAATCAAAAATTAAAATCAAACAAGAAAGAAAAGATTGATCAAATCAACCTAGATCTAGACTACATCAAATATAGGTATGAAGTTAATAGATCATATCTATTACCTAAGCAAGTTAGACATTCTAACTTGCTGATCTAGGCTTGAGGATGAAGTCATGAGCCACACATGCATCTAGCCTCTAGGAGTCATCCACATGAGCCTACGAACATGATCAGATATCCTGATGCAGAAAATCAGCACAGTATGCTAGCACTGTGCTGATCTCTCTTCAACGATTGATCCGATGCTTTCTTCTTCAAAACTTAGACACTCCAAAATACTAGAAGAAAAGAAAAAAGATTTGTGATACTGAGACACCTCTCAAAAGCTCACAAAAAGGGAGGAAGAGATCTAAAACAAAAACCCTAGAAGAAGACCCTCTTCTTCTTCTTCATTCTTTTCTAGAAACCCTGATTTGTGTTTTTAATATCTCCATGACCCAAAGAAATTTTTCTCTAATTATTCTACACCAAAGATGCATCTTAAATGTATACAATCCACAAAAATTTCAATAAAAAATTCTTTTTAAATAAAGAGATATGTAGAGTCCAAGTTAGGTCAAAAATCTAGACTAGGAAGAACCAAATAAGGGAAGTTGTTGGGGTGCCCAACTCTTAGGCGCCCGCACCTTTTTCTCTACCATGGACCAGCAAGAGGGGTGCACATAAATGTCCTCTTTTACCATGTAAATCAAAGAAAATAAGGATGGGTCGGCACAATTATGGGAAGAGTTTTGGTTGACAAGGATTCTATCTCATAGAATCCTTAAGCAAAACTAATTCCCCTTTTCACTTGGTCTTCTAACAAACTTCCATATGAGAAAAAGAAAGAGAGAAGGGAGGCATGAGAAACCTTAGGCATGGAGATTATTTACATAAAAACATAAAGAGAAAAGGGTGGGACGTGAGGATTAGGTGGCGCAAGGAATAGGGAGTCCTAGTCACACTAGGACTCTTGTTTTGACTTGGTCAAACAAGGTCTTTTAACCAAATAAAAATAAGAGTAAACCAACCCAATTAAATAAGGCCCTAATCCATTTAAGGACTTAATTAAATTAGATTAAATTAAATTTAATTTTGATTTAATTTTTTAATCAAATTAGAAAATTGGGTTGACCCGAGTCCTAGTTAGACTAGGACTAGTTCTTCCTTGCACTTGACTTATCCAATAAGCCAATTAGACTTGATCCAATCAAGCCAAAACTAAATATAATTAAATCATATTTAATTAGACTTAATCTCAGCTTTTAGACTTAATCAAATTAAGCTAATTAGCATTTGAATTGCTAATTGATCGTCCTGCAACACTTGCACTAGGTTAAACACCAATCGTATTGATTGTTTGATCCTAAAACGATTCTAAATCACTGATCAACCATTCGATCAAAATGTGAATTCTAATGTATGTGACCTCATAGGTCCGAACCTAGGTTAATAGCATAGGAATAAATTTTTGTATCAATCGAAGTGACCATCTAGTAATGATATCCGATGGCTGGATAGGTTGAAAGGTGTAGAACACCATCCTTAGAACCCATGCGAATATAGTTTTCATATAATTCATCCCCTTGACCATAATGCTTGTAGGACACCTCAAAGTTCAACTGTTAACTCTGATCAGATTGTCTATATTGTATTTCAAAATATCAAATCCATCTGATGGATTATCCTGGCCAAGATTTTGCTATATTGAAATACAGTGATACATTCTTCTCCAACTTTTGGAGTGGTCAATTCCATCTTGATCACACTCTAACTTTGCAAGTACTTAACTATGCCCAAAAGCCTTCCATTACTAAATTAGAAATTTAGTTAGTCCGGTACCAAAGCACAGTGAGTTGCTTGCAAGTCACTGAGGTGATCTCAGGTCTAAGGGATACTTATACCTATATCCCATCAGAGACATTCTCGATAGCAAAATGCTCTAGAGTTGGTCACATTCAATGATGATGTACCCATACATCTCATCTATATGCCATACCAGCATCTTCATACTCCTTGGTTAAGAGGATAATCAACATATATGGTATATAGTGACCTATGCTCGATAGACGCTGTCATCCTAATTAATAGCCTATCATTTGGTCGTGAACAAATTTAAGGACTAATCGATAAATCCTCTCTTTATCGAAACTAAATAGTCCTAAAAACTTCATCACAACAATGGAGTTCATTAGAAGATGTAAATTTATGATGAAAAAAGATGCTAAAATATTTTTTTATTAATTAATAATTTAATTATAATATCTCAATCATCAATAGGTTGATAATTAACTTTGGAATATAATTCCTAACAACTTCCACTTGTCCTAAAGCCACTCGGCACAGTATCTAATACCCATCTTTGACTTATGGTTGTCAAACTCCTTGATTGCCAGGGCTTTAGTAAAGAGGTCGGTTAGGTTCTCCTTTTCGTCGATCTTCTAAAGATCAATGTCACCACGATCCACGATCTCATGGACCAAATGGAAGCGGCATAGAATGTACTTTGTCCATTGGTGTGCCTTCGGTTCTTTTGCTTGAGCTATTGTGTGAGTGCTGTCGCAGTATAGCAGGATTGGACCATCAATGGAGGGTGTTACTCCGAGTTCGGTGATGAACTTTCTTAGCCACATAGCTTTCTTTGCTGCATCTGATGCTACCATGTACTCTGCTTCACAAACAGAGTCAGCCACTGTATGCTTCTTGGAACTTTTTGAGCAGATGGCTCTACCATTTAGAATGAAGATATACCCCGACATACTTGTACTGTCATCATGGTGAGATTGAAAGTTGGAGTCTGTAAACCCCACATACTTCAGATCTGACTCACCATAAACCAACCATTGGTCCTTAGTATTTCTCAAATACTTAAGGATGGTTTTAACCACCTTCCAATGATTTTCATTAGGGTCAGATTGGTATCTACTCACTACTCCTAATGAGTATGCCACGTTTGGTCTCATACATATCATTGTATACATATTAGATCCCACTACCAAAGTATATGAAATTCTACTCATACGCTCTCTTTCTTCAGGAGTTATCGGACAATCCTTCTTAGAGAGAGAAATTTCTTGGCCTATCGAAGGATAGTCCTTTTTGAAATTCTCTATGCTGAAAGCATAATTTCTATGTACGTGGATTGGGATATACCAAGCATCTTTTTAGATCTATTCCTATAGATCTTCATCCCTAGGATGTAGGATGCTTCACCCAAGTCTTTCATAGAGAATTGTGATGACAATCAAATTTTTATTCCTTGTAGTGCAGGGATGTCATTCTTGATTAAGATAATGTCATCCACGTACAAAATAAGAAATACCACTACTGGACCATTTGCCCATTTGTAATGCAAGGTTCTTCTCCATTCTTAACGAAGCCATACGTTTTGATCACTTTATCAAAATGCATATTCCAACTCCGAAATGCTTGCTTTAATCCATAAATGGATCTCTAAAGCCGCACACCTTAGACTCATCTATGGATGTAAATCCCTCAGGTTGTATCATATACATCTCTTTAGTTAGCTTCTCCATTTAAGAAAGTCATCTTCACATCCATCTGCCAGATCTCATAATCTAGGTAGGTAGCTATTGCAAGCATTATCCAAATGGATTTGAGCATTGCCACTAGGAAGAATGTCTCATCATAGTCAATACCATAACGTTGATGATATCCTTTGGCAACCAAACGGGCTTTATAGGTCTCCACCTTTCTATCTATGCCTCTTTTCCTTTTGAATACCAATTTACACCCAATGGGTTTAACCCCTTCAGGTGGGTCAACTAATGTCCATATATCATTGACCTTCATAGAATCCATTTCGGATCTCATGGCTTCTAGCTATTTTTCAGAGTCGAATCTCTACATCGCATCCATATAAGTGATCGGATCCTCATCATTCTCATCGAGTTTCATGGAATCACCATCCTAGACTAAGAATATATAGTATCTTTTCGGATGGTGCGGTACTCTACTGGATCGCCTTAATGGTATGGATTTACTAGGCTTCGAATCTAATCTGATCAAATCTGACTTAGGTTCAACATTCTATGTTGAACTTTCTATCCGTTGAACTTCATCAAGTTCAACCTTAGAGGCAACAATTCCTTCACCAAGGAACTTCTTTTTCTAAAAAGATTATCCTAAGGCTGACGAACACTTTTTGTTCATCAGCATGGTAGAAATAGTATCCTTTGGTCTCTTTTGGGTATCCTATGAATGTATAGTTGTCAGACCTAGGTCAAGTTTATCTGTAATTAATCATTTGACATAAGTTGGGCACCCCAAATCCTAAGGTGTGAAAGTGCTGGCTTACGTCCTATCCATATTTCATATGGAGTTTTAACTACAGACTTACTCGGAACCCTATTTAATAGATAACAAGTCGATTCGAGTGCATATCCTCAGAAGGATATTGGTGAGCTGGCAAATTCCATCATGGATCGGACCGTGTCTAATAGAGTCCGATTCCTCCTTTTAGATACATCATCATGCTGTAGTATTTTTGGAGGAATCCATTGGGAGAGAATCCCATTCTCTCCTAGATATGTGAGAAACTCATTAGAAAGGTATTCTCCTCTTCGATCAGATCGAAGAGTTTTAATACTCTTCTCAGTTTATTTTTCTACTTCACTTCAGAATTGTTTGAATATTTCAAAAGAATCCGACTTATATTTCATCAAATAGACATATCCATATGTGGATAGAACATCTGTGAAAGTGATGAAGTAGACATATCCACCTCTAGCACTTATGCTCATTGGTCCACATACATTAGTATGTACTTGACCTAAGAGCTCATTAGCTCTCTCATCTTTTCCAATAAAAGGTGACTTGATCATTTTATTAAGAAGAAAGGACTCACAAGTTGGAAGTGATTCACAATCACTAACTTCGAGAATTTCCTCTTGAGTCAACCTATTTATCCTATTCTTATTTATATGATATAGCCTACAGTGCCATAAGTAGATATTTGATCCACTATCTAATCTAAGGTACTTGCTAGTAGAATAGACTACATTAATAGATTGTGATAACATATATAAATCATTATTTAATTATCCATAGAAAATAGTAACACCATTCACAATGACATTACAAACTCATTTCTTTATTGAAATTTCATAATTGTTCATAGCCAAAAGGCATATAGAAATGATATTTAAAAAGAAACTAGGATAGAAATGATAATCACTAAGAACAATGGCATGAGATTCAAATACTAGTTTCAAAATTTCTAAAGCTAGAATTGAACTGGTCTTCCATCTCCAACGTTCAGAAATATCTCATCTTGCTCGAATCTTCTACTGACCTACAACCCCTACAATGAATTGCAAATATGGTAAGGACTATCGATATCTAATACTCAATCAATAATATCATAAATAAAGAAATTGCAAGGAGTTATCATATAAATACCTTGCTCAGCAATAGCTTGCTTCTTTCTCTGCCTGTTTGGGTCCAAGAAGACAATGTACTGAGGATAGTTCCTCTTTCAGTGCCTCCTCTTCTTGCAAAAGAAGCATTCAGCTTGACTCTTATCGAGCTTGATCTTTCTGATCTAGCCCTGCACTAATGTCCCAACCTGAACTTGCACCTTCTTTATTTTCTTCTTCTTGTTCTTCTTTCCTTTCCTAAAGGGTCGAGAACTAGAAGACGAGCCTTCCACTAAGTTCACCGACTCTTTATGGAGCTGATGATCCTTCTTAAAGTTCTAAAGTAACCCCAGGAAGCCATGGTAGTTTATTTCAGGCTTTGTCATTCTATAATGAGTAAGGAAAGGGAGATAGGACTTTGGCAGCAAGTTCAGTATTGCATCTTTTTCAAGTTATTCATGCAAGGAAAAGCTGAGTTTGCTCAAGTGCTCTATCAGCTCGATCATGTATAGTACATGATCAGTAATAGAGGCTCCATCCCACATTTTGGCATTGAAGATGGTGCAACTAGTCTTGTGCCTCTCAACGTCATCAGATGTGCCAAAAGAATCCTCCAACACTTGGAGCATTTCATTTGACTGAGCTATCTCAAACCTGCGATTGAACTCATCGATGAGTCAATACAATATAGTGCACCATGATTCGATCACTAAGCCACTTCTGATAAGTGTCTCTGATTATTCCACATGCATTAGCAGCTGGCTCCTCAGGTACAGGATCTGTCAGTACATATAGGATCCGTTCATACTCCAAGATAATCTTCAACTTTTGGTACCAGCTACCAAAGTTGGATCCCACCAATTTATCATTGTCCAATAATGATTGGAATGATAGAAAAGTAGCCATGTCTATAGAAAGAAAAACCAAAATCTAATTAGTAATTGATTCATTAAACCTAAAGATTTGGACTTTAATCAAAAGGTTTTTCTCACTATTTTATTCTAATTGGTAGCCTCTACCTTCAATTCGAGAAATTATCCTAATTCCTTAGTGGATACTAGAATCCACATAGACTACACACGAGCCCAACTTTAGTAGCCTCAACCTCCAATTCTATCAACCAAGTTGCATGTTTGATTTATAATCAATATGCAAGTAAAATAAATATAAAACTACTTTAGATATAATCTAAACAGGTTCATATAATTGAAATAGTTTCAATAATAATCAATCATAAATCTTCCTAGATCAAATCTAACATATTTATGATGATTGAAATTAGATTAAAATATTTTTAATTAGATCATAAAATTTCTTAGATCTAATCTAAAATTTTATGATAAATATTTTTGATCAGCACGTACTAGGACAACTTATTCACTATAAGGGATAAACCTTATAGCCGGACAATCTTATGGTAGTCCATGCAATCTAAAATATTTTATTTTTAGATTTAAAATTATTTTAAATCTATTAAATTATAAATAAAATTAGATTAAATTTAATAAATTTATGATTAGAGTCAGATCATGACGAAATAGGACAACTTTTTCACTGTAAGGGGTAAACCTTACAACAGGACAACCTTATGGCTGTTCATGAGATCTAATTTTTTTTTAATTTTAAATTTAATAATTAGATTATAAATTAGATTTAATTTAAAAAATAATCTAAATATACACAAAAATCATGTAACAAGAACCTATACTCTGATACCAATTTGAAGGAACCAGATCTAGGGTCTCACAAGTAGATCTTGAAACTTTTTTAAGATCATGCAGCGAAAGAGTTTAAAAAATCAAATATTTATTTAAATAAATATATAAATATTTAGATTTCAGATCTATTACATGATCAAGATATGATATTAAATCAAAAATTAAAATCAAACAAGAAAGAAAAGGTTGATCAAATTAATCTAGATCACACTACATCAAATGCAGGTATGAAGTTAATAGATCAGATCTATTACATGAGCAAGTTAGATGTTTTAACTTACTGATCTGGACTTGAGGATGAAGTCATGAGCCGCACATATTTCTGACCTCTAGGAGTCATCCACACGAGCCCACGAACACGATCAGAGATCCTGATACAAGAAATCAGTGTAGTATGCTAGCACTGTGCTGATCTCTCTTCGACGGTTGATCTGATGCTTTCTTCTTTGAAACATGGAAAATATAAAATATCAAAAAAAAAGTGGAAGATTTGTGATGCTGAGAAACCTCTCAAAAGCTCACAAAAAGAGAGGAAGAGATCTAGAACAAAAACCCTAGAAGAAGACCCTCTTCTTCTTCTTTGTTCTTTTCTAGACATCCTAATTTATGATTTTAATATCTCCATGACATAGATGAATTCTTCTCTAATTTTTCTATACCAAAGAGTTCTATAAAATTTCTACAATTCACAAAAATTTTAGCCAAAAATTCTTTTTAAATAAAGAGATATGTAGAGTCCAAGTTAGTTTAAAAATCTAGACTAGGAAGAACCAAATAATGGAAGTTGTTAGGGCGCCCAACTCTTAGGCACCCCCACCTTTTTCTCTACCATGGACCAGCAAGGGGGGCACACAAAAATGTCCTCTTTTACCATGAAAATAAAAGAAAATAAGGAAGGATGGGTTGGCACACTTATGGGAAGAGTTTTGGTTGACAAGGATTCTATCTCATAGAATCCTTAAGCAAAACTAATTCCCCTTTTGACTTGGTCTTCCAACAAATTTTCATATGAGAAAAAGGAAGAGAGAAGGAAGGCACTAGAAATCTTGGCCATGGAGATTATTCATGTAAAAATACAAAGAGAAAAGGGTGGGGCGTGAGGATTAGGTGGTGCAAGGAATAGGGAGTCCTAGTCACACTAGGACTCCTGTATTGACTTGGTCAAATAAGATCTTTTAACCAAATAAAAATAAAAGTAAACCAACCCAATTAAATAAAACCCTAACTCATTTAAGAACTTAATTAAATTAGACTAAAGTAATTTTAATTTTGATTTAATTTTCTAATCAAATTAGAAAATTAGGTTGATCCGAGTCCTAGTAAGACTCGGACTAGTTCTTTCTTGCACTTGACTTATCCAATAAGCCAATTGGATTTGATCCAATCAAGCCCAAACCAAATCTAATTAAATTATATTTAATTAGAGTTAATCTCAACCTTCAAACTTAATCAAATTAAGTCAATTAGCAATTGAATTGCTAATCGATCCTTCTGCAACACTTGCACTAGGTTAAACACCAATCGTATTGATTGTTTAACCCTAAAACGATTCTAAATCGCTGATCAACCATCCAATCGGAATGTGAACTCTAATGTGTGCAAGCTCATAGGTCCAAACCTAAGCCGATAGTATAGGAACAAATTCTTATACCAGTTGAAGTGACCATCTAGCAATGATATCCGACGGTCGGATAAGTCGAAAGGTGTAGAACACCATCCTTAGAACCCATTCGAATATAGTTTCCATATAATTTATCCCCTTGACCATAATGCTCGTAGGACACCTCAAAGTTCAACTATCAACTCTAATCAGACTGTCCACATTGTATTTCAAAATATCAAACCCATCTGATGGATTATCCTAGTCAAGATTTTGCTATATTGAAATATAGTGATACATTCTTCTCCAACTCTTGGAGTGGTCAATTTCATTTTGATCATACTCCGACTTTGCAAGTACTTAACTGTGCCCAGAAGTCTTCCATTGTTGAATGAGAAATTCAGTTAGTCCAGTACCAAAGCATAGTGAGTTGCTTGCAAGTCACTAAGGTGATCTCAGGTCTAAGGGATACTTATACCTATATCCCATCAGAGACATTCTCGATAGCAGAATGCTCTGAAGTTGGTCACGTTCAATGATGATGTACCCATACATCTCACCTATATGCCATACCAATATCTCCACACTCCTTGGTTAAGAGGACAACCAACCTATATGGCATATAGCGACCTATGCTCGATAGATGCTGTCATCCTAATTAATAGTCTATCATTTGGTCGTAAACAAATTTAAGAACTAATTGATAAATTTTCTCTTTATCAAAACTAAATAGTCATAAGGACTTCATCACAACAATAGAGTTCATTAAAATATGTAAATTTATGATTGTTGGGGATAAACCCCGCTCCCGTCGAAGTCCAATCTAATGCTTAGCCTAATGTAACTAGTAATCATAGAAGAGCTTCGATCGGGAATTCTCCTTCAGTTCGGATTCCTCTAGCAACCAAACTCCTTCTGAACTTCTCCATCAGTCAAATTCCTCCAGAAGCCAAACTCCTTCTGGACCTCTCCTTCAGTTGGATTCCTCCAGGAGCCAGACTCCTTTTGGACCTCTCCTTCAATCAGATTTCTTTAGGAGCTGAACTCCTTCCGAACATCTTCTTCAGTTGGATTCCTCCAGCAGCCAAACTCCTTCCAGACTTCTCCTTCAATCAGATTCCTCTAGCAGTCGAAATCCTTCTAGACTTCTCCTTCAGTTGGATTCCTCCAGCAGCCAAACTTCTTTCAAACTTCTCCTTCAGTCAAATTCCTTCAAGAGCCAAACTCCTTTCAGACTTCTTCTTCAGTCGGATTCCTCCATCAACCGAACTCCTTCTAAACTTCTCCTTCAGTCGGATTCCTCTAGGAGCTGAACTCCTTCCGAACTTATCCTTCAGTCAAATTCCTCCAAGAGTCGAACCTCCAAGAGCCAAACTCCTTTCGAACTTCTCCTTCAGTCGGATTCCTCCAGCAGCTGAACTCCTTTCAGACTTCTCCTTCAATTAAATTCCTCCAGGAGCCAAACTCCTTCCAAACTTCTCCTTCAGTCGGATTCCTCCAAGAGCCGAACTTCTTCCAGACTTCTTCTTCAGTCGAATTCCTTCAGGAGCCGAACTCCTTTTGGATTTCTTCTTTAGTCAAATTTCTTCAGGAGTCGAACTCCTTCCAAACTTCTCCTTTAGTCCAATTCCTCTAAGAGCCGAACTCCTTCCAAATTTCTCCTTCTATCGGATTCCTCCAGTAGCCAAACTTCTTTCAAACTTCTCCTTCAGTCAATTTTTTTAGGAGCCAAACTCCTTCTGAACTTATCCTTCAATCGAATTTCTTCAAGAATCGAACTCCTTTCAAACTTCTCCTTCAGTCGGATTCCTCCAGGAGCCAAACTCCTTCTGAACTTCTCCATCAATTGAATTCCATCCGGATTCCTACAGCAGGTTACTTTTAGATTTCAAGTAGTATTCCTCCTAGATGATCTTCTCTAGCCGTATTCCCTTTAGGAGTCCGAACTCCTTTGGAATTGATATATGTCAAAGCTCTTCATCAACCAATGCCTGCTTCCTTCAAACTTCGACTATTAAATCTCAACGAATGAGCACATCATGACAACGAACACCTCTCTCCATAACAAACTCCACGTGGCCCCGAGTGGTCCACTACCGGATGATTACAACTATCATTTATCAATCTGCTATAGGCAACCCCACTATCGAATGATTATGACTATCATTATCAGTCTGCTACAGGCGACACCTCTCTCCATAATAAATTCCATGTGGCTCCGAGCGGCCCATGATCGGATGGTTATGGTTGTCACTATTAGTCTGCTCCAGACTCCATCTATAAAAGAAATCCTTCAGATACATTTTCTCTAAGCTCTCTTCTTCTTTCCAAAATTTTGCTGAATTCTTTTCTGAGCACTCCATTTCTATTGGCCAAAAGAGCTAACTTGATCATCGGAGGATCCTACTGGAGCCATCACCACTGACTCCGGATGGAACTTTATTTTGTAGGTCATTGGCAATGACCTCTTCTTTTCCAACTCCTGCTCAATCCAGCGTCAACCAAATTCTACACGAACAGGACTGGCACTAGAAGGAGGGCTCCTCTAATCCTGAAGTTTTCTTATTCTTAAAGGAGTGCTCAACAGTGATCTCTCTTCTTCCTCTCTAGAGTTTTTTTTGAAAAAAATGCCTTCCAGAAAAGCTTCAACCCAACGATCAACGACCTCTACAGCCAAATCCCATCCAGATTTATCCTCTCCCACTTCAGCTCCGGTAACTCAAGTGCCATCTGCAGCCATGGTGGATGTGGGGCAATTCAACCTACTAGTCCAGCAGATTCGTGATCTCACAGAGGCAATGTAGGCCATACATCGTTAGGCTCTGGTTCCAATTTGACTGGAGTAGGCTTCTTCAAAGCTCCATGATCTGGTCAAGGGATGGCCGACATGGGCTAGCCGATCGGTGTCCTTCGAAAAGGAGAAGCAGATGGTGGAGAGCCCTTGCTCGGACCATGACTCAATCCAGGGGGGAGCTTTGCCTCCGTCCCACTAGAAAATCTTGGAGATCAATGATCGTGAAGATCTCCTGAATCAGAGGCTCTAGAAAATGAGTCGATGAATCAAAAAGCTCCATCATACTCCCTTCTCAAACGATAATAATATTTGCACTGACCCTCCTTTTTCTCAGAAGATTATGCAAGAATCTATTCCATCGAACTTCAAGCTTTTCCAATTTAAAAGCTACGATGGAATCTCTGATCCAGTCAATCACATAGAGAACTTTCAGATCATGATGCTGCTTCATGGTGCATCAGACGCCATCTTATGTCGAGCTTTTCCATGTACCTTAAAGAGAGTAGCAAGATACTGGTACTCGACATTGAAGCTGGGTATGATCTTCTTCTTTGACTAGATGAGCCATCAGTTTGTGGCTCACTTCATCAGTAGCTGACATCCGCACTGAGGTTTGGATTTTCTGATGAATATCAAGTAGAAGAAGGAAGAATCTTTTCAGGCTTATGTCACCCGATTTAATGCTACTGCATTAAAGGTCCGAAACCTGAATCAGTCTATTGCAATGGCCACACTCAAGGATGGCCTTTAGAAGAATGATTGGCTGCTCTCCCTAGAGAAGAAGTATCCTAAGAACTTTGTCAATCAACTAGCTCGGGCTGAAGGATATGCCTGAGTCGAAAAAACCTTCAAATTGAAGGATGAGAAAGCCATAAGAGAGCGGCAGGCGGGCGAGTCTAATAAACCCATAGCTAATGGAGGGTCGAATGAAGTTCGACTACGCTCATGGACTCCCTTTGAATGCAAGTGAACCCGAACTCCTCCTCAAGCTCATCGTTAAAGAAGTTTCGATAGAAGGACACGAAGAAGTTCTTCCCTCAGAAGGTTTCACAACTACGCCCCCCTCAATGCTCCAAAAATGCAAGTATTGATGGAGATCAAGGAGCAAATACCGAGGCCTGAAAGGATGCGCACTCATCCTGACAAGCGCAATCCTAGCAAATACTGTCTCCACCATCATGACTATGGCCACGATACTGAAGAATGCATTCAGCTTCAAGACAAGATCGAGGAGCTCATCAGGAGAGACCGACTGGATTGATTCCTCAGATGCCAATCTAAAATAAGAGAAGATCGATTGAGAGCACTACCGTAGCCAGAACCATCGAGGAGGAAGGAACAACAAGGAGATCGACCATCTCTCGGCATCATGCATCATCAATACTATCTCTGGGAGACTTCGACAAGAAGAGGCCAGCGGATCTGGGGATCAGTGAAAAGATGGAGGGTTGAAAAACCCAAAACCTTCACTGAGGTAGATGCACGGAGAATACAATTCCTGCACAATGATGCGATTGTAATCTCTTTAAATATAGCAGACTATGATGTACGTCGCATCCTAGTTGATAATGAAAGTTTGGCTGATGTCTTGTTTTATGATGCTTTCTCCAAAATATCAATATCTAATAGTCAGCTTGGACCAATAAACTCTCCCTAGTAGGCTTCACTGCTGCTGCAGTACCAATTGAAGGTGTAATGACTCTAGCTGTGGCTGTCGGGCAATATCCAAAACAATCCAGAGTGCAGGTGAATTTTCTAGTAGTAAAGGCTTCCTCTGCTTACAACGCAATTCTCGACTGACCTGGTTTAAATGCACTTTGGGCGGTGGTGTCCACTTATTATTTGAAGATGAAGTTTCCAATAAGTTATGGGATCGAAGAGGTCATAGGAGATCAAGTTCTGACAAGGCACTACAACTCAATTACCCTATGAAAGGAAGAACAGTTCGACCCTTATCCTATTGATGGGCTAGATGCCTGGGATGACCTCATAGAAGAAAGAGGAGAACTGATAGAAGATCTTGTGATCGTCCCCTTGAGTGATAGAAATACGGAGCATACGGTACAAATTAGCTCCAATCTGGAAGATGAAGTTTGAGAGCAGCTCATCACCTTTTTACGGAGGAATGCAGACGTCTTTGCTTGGGTTTCGATGGATATGTCTGGGATTGATGCCGAGGTTATGGAACATTAGCTGGCCGTTGACTTCAAGCATCAACCAGTGAAAGAAAGAGTTCGAGGCCATGCACTAGAAAGGCAAAAGGTAATAGTAGAAGAAGTCGACAAGCTTTTCAATGCCAGATTTATCTGAGAAGTCAACTATCTGACTTGGGCCTCTAACATGATCCTGGTCAAGAAAGCCAACAGCAAGTGAAGGATGTGCATCGACTTTAAGAAGCTTAACAAGCCTATCCAAAAGACAGCTATCCTTTGCCCAGAATCAATCAACTGGTGGATGCGACTTCAGACTATGAGCTCCTCACCTTCATGGATGCCTTCTCTGGCTACAACCAAATTTGGATGATACCAGAGGATGAGGAGAAGACTACTTTTATTACTAACTGCGGTCTTTACTGTTACAGGGTCATTCCCTTCGGGCTTAAAAATGCAGGCACGACTTATCAGCACTTGGTCAATAAAATCTTCAAGGAGCAGATCAATCGTAATATGGAGATTTACGTTGACGACATGCTGATCAAAAGCCAAAAGACTGTCAATCATATTGCCGACCTTGAAGAGGCTTTCGATGTGCTCAGGAAATACAAGATGAAGCTGAACCTAACCAAGTGTGCCTTTAGGGTACCCTCAGAAAGATCTTTGGGATTCATGGTTTCGAGATGAGGGATCGAGACCAACCCAGAGAAAATTCAAGCTATCCAGGAGATGACCGCTCCGAAGTCCATCAAGGAAGTTCAGCGCCTGATCAGAAAGGTGGCATCTTTGAATCATTTTGTCTTAAGATCGATCGAATGCTGCATGCCTTTCTTCCAAATCCTCAAAAAATCGAAAGATTTTTACTAGACTCAAGAATGCCAAAAGGCATTCGACAAGCTCAAGAACTACCTTGACTCTCCCCCTACTGACCAAACCCAAATTCGGAGAGGAGCTATTTTTCCACCTTACGATCTTTCCTACGGTGCTAATAGTAGTCTTGGTCAAAGAAGAGGTAAAAGTACAACGATCAGTCTACTACATATGTCGGATCTTAAGGGATGCTGAGATCAGGTATACAAAGTTGGAAAAATTGACTTATGCTCTTCTGATTACAGCAAGAAAACTTCGACCTTACTTTCAGGGACATGCTATAATGCTCCTCACTGACCTGCCGATCAGAGCAATCCTTCATCAAATGGATGCTTATGGAAGAATTGCAAAATGGGCAATTGAATTAATGAAATTCGACATCAACTATCAAACTCGACCAGCAATCAAAGCTCAAGTACTGACCAACTTCATAGTTGAATGTACCATTTCAGATGAAGCCATGCTTGAGCAGAACGAGACCGGCATCCCATGGTTGCAATCGAGCCTCTCCGAAGAAAGTGCCAATCTTTTTAAAGGTTTTTGGGTCCTGTACATGGATGGTTCATCCAACTCAGCTGGAGCAGATGCGAGGTTAGTCTTAGTCAACCCCGAGGGAGTCATCGTCGAGTATGCGCTATGCTTTGAATTCCCTGCAACTAATAATAGGGCCGAATATGAAGCGTTGATCACCAGATTAAAAATAGCAAGAGAGTTAAAAGTAGATTGGCTTCAAGTCTATGGTGATTCTCAATTAGTGGTCAGCCAAGTTATGGCAACTATGAAGCACGGAAGGAAAGTATGATGAAATATCTTGAGAAAGTAAAGAATTTGACTCTAGCCTTCGATAGTTTTGGCATTCGATAAATTTCAAGGGCAGAAAATACAAGAGCTGACCTTCTCTCTAAATTGGCCACTTCAACCCCAGCTGAACTGTCTAAAGAAGTATTTTTTGAAACTCTAAAATGCTCAAGCTCAGAGGAATCGCAGCTCGTTATGCAGATGGGGCTCAAGCTGAGCTAGATTGATCCATTAGTTGCCTATCTCAAAGAGTGCTTCCTTATGATCCGAAAGAAGTTTGGAAACTCAGAAATCAAGCCTCTCGATACGTTTTGTATGAGGGCAAATTGTATAAAAGATCGTATTCGCTACCACTATTGAGATATCTTCGACCTTCAAAGGCCAACTTTGCATTATGGAAAGTGCACAAGAAAATTTATGGAAGTCATATAGGAGCCAGATCCCTATCACAAAAACTACTTCAACAAGGATACTATTGGCCGATCTTGTACCATGATTCTATGGAGTATGTCAAGAAATGTGATCGTTATTAAAGAAATGCAAACATACAAAGATAGCCGACCTCCAAGCTTACTCCACTAAGCACACCTTGGCCATTTGCACAGTGGAGAATGGATATACTTGGCCCTTTCCTAGTGGCATCCGAACAACGGATGTTCCTCCTAGTTGCGATCTACTACTTCACCAAATGGGTCGAAGCTGAACCACTAGCCAAAAATACTAAGGTCAAGGTACAGGACTTCATCTGGAAGTCAATCATCTACCGGTTCAGTCTGCCCCAAACTCTCATAATAAATAACGGGTGGTAGTTCGCTGGAACGAGGTTCGCTGAGTTCTGCGAAGATCTAAACATCTTCCATCACCTCACGTCGATAGCTCATCCATCGATAAATGGGAAAGTTGAAGTGACCAACTAGATCCTATTGCAAGGCATCAAGACAAGGCTCAATAGAGCAAAGGAAGCCTGGGCGGACGAACTCTACCACATCCTCTGGACATACCGAACTATTCAAAGGCTACCGACTGGAGAAACACCATTCACCATGGCCTTTGGAATGGAGGAAGTCATCCCAATCGAGCTTAAACTCCCATTAGCATGGGTTGTAGCCTTCAATGAGCAGCGTAACCCATAGAACCTCAAAATCAACCTCGATCTGCTGGATGGAAAAAGAGAAGAAGCCCAAGTTCGAATGACGGCCTACAAGCAAAGGGTGGCCCAATAATATAACTCCAAGGTTAGAGGTAAAATGTTCAGAGTGGGGGACTTAATACTTTGGCGAGTTGCTATCTCTCAACCTCAGAGCCAGAGAAAGCTTGCCCCAAATTGGGAAGGATCCTACGAGGTCACTAAAGTCGTCCGACCCGAGATGTACTACTTGAAGGAACTCAGGGGGTAGACCTGCCTCAACCATGGAATTCAAAAAATCTATGAATGTATTATTGATAATTTGATTACAATGAAATCTCCCTACTCCAACACCCTAATCTTTATTGTGTACCGGTGATAATGGAGGACTACCCCACGAACTTAATTTCACGATAAATACAGCTAGTTAGGAATAGGAGGAGAACCACATCCTAACATGAGCAAAGTCAAAGATCTCATTCATTTTAGATGAGATGAGGGAGAGGCCTTGACAACGGCCCTAATATGCCCCTACAATCCATTAGGAATAGGAGGAGAACCTCATCTTAACGTGAGCAAAATTGAAGACCTCGTTCATTTTAGATGAGATGAGGGGAGAGGACCTAACAATGATCCTAATGTGCCCCTACAGTCCATTAGGAGTAGGAGGAGAACCTTGTCCTAACATGAGCAAAGTCGAAGACCTCATTCATTTTAGATGAGATGAGGGGAGAGACCCTGACAATGGTCCTAATATGCCCCTACAGCCCATTAGGAATAGAAGGAGAACCTCATCTTAACGTGAGCAAAGTCAAAGACCTCGTTCATTTTAGACGAGATGAGGGGAAGAGACCCTGACAATAGCCCTAATTTGCCCCTATAGCCCATTAGGAATAAGAGGAGAACCTCATCCTAACATGAGCAAAGTCAGAAGACCTCGTTCATTTTAGACGAGATGAGGGAGAGGCCCTAACAACGGCCCTAAAGGTACCCCTATAGCTCGTTAGGAATAGGAGGAGAACCTCATCCTAACGTGAGCAAAGTTAAAGGCCTCATTTATTTTAGACGAGATGAGGGAGAGGCCCTAACAACGGTCCTAAGGTGCCCCGACGGTCCATTTGAATAGGAGGAGAACCTCATCCTAACATGAGCACAGTCGAAGGCCTCGTTCATTTTAGATGAGGTGAGGAAAGAGGCCCTGTCAATGGCCCAAATTCGCCCCCACAAGCCACATTAGGAATAGGAGGAGAACCTCGTCCTAACATGAGCAAAGCCGACAACCTCATCGATATAAGATAGGATGGAGGGAGAGACCCTACCGATGCCCCTAACGCACTCCCATAAGCCATGATAAGAATAGAAGAAAAGCCTCATCCTAACATGAGCAAAAGTCGAAACCTCATAGACCAAAGATATGGAGAAGGAAGAAGCTTGGTGTAGAATCCTTATAGTTTTCCCATGACAACCTAACTACATCAAATGTGAAAGGCAAAACCTTATCTTGATTTGCAGAAGAGGTCCTAGTTCGATGTCCATAACAAGACCGACGTCCATAATGAGCTCAACATCCATAACAAGCATTTCATAAGAAGACGACGGAGAGAAAAATGAGCCTCAGGTTCCCAAACTGGTTCGAGCACCTCTACAGTAGGTTTAGATGGGCTAGAAGCAAGCTCGTCGAAGGAAAGGTCGACTACAGCATTAGACGATCCAGCATCCACATCGTCTTCCTCCTTCAGAAAGCTGAGGTCGAGCTTGGGGACTTCGGCCATCATCTTTTTTTTCTCCCTTCCTTCAAATTTCGAATTCAATTTCGAACTCAAAAGTAGGAAGACTATTATTAGGGATAAACCCTACTCCCATTGAAGTCCAGTCTGATGCTTAGCCTAATGTAACTGGTAATCATAGAAGAGCTTCGACAAGAAATTCTCATTCAGTCTAGATTCTTTCAGCAGCCAAACTCCTTTGGCTTCCTTCAGGAGCTAGACTCCTTCTGAACTTCTCCTTCAGTCAGATTTTTCTAGGAGCCAAACTCCTCCAGGACTTCTCCTTTAGTTGGATTCCTCCAAGAGCCGAACTTCTTCCGAACTTCTCCTTCAATCAGATTTCTCCAACAGCCAAACTCCTTCCAAACTTCTCCTTCAGTCAGATTCTTCCAGCAGTCGAACTCCTTCCGAACTTCTCCTTCAGTCAAATTCCTTTGGAGCCAAACTTCTTTCGAACTTCTTCTTCAGTCAAATTTCTTCAAGAGCCAAACTCCTTTTGGACTTCTCCTTCAGTCAGATTTCTCTAGCAGCCAAACTCCTTTCGAACTTCTCCTTCAGTCGGATTCCTCCAAGAGTCAAACTCCTTCCAGACTTCTCCTTCAGTCAAATTCCTCCAAGAGCCAAACTCCTTCTGAACTTCTCCTTTAGTCAGATTCCTCCAGCAACCAAACTCCTTTCAGACTTCTCCTTCAGTTAAATTTCTTCAGAAGCCAAACTTCTTCTAGACTTCTCCTTTAGTCAGATTTCTCCAGCAGTCAAACTTCTTTCGAACTTCTCCTTCAGTCAAATTCCTTCAGAAGTAGAACTTCTTTCAAACTTCTCCTTCAGTCAAATTCCTCCAGAAGTCGAACTCCTTCCAGACTTCTTCTTCAGTTAAATTTCTCTAGGAGCCAAACTTCTTCTGGACTTCTCCTTCAGTCAGATTTCTTCAAGAGCCAAACTCCTTCTGGACTTCTCCATCAGTCGAACTTCTTTCAAATTTCTCCAGTAGATTACTTTCAGATTTCAAATAGTATTCCTCCTAGATGATTTCCTCTAGTCGTATTCCCTTTAGGAGTTTGAACTCCTCTAGAATTGATATATGTCAAAGCTCTTCACCAACCAACACCTATTTCCTCTGGACTTCGATTATTAAATCTCAATGAATGGGTACATCACGACAATGGACACCTCTCTCCATAACAAACTCCATGTGGCCCGAGCGGCCCACTATCAATGGTTACGACTGTCATTTATCAGTCTACTATAAGTGACCCCACTATTGAATGATTACAACTGTCATTATCAATCTACTATGGATGACACCTCTCTCCATAATAAATTTTATATGGCTCCGAGTGGCCCACGATCGAATAGTTACGATTATCACTATCAGTCTACTCCAGACTTTGTCTATAAAAGGAACCCTCTAGATACGTTTTCTCTAAGCTCTCTTCTCCTTCCTAAAATTCTACTGAATTCTTTCCTAAGCACTTCATTTTTGTTGGCCAGAAGAGCTGACTTGATCATCGAAGGGTCCTACTGGAGCCACCACCACCGACTCCGGATGGGATTTTATTTTATAGATCACCGACGATGATCTCTTCTTTCCCAACTACAGCTCGATCCGACGTCAACCAGATTCTGCACCAACTATGATGAAAAAAGATGTCAAAATATTTTTTATTAATTAATAAATTAATTATAATATCTCAATCATTAATAGATTGATGATTGGCTTTGAAAAATAATTTCCAATAAGGAGAAGATCGTACTTGGCTTCAATGTCGAGTACCAATTTCTTACTGCTTTCTTCAAGGTAGATGAAAAGGCTTGGCATAAGATGGCATCTGGTGCACCATGGAGATGCATCATGGTCTAAAAGGCCTTCAGATGATCGATCGGATCAGAGGTTCCATCATAGCTTTTAAATTAGAAAAGCTTAAAGTTTGGCGGAAAGGAGCTCTTGCATAATTCAGGAAGAAAAAGAAGGATTGGGGCAGACATCATCATGGTGAGTTGGGGCAACATGATGGAGTTCCTCAATCCATCGATCCATCTCTTATAATTTTTTATCGAGGATGTCATCTCGATCATAGATCTTGGAAGGCTTCTAACTATAGATGGTGAAGATCTTTTTTGAAGAAGAATCATGATTTGAACAAGGATCCTCTGCTCTCTATTTTTTCTTTCTAGGGGCGATGGGTATGCTAGCCCAAGTGTGCCTCCTTAGGATCGATTTTTGACATCCCGATGATGAGTTTTCTAGCAGAATCACCATCGGCGGTTGCTGTATGGCTTGCACCATTTCAGTGAGGCCTTAAACCCGCTGCATCAGTAGGTTAAACTACTCTGAATCTACCATGGCTGTCAATGAAGGAGGTTGAAGCATCGATGATGGAGCAAGAATGGATAGATCTGGCTCAGATCTAACGATAGAAGTGGTAGATCTCCGGGTAGTCATCTTCTTTAGAGGCATTTCTTGGGATTAAGGAAGAGGATGGAGATGAATCTTAAAGAAGAAGATCCACAGGATCGACTGAGCACTCCTTTAAGAACAAGGGTTTACAAATTATCCTTTCTCTAGTGCCAATCCTGTTGGTGCAGAATCTGGTTGACGTCGGATCGTGCTGGAGTTGAGGAAGAAGAGGTTGCTGTCGATGATCTGCAAAATAAAGTTTCATTCGGAGTCAGTGGTGGTGGCTCCGATAAGACCCTTTGACAATCAAGTCAGCTCTTTTGGCTAATAGAAATGGAGTACCTAGGAAAGAATTTAGTAGAGTTTTGGAAAGAAGAAGAGAGCTTAAAAAAATTATATCTAGAGGATCTCTTTTATAGATAGAGCCTGTAATAAACTTAAAAGTGACAGTCGTAACCATCGGATAGTGGGCCACTCGAGGCCACATTGAGTTTATTATGGAGAATAGTGTTCGTTGTCATGACGTGCCCATTCGTTAGGATTTAATAGTCGAAGTTCGGAGGAAGCAGGCATTGGTTGGTGAAGAGCTTTGATATATATCAATTTCAGAGGAGGTTGGACTTCTCTAAGTTGTTTATAAGTGAGTTGATTCATGCCATATAGAGAGCTATAGATTAAAAGGGGTTTGACTGAAAGAAATTATCTAGAAGGAATACGACTAGAGGGGATCATTCGGAAGGAATGCAAGTTAAAATCTAGAAGTAATCCACTAAAGGAATCTGCATGGAATTTGATTAATGGAGAAGTCCGAAAGAAGTTCGACTGATAGAGAAGTCTGGCTGAAGGAGAAGTTCGACTGAAGAAGAAGTGGTGATTGAAGTTCTTCCACAATTATAAATTACACTTGGCTGAACATTAGACCAAACTTCGGCAGGAGCGGGGTTTACCCCCAATACTCAAGAATTCAGAATTTAAGACATGTATTATCATAATTAACTCATAAATTACTTTCGATCGTAGGATCATTATAAGGATGGTGATCAATCTAAAAAATTGATGTATGATCGCTTTTCTCGGATAGATGAGTTTTGAGTCTATGGTGCAGAGACACCGGAGCAAGAGTACAGGTACTTATTAGGAACAAGAGAACTGAGCATCACCATCTCGAGCAATCATAAGGGAGTCTATCTTCTCGTTGATGACTGGCTCGATGCTGCAGTTGTGTGTCTGGTTCTTTGACCTAAGGTGCATCGATAATTTATCTTGAGGGTGTTATAATTTAACTACACCATAACTCAATCTCCTTCGAATACCTAAGGTGTATGTTGGCTATAGCTTGTTCATTATAGGAACTAGATCACACCAATAGGAGATCTATCAACCTCGATAGAGGAGTAGTCCTATGATAATCATGAGATCGAGTCCTAAAACCCATGGCTATTATAGTATGAATATAATAGAAAGAAGTTTCTATTAGTGTCTCACATCGGACTTGAGTCTAATGATTCATTCATATAATAGGTGTCTGGTCTAACGAGTTCATCTTGATCTAGATCCTGTCAGAGCTCATGATAGAAGAATCTAATCACCAGGTAGTTGCACTAAGAGGTTTGTATTCGATTCTAATAGCTTGCCACCATATACTGCTAGGTGTCACTAGTGAATTTTGGGATCAATTAGAATTGTCTTGATGATTGATGATTTTAATTGGATGAATCAAAAGAGTTCTGATCCATCGAAAGATGTTTCAATGATGTCGATGATAGAGATCATGACATGTCCCATTACCATATAGAACTTAACCTAAGTAGGTCACACAAATAAGGGTTTGGATCTGGATATTATTAATTGGACCTATATGGTTCAGTTGATTTGGATTAGATCTACTCAGGTTCAAGAAAATTATGCTAGCACACGATTGGACCTAACTTTCTTCTTCTGTCATCTTTCTAATTCATCTCGACTGAGTCAAATTAGATTTGGCTCATCTAGAAACCTTATATGGGTTTGTCCTGGTTTGTCTGGAGTTTATCCTAGTTAAATTAGGGCTTGTCCTAACCAGTTCAGGGCTTGTCTTAATCCCATGTGATGGGAACTAGACAAGGGTCAACTTTGACCCAGCTTTGTAGGAATTAAGGGAGAGGGGCGTGCACCCCCTGGAGATTTTCTGGGGGGGCATGCTCCCCCTAATGAATTTGCATGGATGAAGAGGGGTAAACTACGGAGGTTGCACATTTAAATGAAATTTGAATGAGTCAAGTAGTTTGAATAGTTCAAACTACTTTAAGATTTGATCTCTGTGCCACCCTATCCCTTATCCATGATTGGTGACTTTTCTTTCCAATTTAGTGTGACAAAATATGAGAGAATTTAGATGGGGCATGGAACATAATAGAGAGTTCTTCTATTTTAAGTAAATTAGTTACTTAAAGTCCTAGAACTCTTGCTTGGCACTTAGGTCTATATAAAGACCCCTGCGCCCTAGGCTTGATCATCCTAGATCTCCCACACCCAGGCTCTACCACATTATCCATCTCCATGCCTCCTTCCCTGATCCTCTTCCTCTTCTCCACACCCAAGAAGTTGGGTGATTCAGCCATCAAGCATTGGTGGACTGCTACACAAAGATCAAGTCTAGAAATTCTACTTCGAGAGATGAATAGGTCACTGCCGAAGATCAGATCTAAGGCATGCCAATTGCTTTTAGATCTGACCCTTTGAGATCAGATCTAGAAGAAGGAATATTTAAATCCAACTTGAGTAGACTCCAATAGAGGTTGGGCATATGCATGGCTCTAGTCGAAACCTGGAAGAATCATCAGATCATCATTGTAGGATAAACTGTTTATCCCATCAGGTAATATGAGATATTATTGATTTAATTTTAATTTTTACTTTATATTTAGATCAATCTAATAATATTTGAGAACTCCCAATTTAATCAGATTATAATTTTTTTTAAAAAAAATTCTGCTTCAGATCTGATCTGATCAGATCGATTTTGCAGCCTATGAATAGAGATTCCTTCAATTGATATCAGAGCTGTGTTTGCAGTTCTAGATCTATTTTGGATTTGATCCTTTTTTTTATTTGATCATTTAATTTCAGATATTACATGAGATGTAATCAGATCTAAAATTAATTAGATGCATTTTATAATTTTCATATATATGATATATGTAATGCATGTCTAAACTAGTTCTATAGATCTATGCCATGACTAGTCCAGATTAAAAATTTTTCATTATATATCATTCAATCTTTATTTTTATATGTTACATGAGTTATAATCAAATCTGAAACATGACTTTAAATGTTTAAAATTGATATATATGATATATGCAAAGCATATGTGGTTTAGATCTTTAATTATATATGTGATATTTGTGTTAAATCTAACTATTTTGTAGTGTAGTTTATAATTCTAATTAAGACATTCTCCTTGGTCGTCCAGTCATAAAAGTAAGAAGGATCTAAAGGCCCTTGATTTTCATTCAATGGGGGTGCTCTTATGGCATGTAGGGGTGCTGCGCATTTGCCCTTAATCAGAAATCAAAAACTTACTTTTCTACAAAACTCTAGATTCAAAAATCCTAAGATCTTTGATGCATATTTTGTTTTATGAACTCTTGAACTTAATTAAGAATTAAGTTTATGAAATTAATTAGATCCAAAAATTAAGAATTTTCAGATCTAAGATACCATAAAATATGGGTTCGAGTATGGATAGCTTGATTAGATCTAGCGGTTGATCAAACCGAATCAAGAGTTGGTTAGGTGGGATCAAAAGTGCTTAGAATTGACCAGCCCATTAGATGTAAGTCTTGGTCAAGGTTGACTCATAGTCACATATGGTCAACCACTTTATGATCTAATTTGGCTCCATGATTCGAGTCTAGATTGTAGGCTAACCCAATCAATTCTGATCAAACAAGTCAGTGTCTAAGATAAGTTTGGCAGATATGATTGATGGTCATTAATTAGGAGCCACTCGACTTGAATGCATTCACGACGAGTTAATGGCATATCCCTCCCATCGATCTCACTTACCTGGCTGATTGAGTCAACCTAGTTTTGGTTTGAGGTGGCTAATGATTTGAGCTAACCTATGCCACTAGGTTAGTCATAATCGTTATGACTAGTCGAGTCTAAGAGACCTAAATTTAAATCTTTCTAAGAAAATATTAAGTCATAAGTCTTCCACCATTGTAGTTGTGCAGGTCCTTCTCAGGGTTGATTGTTCTTGACTGGATACAGTAGTTCAGTTGCACCAAGAAGATACAACCACATCTATTAGGTATAGCATGCTATGGATTGGAGAATGGGTTGGCTCAATATTTTGAATATGGTGAGGGTCCCAATCATGAATCTAGTTCGTGCAAATAGTGTGTCTGACTTAACTAAGGAGTGGAGCAATATTCTAGGTACAATGAGCTTCATGAATTAGAGATCAAGTTTGGATGTACAATATTTAGAAAAATATTAGATAAGAGTTGTTCAGTCATCGACTAACCCATCATCAATAACTGTTAGGTGAGGTGGTAAGCTAGTTAGTAGAACCGCACCATCCACTAAAAGTCATTAATCATAGAGACTTTCGCATCTCTGCTAAGAGAGTGTAAAGATCCAAGAAAATAGTAAAAGCCTAAATTTATTTAAAAGTAAAATTTTAAAATAAATTGGTTAAGTCAATTATAAATCTAGCTAGAAACTTTGACTCTCTATAGAAAAATATCTACGTCAAACCTCCTAGCCTGAATCCTTGATACCCATTGATTGATCGGACCCAATTATAAGGATTGACTAAGAAATCTTAAAATTATTTTGAGTTTCAAAAAGCTATCCTATGTACTAGATCAGGAACTTTCCACTCTTCCAACTCGTCTAACCGTCAATCAGAGAGCGTCTCACAAGAAGTGGTTGGACGATGATAACAAGGTTAGGTGTTATGTGTTAGGCTCAATATCTGATGAGTTACAATGCCAACATGAGGATATTAGGACTGCACGCCAAATGTTGTCTCACCTATAAGAATTGTATGGTGAATAGAGTTGCACAGTGCGTTATCAAATCTTGAGGAGACTATTTAAGATGCAAATGCATGATGGACAGTCGATCCAAAACCATTGCTTGGCAATAACCAAGGATCTTGAAGAGCTTGAGAAGCTTAGTGTCTTGATGGATAAGGACCTACAGATTGATGTGATCCTATAGTCCTTGACTGATTTATACGGGTAGTTCATTATGAACTTCCATATGAATAAGCTCCAGTGTACCTTAGCTGAGTTGATGAATATATTGATTACTACTGAGTAGATTTTGAAGAGTTTAAAGGGCTCAGTTCTAGCTGTGGAGCGAACTTCTATCAAAAGAAAGTCTTTTAGAAAGAAGAAGAAGTCTGCAAAAAAGTAAAAAATTAAGGAAAAAAAGAAGGATGAGCTGAAGAAGAAGGCCTCGAAAAAAGGAAAGTGTTTCCACTACAACTCCGATGGCCACTAGAAGTGGAATTGTCTTGCATACCTAGCCAGCCTGAAGAATAGGAAGGAAGGAGAACCTTTTAGAGTTATACTCATCATTGAGACTAATCTTATGATTTCTTCTACATCTAGTTAGATGCTTAACTCTGGTTCTAGTGCTAATTTGTACACTTCTTTGTGGGGTCTTGAGGATAGCAAAGGATTAAGGGAAAGTGAGATGATCCTATACATTAAAAATGGAATAAGAGTTGCTGCTATGGCCATTGGATCGTACCTTCTTCGATTACCATCTAGATATATCTTAATTCTTAGGGACTGTTATTTTGTGCCAACTGCAAGCAGGAATTTGATTTTCATTTCATGCTTAGTACAAGAAAGTTATGTACTTAGCTTTTTCAAGGACCACTATACCATTCTTTATGAAAGAAATAAAATTGCAAGTGATTTCTTAATTAATGATCTCTATCAATTACATGTAGATGTTTCTGTGTACAATGTCGAGCAAAATGTGAATGATATAGAATCAAAATGATCTAGGGATAGTCTAAATAAAAGATATCTATGGCACCTTAGGCTAGGTCATATGGCTGAAGATAAGATTAACAAATTGAAGAAATCCTAACTAATGGGTCCATTGACTTTCAAATCATATTCGATTTATGAGTCATGCCACAGACCTGCTTGTCCTAGTACATATAGATGTATATGGTCCATTCAATGTGCCAGCTAGAGGTAATTTTTTCTACTTCATTATCTTTATCGATGATCTATCTTAGTATGGATATGTGTACTTGATGCAACACAAGTCTGTAGCTTTTAAAAAGTTCAAGAAATTCAGACATGAAGTGCAAATGAAAATCAAAAAGCTCATTAAGGTTCTTCGATCAGATCAAGTTGGTGAATATCTTAGTCAAAAATTTTTGGACTATCTCAAGGATAATGGCATAGTCTCACAATGGACTCCACTTGTAACGTCTCAACTCAATGGGATTTCAGAACAGAGAAATAGGACTCTATTAGATATGGTCTGGTCTATGATGAGCTTCATGGACCTTCCAAAGTTTTTTTGGAGACATAATCTAATAACAGCTATTTATTTATTGAATAGGATTCCATCTAAAATCATTTCGACCATATCGTATGAGATATAGCATGGTAAGAAGCCAAGTCTGAGTCATCTCAGAATTTGGGATTGTTCGACTCATGTCAAGAGACAACAGGCGAACAAGTTAGAGTCTAGATCTTTTAGAGCTCGATTTATTGGATATCCTAAAAAGTCATTAGGATTTTACTTTTATCTTTCAGATGACCACAATATGATTATGAGTCGACGTGCCATTTTTTTTAGAAATAATTTGTTCAAGAAGGTGCAATTGGGAGACAAATTAGGCTCGAGGAGAAAGTCTTTAAAGAGTAACAAGCCAAAGAACCTAAGAAATCCGATCAGTTTGAGCTAATCCACACATTACCTCCTCCATCTCGTAGGTCAAATAGGGTTTTTCATCCTCTGGAGAGATACTTAAGTACTATTTCAGAGAATGTAGAGAAAATATTTTTAATAAAAAATGGGGTTCATGGTGATGATCCCAAACCTTTGATAAGGCGATATCAGATATCGACTTCAAAAAATAGCGAGAAATAATAAAGTTAGAGATTGACTCGATATGCTCGAACTAGGTCTAGACCTTGGTAGATCCATCTAAAGGTATTGTATCTATTGGGTGTAAATGGATCTTCAAGAGATAGATAGGTGCAAATGGGAATGTGGAGACATTCAAGGCAAGGTTAGTAGTGAAAGGGTATAGTCAATGTGAAGGCATTGACTATCAGGACTCCTTCTCGCCAATGGCTATGCTAAAATCCATCCACACATTGCTTGCTATTGCAACCTATTTTGATTATGAAATATGATAGATAGTCATGAAAATGATATTCCTAAATGGATATCTTAAAGAAGTATCTATATGGAGCAGCCACTTGGTTTTACATCCAGTGATGGTGATCACAAGATCTGGAAGCTGCAAAGGTGCATCTATGGACTTAAGCAAGCATCTCGGAGCTAGAATGCTCATTTCAATGATGTAATTAAATTATTTTATTTCATCAAGAATGAGGAGAAACCCTGTGTATTTAAGTAGGTCAGTGGGAGCATTGTTGTCTTCCTCATACTGTATATGGATGACATCCTCATAATTGGAAATGACATTTTTATGTTGACCTTGGTCAAAGTATGGTTGTCTAAAAAGTTTTCTATGAAAGATCTAGAAGAAGTATCCTTTATTTTGGAGATTAAGATCTATGTGGATAGATTGAAGAGGAAGTTGGGTCTCTTATAGAAGATGTACATAGAGAAGGTACTGAAGAGGTTCAGTATGAAAAACTCCAAGAGAGAACTAGTGCCCTTCAGACATGGCATTCATCTCTCCAAAAGAATGTGCCCCAACACACCTGAGGAGATTGAATGCATGAGCAAAATCTCTTATGCTTTGATAATAAGGAGCCTAACGTACATCATGCTATGTACATGACCTAATATTGCCCATGCTATGAGTGTTACAAGCAGGTATCAGTCGAATCCAGATGAAGAGCACTGGACTTCTGTGAAATGTATCCTTAAGTACTTAAGAAGGACTAAGCATATGTTTCTGATCTTTGGTAATGGAGAACTTCAGGTCTAGGGATATACAGACTCAAATTTTATGTCTCATATAGATGATCAAAAGTTGACATCTGAAAGTCTGTTCCTATGCAATGATGGTGCTGTAAGTTGGAAGAGTTCTAGGCAGACTGTGATAACAGACTCCACCATAGAAGCAGAGTACATTGCTATCTCAGAAGCTACGAAGGATGCCATCAGATATTGTTCCTCTATTCTGCGATAATAATGGCACCATAGCCCTAGCCAAGGAGCCTATGTCTCATCAGAAGTTCAAGCACATCGAACGACAATTCCACCTCATTCATGATTACCTCGAGAAGAGATACGTCAAGATTAAGAGAGTCGATACTATAGACAATGTGGCTGACCCACTGATGAAGCCTTTAGGCCAACAGAAGATCGAAGCCCATCTTGAGAAGATGGAACTTAGATTTATAGCCAATTGGCTTTAGATCAAGTAGGAGTTTGTTAGATGTATGCCTTAGAAGCTAAATTGACCGACACTTGTAATATACTTTCTAGGAGTATTTTTATACTTTTGATTTAAAATTATAAAAGGGTTATTTACTATTATATTATATATTTAAAGTGTCTGTGATACATCCATTGAGTTAATAGGCATGATAATACATATTCTCAAAGTTTGAGAATTTGAGGCACGTGTTATCATAATTAACTCATAAACTACTTCTGATCATAGGATCATCATGAGGATGATGATCGATCTGAAAGATCGATGTATGATCACTTTCTTAGGATAGATGAGTCTTGAGTCTATAGTATGAAGACATCAGAGCGATAGTACATGTACTTGTTGAGAATAAGCGCACTAAGTGTGACCACCTCAAACAGTCATAAAAGAGTCTACCTTCTCATCGATGACTAGCTCGATGCTATAGTTGTATGTCTAGTCTTTGATCTAAAGTGCATCAATAGTTCACCTTGAGGATGTTATAGTTTGACTACACCATAACTCGATCTTCTAGCTATTCAAAATCCTGAGGTGTATATTGGATATAATATGTTCATTATAGGAACTAGATCGCACCAATAGAAGATCTATTAACCTCGGTAGAGGAGTAGTCCTATGATAATCATGAGATCGAGTCCTAAAATTCATGGCCATAGTAGTGTGAATATAATAGAAAGAAATTTCTATTAGGATTTTATATCGGACTTGAGTCAAATGATTCATTCATATGATAGGTGTAGGGTTTGACGAGTTCATCTTGACCTGGATTCTATTAGGTCTCATGATAAAAGAATCCAATCACACAGGTAGCTACACCAAGAGGTTTATTTTTGGTTCTGATAGGTTGCCACCACATACTACTAGGTGTCATAGATGGATTTTGGGATCAATTAGAATTATTTTGATGATCGACGATTCTAATTGGATGAATCAGAAGAGTTCTAGTCCATTGAAAGATGTTTCGATGATAGAGATTAGATATGTCCTATTGCCATATAGAATTGAATCTAACTGGATCATACAAACAAGAGTTTGGATCTAGATGTCATTAATTAGACCTATATGGTTCGATTGATTTAAATTAGATCCAATCAGGTTTAAGAAAATCATGCTAGTACATGATTGGACCTGACTTTCTCCTTTTGTCATCTTTCTGGTTCATCTCTATTGAGTCAAATTGGATTTGACTCATTCAGGAACCTTGTTTGGGTTTGTTCTAGTTTGTCTGGAGCTTATCCTGGTCAGATCAAGGCTTGTCTTAATTTCATGTGTTGGGAACAGGACAAGGGTCAACTTTGACCCAGCTTTACAGGAATTGAGGGAGAGGGCCGTGCGCCCCCTAGAGATTTTCTAGGGGTGCGTGCCTCCTGATGAATTTGCATGGATG
The DNA here is from genome assembly GCA_006176705.1 of Cocos nucifera. Classification (NCBI taxonomy): domain Eukaryota; kingdom Viridiplantae; phylum Streptophyta; class Magnoliopsida; order Arecales; family Arecaceae; genus Cocos; species Cocos nucifera. The sequence goes on along the minus strand of QRFJ01000880.1, from coordinate 380,140 downwards.
AAGAGGGTGCACACCCCTCCTAGAATGCACCCCATGTCGATAACTAGGGAGGTTGCACATTTAAATGAAATTTGAATGAGTCAAGTAGTTTAAATAGTTCAAACTACTTTGAGATTTGATCTCTGCGCCACCCTATCGCTTATCCATGATTGGCAACTTTCTCTCCAATTTTATGTGACAAAATATTGGAGAATTCAGATGGGGCATGGAGCACAATGAAGAGTCCTTCTACTTTAAGTAAATTTGTTACTTAAAGCTTTAGGACTCTAGCTTGGCGCTTAGGTCTATATAAAGACCCCTACGCCCTAGGATTGATCATCATAGATCTCCCATGCCCAGGCTCATCCACATTATCCATCTCCATGCCTCCTTCCCTGATCCTCTTCCTCTTCTCCATGCCCAAGAAGTTGGGTGATTCAGCCATCAAGCAATGGTGGAGTGCTACACAAAGATCAAGTCAAGAAATTCTACTTTGAGAGATGAATGGGTTGCTGTCAAAGATCAGATCTAAGGTGCATCAATTGCTTTTAGATCTAATTCTTTATGATCAGATCTAGAAGAAAAAGATATTCAGTCAGATATAGAAGAAGAAGATATTCAGATCCAACCTAAGTAGACTATGGTAGAGGTCGGGCACATGCACAGCTCAAGTCAGAACCTAGAAGAATCGTCAGATCATCACTAGTGGGTAAATTATTTACTCAATCAGATAATATGAGATATTATTGATTTAATTTTAATTTTTAATTTATATTCAGATCAATCTAATCAGATTTAAGAACTCTCAAATCTAATTAGATTATAAGATTTTTTTTTGAAAAATTTTGCTTCAGATCTGATCAAATCAGATCGATTATGCGGCCTAGGATTAGAGATTCCTTCAAAACCATTCCTTGCTCTTTGTCTTCTAAAGATCTTTTCCTGATCAGAATCCAATATGAAATTTCTTCTAAATATGAACTTGAGCTTCCTGGGCTGAGCGGTCGAGCTTGTGCCCTCTCTCAGATTACTTTTGTTTAAATTTGGAAGCTTTCCATGCTGGATTGATACTTTTCTTCCTCCTTTTGTAATCGCACTTTTTTGCTTCCTGGATATATCCTTGGCTTTCATCATCTAAACTCCTTCAGATTTATCATAAGGTTCCTCACTCTCTATCTATCAGCCGAAGTCCATCCCACTATTTGTCTGTTTCGAAATTACTTCACCCTTAAGCATATCACCCTTCTACTAAGGACTGATGGTACTTGTCCCCCAAGTTCGGCAAAAAGGGGTTGCTTAAGGGCATCCCTTCCTCCATCCATAATTGGAAGGAGAAGTTTTTTTTTTATTTTCTATTCTTTTGTAGAATTAGGACTTTCTTCCTAGGGACAATTGAGGGACTCAATCCACCGAGCTCTAGGATTAGAGAGGGAAGACCTTGATTCTATCAACAAAATAAAAGTTATAAAATTCCTTTTTTGTCCAAACTTGTTGATATCTAGATCTTGTACAACCTTAGTCTAAGCCCGCTCAATTCTAAAGATACTCATTTATATCTTCTTTTATTCTTTTTTTTTCTCCTAACCTTGGCTCATCTATTATTGCAGAAATGACTCCCAAAGAGGTAGAAATGCTGTCAAAAGGACTTTGAGCTCAGAAGAGAAAGAAGAGTGCCCCTAGAGAGTCATCCTAGTGAGCAAAGGTTGGGGGCCTGAGCTCAATCGTTCCAGCAAAAGTTGCCCCCATCCCAGAGACTGCAGTGCCACTATTGACCTTGAGCCTGCCCGTCGAGGTCCTTGCTCCCGCCCCTCTCTCTTAAGAGGAGACAAAGAAGAAGAAGAAGAAGAAAAAGACGGTTGCCAAGAGAGCCCAGCCTTAATGAAATTCAAGGGAGTCCAGCAACGATATTATCAACTAGGACAATACCTCCTTCGATGACTGAAAGGTTGCTAAGGCTTTGATCGATGGGTGCATCCTTCTGAACATCATCGATTAAATCATCCACATCGATCTTGACTAGAGGGTTAAAGATTACCTCGAAGCCTATCGTTAGGTAGTAATCTTGATAAGAGCATGATGTTATTGTTAGAACACCATATTTATCAGTTTAATTTTAACTTCTTAAATAATTTAAATACATGTAGATAGTAGCAAGTCGGATCAAATCTATAAAGAAGATAATATTTTAATTTTAAAATCCTTAATTTTTTTAAAAAAATTAAAATAGATTTGAAGTAAGAAAATAAAATTATGAAATAAAAATAAAAATAAATAGTAGAAATTAAAATAGCATGAAAATAAATTTTAGGTACTAAGATCTACTACCTAGATCTTAGCATCTACTTGCAATAAAATTAAAGAGCAATAAAATTAAATTTATAATAAAAATAAATAGCATAAAATTTAAAGAACAGAAAAGTAAATTTTGTATTAATTAAAATTTAATTCAAAATTTAAATACATAAAATTAAAAAGATAGAAAAAGAAATAGAAAAGAACTAGAAGCATGTAATCTCGATCTTGGATCGGCATTGGCACTGAGATGGTGTAGAAGTCTAGCTCTTCCTCTCAGCATCATCTGCCTTGAAGCAATCTTAAATCTCAAGCATGGCTCTACCCTATACCATCATCTTTCTTTGATCGAAGATAGATTGATTTGGTTGTCTGGGATCCTATTTATAGAGTGTTGGAGGAGAGGGATCTTTGCTGTAGGCAATATGGGACTATTGATAGGCATATATGGAGAAATTTGGATAAAAATTGAATTAAAAGACTGTCTGGACGTGTCTTGTAGATTTTGGATGAAGTCTGGCCATCAAATCCTGATCAAATAGCTTGAAAAATCCCAAAAATCAAGTTTAATCAACCCAGATTCGATCAAATTCAATTCTGGCCATTAAATTGCTTTGATCAAATGCTTTTGGGCTGTTAGACTGTGTCAAAAGTTGCACTAGAATCTTTTTCCCAATTGGATTGAATGCCAGTCATTGGATCAAGCTTTAGAGCATGATCTGGTCGATAGATCTCAAGCGGGAGAGCTCAAAGCCATTCGATAGTGTGTAGGGTAGCTGGATCAAATCAAGAATTCACCATGGCCATCGAATCTAAACCACAAATGACCATAGCCATATGATCGCATGTTTACTGTTACCATGAACCTTGTAGACCAATTGCACTGTAAGCCTGGACCAGTTACCATGTGCCTTTGCATGTGAATTTACCATTTTACCCCAAAGAGCCATGTGAGATTTTTTCTAAACCTCTTAAGGGTCTAGGTCTCCACCACATGTCACGTGTTGATTGGGCACTTTCTGCTGAGTTGACGGTCTATGCCTGGTTTCATGAATCGATCAGCCAATTTACTATGCATCGGCAACCTAATGGGTTGGTGGGTTGGTGGGCTGACGCTGTGCATGGGCTCGCAAGCTTGTGGGCTGGCTTCTTTGGCTGGGTCGACTAGCTGGCATGCTAGCTGGCTGAGCTCACCGGCTAAGCCAAATAAGTCGGCTAAATCGAATGAATTAGCTGAGCCAATTTTATTTTTTATATTTTTTTTGAAAATTCATATCGGATCTATTTTAACTCCATTTTGCTCCAGATTTATTTTATTATGATAAAAAAATGAGCTATTTTTATTGATATATATATATTTTTAAAATAAATAAATAAAAATATTTAATTTTTAAAAATAAAAATAAATTAATTAATAAATTAATATTTTTATCAGAGCATTTATGGTAATTATCACACCCTCCAACTTAAGTTTTGCTCGTCCTCAAGTAAAGAAAGAATTTAATTTTAGATACTTTTTAAGCTTTAGAATTTCAAATTTTATCAAGTAATTTTCAAAATGGCCATTGATGTTCAGTAAAGCGTAAGTGAGGTATATCATTGGAATATTGATACTTACTAATATAAAAATTAAGTGAAGAACATTCAATATTTCTGAACTTTTTCTAAATTATTCCTACCTTTATCTTTGAATTATCTAAACTTTCATATGGGCAAGTATATTATTACATCCATCCTTTATTTATTAAAATTTTTTATTTATATTATCCATTTTTTTATGCGAATATCATTGCTTGCTCAGGCAATAGGATTTGGTTACTCGATAAATTTTTTTTTTAATATCGTACTATTATTGAGTATCTTAACCCCTTAAGCTTTTTATTTAATCCATATAACGAGTCTTGGGCCAATAACTTTCAAACTAGTTAGCTTTAGGGTACTAGATATAAAATATCCCTTGAGCTTACTAACTTGAATCAAATAGACTACGAGTTAAGATTAGCTTTACGACGAGCTTCCTTGCTCTTTCTATTTTTTGATGCAAAACTCAATGCTTGCTTAGGTAAAGAGGTCCAATTACTCAGTAAAAAATACTTGAAAACTATTTTATTTTATAATTAATTTTTTTAATATAAAAAAATATATAATTATCCTAAATAAGCCCATAAAAAGTTGACTCCTCTTTGGTGCTGATAGAAAAAATTAGAAGTGCTCAAAGAAAAATTATTTATATTCTAGACTTAACTCTTTATTAGATTTTCTTAATACTTAATCCCTCAATATCTTACAAATTCTTTGATCTATACATCAATTTTTTTAAAAAAAATGCTTAGTTCAACTCGATTCTTAAGCATAATCGGATGTCTAAATGCTAAATACTAACTTCTTTGAGAATTTAAATTTTTTTAAAAAAAATTTATTATTCTCCTTCTCCAACTTAATCGATATTATCCATAATGGAGAAAGAAAAATAAAGGATGTAATAAAGAATAAAAAAGAATACACCTTACTTAATGTGTTTTCGATCCAGCATAGATCTTGAAAATTTGGGCTCTCCCTCCAACTTAATCAAAATATCCTAAAAAAATAAACTAAAAGGATAAATTAGATGCAAGAAAACTAAATTTTGGGTTACCTCCCAACAAGTGCTAAGTTTATCATCTTCAGCCAAATACAAGGCAACTTACCTATCCTGTATCAAATATTGGATCGACAAATTTCAATGGTTTTGGATTGCCAATCTTAGGAAGATAGTTTGTGATCCCTTAATTGATATTATCATTATTAATTATGGGAAGATAGTTTGTGACCCCACTCTTAGACCCTTGTTTATCAAGAATTTCTCTTATTTGTTCTTCTAGAATGCTCATAAATTGAGTTTTTGGGTTAGGAGATAAATTTGATTCAATAGGTACTGGAAGGGTGTCTAAAGATAGCTTTAATTATGGAGGTAAATTAATATGATCTTGTTTAAACAACTTCATTGGCTCTTTGTTACATGTCCCTTGGTTTTTATAAGAATAACAGGCTTCTAGGGCTGAAGGGAATAGGACTTTAGATTTGTAGGTCTTGAGTAAATCATCCATTCTCTTTTTTTCTTTATCTATCTTATTAGAACTAACATCAGTATCGGCTCAGGCTTAGGTTCTTCTATGTGGTTAGTTTCAGTACTAATATGTTCTTCTAAATTTTTATCTTAGCTAGCATCAGTACTAGCCTCTCTCATCTGATCTTGGTATAGATCCATAAGAATCCTATAACTTTTAAGGTCAGGAATTACTTTGGCATTCTCTAATTAGAGATTCTTAGGTAAACCAATCCAAACTTGGGCAGAATTACAACATGAATTTCTTAAAAAATTTTATTTGATAGGCCGAACCAACATCATCAGAGAGTAAGATTAATCTAAGAGCATCATCAGATAATTTTTAGATTTTCATCATAGAGTAAATTTTTAAAAACTCATCCAGATGCTTACAAGAATCTTCATTGATGTTTTTATAGAAGGATAGGAGCATCTGGATTGTAGTCAGCTTGATTTCATAGTAGGTAGCATGGATATCAAGTAAGTGGATACAAGTTAATGGATTATAGGTAGAAAGGATAAAGTATTTCTTCATCTGCCTAGATGGTTCTTGAGAATTTCTAACCATTTGATTATTGAATTTAATATGATTCAGCCATTTAATTTTATGATTGAATTCAACTAGATCAGAAAAAATGGTCTCCTACCATGCATGTACTATTGCAACCCTACCGTATGGTTCAAATTTTTTTTAGATTTTTTTTTAATTATTTTATTATTTTATTTTTTAATTTTTTTATAATTTTTTATAATTTTATTTATTTTATTATTATTATTAATTTAGTTTAATTTAATTTAATTTATTTTAATTTAATTTAATTTATTTTTTATTTTATTTTATTTTATTTTTGGAGGAGAAAAGGAGAAAAAAGAAGAGTTCTAGAAAAGAAATCCTAAGGAGTCCTGGAGCTAAGAAGAAAGAGAAGAATTAGGTTTAATTAGGTTTGATATTTTAGTTAACAATCAAGTTAGGCAAACAATTCTAACTAAGGATTATCGTAGATCTAAATAGCTTCTAACTGCCAAGGTCATCTTCAGGCCCTCCAAGTGTAGGATCAATCAATCAACTGACTAGGTAAGTGTAAGGTTGGTAGGAGTCATCCCATTGCTTTTCTTAAACATCAATTATCTTGCCCCAAAAAGCTAACAGAACTAATTAAGTAACCACCTTCCTTCGAAATATAGTTCCTGAACCACCTGCCTTAGACACTAGTCAAATTGACTAATCCTAACCTAGTCTAACTCTTAGGATTTTTTGTCCTAATGAGCTCGAGTTTCTAGAGTCGATGTCTAATTAATTTTAAAATTAGAGGCTTAGATCAATGCAAGATGCTGGTTGGTTGTTTGTGGGCCAAGAAAGGATGATCAAATTTTTATCTTATCTTATTTAATTGAATATTATCCTTAAATTGATTTAAAGATGAATATGCATAATCACTTTCAGATAAGAAATTCTATGCAACAAAATTAGATATATGAAATTGATTGGACTTAAGAACTTATCTTATCTCCAGTGATCACCAAAAAGAAAATAAAAAATAAAATTAATATGATGGATGCTCTAGTTAGGATTTTTAATCCTGTCATGAGGCTTTTAATTAGGTTTAAGTGGATATTTTTTTAATTAATTTAAAAATAAAATAAATAATAATAAAAAAAGTCTGAGGTTAGGATTGATCTCACCAAGTAGGATTGGAAGCTTTCTCCTTATCCTAATTTTTTTATTCTTTTTCTCTTTTTTCCTACAAAATAAATTAAAAAAATTAGTAAGCAATATTTATAAGAAATTAAAGAAATTAAAATTTTATTTATAATTTTATTTATAAGAAATCAAAGAAATAAAAAAAAAATTTAATGCTCATGCCTTTTCCAATAATGGTATCAAAAATTTGATAAGAGTACGATATTGTCATTAGAATACTGTGTTTATCAGTTTAATTTCAACTTTTTAAATAATTTAAAAATATGTAGATAGTAGCGAGTTGGATCGAATCCATAGAGAAGGTAATGTTTTAATTTTAAAATCTTTAATTTTTATAAAAAAACTTTAAAATAGATTTGAAGTCAGAAAATAGAATTATAAAATTATAATAAAAATAAATAACATAAATTAAAATAGCATGAAAATAAATTTTGGGTACTAAGATCTACTACCTAGATCTTAGCATCTACTTGCAATAAAATTAAAGAGCAATAAAATTAAATTTATAATAAAATTAAAGAGCATGAAATTTAAAGAGCAGAAAAATAAATTTTGCATTAATTAAAATTTAATTCAGAATTTAAATACATGAAATTAAAAAGATAGAAAAAAATAAAAAAAAAACTAGAAGCATGTGATCTTGATCTTGGATCGGTATTAGCATTAAGATGGTGTAGAAGTCTAGCTCTTCTTCTCAGTATCGTCTGCCTCGAAGCAATCTTGAATCCTAAGCATGGTTCTATCCTATACCATCACCTTCCCTTGACCAAAGATAGATTGATCTGATTGCCTAGGGTCCTATTTATAGAGTGTTGGAGGAGAGGGATCTTTGCTACAGGCAATATTGGACTATTGATCGACATATATGGAGAAATCTAGGTAAAAATCAAATTAAAAGACTGCCTAGACATGTCCTGTAGGTTCTGGGTAAAGTCTGGCCATCAGATCCTGATCAAATGGCTTCAAAAATCCCAAAAATCAAGTTTAATTAACATAGATTCGGTCGAATTCAATTTTGGCCATTGGATTGCTTTTATCGAATGATTCTAGGTCGTTAGATCGCATCAAAAGTTGCACTGGAATCCTTTTACCAGTCGGATTGAATGCCAGCCATTGGATTGGGCTTTAGAGCATGATCTGGCCATTAGATCTCAAATGGGAGAGCTTAGAGCCATCCAATAACATGCAAGGGAGCTGGATCAAATCAAGAATTCACCATGGCCATCGAATCTAAACTGCAAATGACCATAGCCACATGATCGCATATTTACTATTCCCATGGACCCTATAGACCGACCGCACTATAAGCTTGGACCAATAGCCGTGCGCCTTTGCATGTGAAATTATTGTTTTGCCCCCATGAGCAATGTGAGATTTTTTCTAAACTCCTTAAGGGTCTAGATCCACCACATGTCACGTGCTAATTGAGCGCTTTCTGCTGAGCTGGCAGTCTACGCCTGGTTTCATGGATCAGTCGGCTGGTTCACGATGCACCAGTGGCCTAATGGGTTGGTGGCTGGTGGGCTAGTGTTGCGCATGGGCTCATGGGCTTACGGGCCGACTTCTTTGGCTAGGCCAGCTAGCTAGCGTGCCAACTAGCTGGGCCTGCTAGCTTGGTTGTGCGCACCGACTGAGTCGACTAAGTCAATTTTATTTTTTATATTTTTCTTTGAAAATTTATATCGGATCCATTTTAACTTTCTTTTGCTCCAAATTTATTTCATTGTGACCAAAAAAATGAGCTCTTTTATTGACAAATATATTTTTTAAAGATGAATAAAAATATTTAATTTTTAAAAATAAAAATAAATTAATTAATAAATTAATACTTTTATCAGTGCATTTATGGTAATTATCAAATCTCTTCTCCTTTTTCAAGTTTGATTATTGGTTCTTCAATGGTATAGCTAATTTTATCAATTATAGGTCGGTCATCAGTTGATCACCAACATCAAGGCGATCAACATCAGAAAGCTGAGGCCTCAAAAGTGGTAGAGGGGGCCCATGGATACAAGATTGAGGTAGATCATCTCTCGGTCGAGGTTGGGCGCCTATAAGAGACACTCAAGAAGGAAGAGCAGGCATCGATTGACTTGAGGGTGGCTTTGACCTTGGAAGAAAACAAAAGGAAGGAGGTCAAGGTTAATTTTGCTGAAGAGAAGAAGCAAGCTATGGAAGAGGTTGTTTCCTCCTTCAAGTCTTTGGAGGAGTAAAAGAAAATTAAGGTAGCATTCGCCCAAGAGGCCTTCAACAAGGAATACGAGCTCTAAAAGGAATATGCCCTCAAGTCAATCAAATTTTATTTATTTATTTGGGATGTTCTTTGTCTTTCCAGACTCATGTAATGACATTTTTAATAAATAAAGGCATTTATTTCATCATATGCAGTGTCTTATTATTTATTTAAGATTATGATGAATCCTATAAATTAGGACTATGATTTTAGGATTATGATGAGATCATACTAGTGAGATCTAAAATCTTAAAATCCTAATTTAAATATTCCTAGTCAATGGGACATTGAGTTAGGGATCAATGTTTTTCGGTAAGACTAGCACATTCTTTGTATGCTCGATTGAGAGGGTGATTGATCTCACAATAACTTATGTATGATACTAATACAAGAATATGGGTGCTCATTAGAGAATGAGTTCACTGAATTGATCCAAATCGAGAATATCTAACAGAGTCTTATCTACATGTCAATAGATGGTTCTCATAGTGGAATTTGTGCATGTAATCCTTTGACCTGAAACTATCATAGAATCTTATATATATATAAATCCATATTTTGGTTCATACTCATTCATGACTCAGTTATGTACGGGATGATCTAGGATATGGTAGATTATATATATGAAGGTTGTGAGTAGGTTAACATGGAATCGATCTCTCCTGGTAAGAGGAAATTAGCATCCTACTTGCTTCAAACAAATGAATGATTCAGGAAGACTTTGATCAAAGCATGATGAAAAATTAGAAATAATTTCTAATATTTTATTAAATGAATCATCATCATAAGATTGAAAGAAGAAATGAATATGATATTGGGGTTGACATATTTCCATACCCAGAGTCATATTCAGGATGCAGGGAAGATCGAAGGATCTAGTTGCATGGTAATTTTCACTGAAGGATATTTTTGGTATTTTTATCAAAATTTTACATCTTTCGGATAGTCATGATATGTTACTAGACATGTCAATCAATATCTTGTGGGTTTGATCAAATTAAAATTTTAATTTGAATTATTAAATTAAAAAGTATTCTAAATTAAGTCAAATTGGGTTGGCTAGTTTTGACCTAAATCGGTTTGGTTGAGTTCTAACCAGAATTAGGTCAAATCACACCCAGAACTCACTGCTAGTTAGAATGTGGAAACCCAATGGGTCACACACAAAGAGAATTGATTAAGGGTCTAATTGGATTAGACCATGTTTGCAAGATGAACATGCTAGCACATGTAGCAAACCCTAGCACCTGGTTTCGAATTGGATTCGAATCAGCTTCCGATTTGGACTAATTTAGATCCAATTTGAGCCAAATAGGATTTGATCTTGAGTTGGATTAACCTAGATTGATTGGGCTTTAGATTGGGTGCCACATACCTACATCCCACATGCTAGAGAGTCTCTCTTTTATGCGTGGGAAGTCTTTCATGCGCAAAAAACTCTTTGGCGCATGGAATTTGTTGCCGCCTACCTTCTTTGACTTTTTCCATTTTGTTATGTCACGTAAATTTTTATATTAGTGTGGACATCAAATATGGGGCATAGAAGAGTCCTTCTGTAGATGAAATACTCTTTCTTTCTTTTTAATTTTTTTGTCTAGGATGTTTTGTCGCCCATGATCCCTTGCCGCCAAAGACTCCATGCCGCCTACTCCTTCTTGACGTCTCTTGGACCAAGTCAAAGTCTCTTGGGACTTTGACTATTCAAAGATTATCTCCATGCCTTCTTGCTGAATGGGCATCCCTTTCCAGAGCCATTGGATGGCCTTTTTTTCATGATCTAATGGATGAAAAGGGTGGTGCCAAAGATGAAATATTGCGACTCTTCATAAAAAACTTACGTAGAATTAGTCCAAGAGTCCTTTCTGCTTTAAGGCACCTCTTGGACTAAGTCTACATCTCATTTTTATTGAATGAGGTGTGAGATTGGCTGATGGAGCATGAGAAATTGATGAGGAAAGGGCGTGAGATTTTTTGTTGGCACCCCCACGTACATTATAAATAGGGGTGCACACCAAGAGTCCGTGTGTGTAAAATATCTTTCTTTCTTACAATAGTTTTTTTTATCTAATTTTCTTTCTTTCTTTCTCTTATCCAGACCTTGTCCTTATAAAGATAAGAAGTCATCTTAAGACTAAGAGATTAGAAAGAAAAATTAAGAAGATAAAAGAAAACGAAAGAGAGATAAGGAAGAGGCAAGGAAGGTAACATAAAGGCCAAAGAAGGTCTTGCCCTTTTTTAATTAATGTTCTTATTATTAGAACTCTAATTATATAAATCAGAGGTGCTGGTGTCTTGATCAAATCTCTGTATGGATCAACATTGAAGGATGAACACGTGAGCATCTGGTGGAACCCCTGATGGACTGCTACCGACGATCAGGGTCAATTTAGGGTTTAGCGATAAGAGGTATGTTCTAATACTTTCTTTTATCTTACAAATGCATATTATATGATTTAATTGCTAATGAGGTGATCCTAGGGTTCGGATTTGATTTATATGATTTTATATTTTTGCTTTGAAATCCATGCTTCCGTCCTATACACCAATCCCATCAGTGGTATCAGAGCAAGCCTTTATTAGGTTAAATCATATAATGCTTTGCTTATAGTATAATGGCATAAATGAAAAATATGATATAATATTTTTAGCATGTTTTAATTTATATGATGAGATCATATTATTTTTCTTATCATAATGAGATTATGTTGTATATATTATTCTGTAAAGGTTGCCCTGATATAGTGAAAAGTATTCACTATATAATGATGGTTGTCCTAGAATAATTATACATATTAATTGATATATATAAATTTTATCATAATTAATGCTATTGTGCATTTAGTTTATTTTAAAATAATATGTGCATTGAGACCATTTAAATCTCTCTATAAAAAAAATTATATTAAGTTGTAGTATAATTAATTTATAGCTGAATTAGTCAGGATGTCTAATTGATCAATCGATGTCTAGAAAAAATGATTCTTGATTGGTAAAGAGAACATGATTTTTTAATTGATTTCGTTGTCTAACCTGACCAATTTATTGGTGTCTAAGAAAAGCAACAGGAGGACTCCCATTTCTCTCCCATTTACCTAGCCGATTTGATTAATTTAATTTCAGATTGAAATGCTTAATATTATATTCACTACATTAAGGCCTTCCTTCATACTAGTTTCTTATTATGTCCAGAACCATATTAGTTCTGTTGTGTAACCATAAGATCTATCATGAAAAAAGATGTAATATTAATCTAGTGCATTGAGATGCTTACAGTATTTTGAATATACTACTTTATTGTGTAACCACAAAAGTAGTTATATTTCAATTTTGACTGTATAGAAATGAAGGGTTCTACTTAAACTAAAACATTAAAGTTTGTTGTGCTAACATAAGACTATTAATATTTTAGAGGCAAAAGTTTTTGAGAGTTGCATAAAATGCAATTGAAAAGAGTTTCCTACCTTTGAAATTATAACAGGTTTGTTGTGCAACCACAAGATTTTTTATAAGAAATTAGGATCTTATTCTCACTAAGAAAATCAATAAGAGGGTTATGATTTTAGTGGAAGACATAATTAAATTAAAATTCTAATTTAATTATATTTTGTCATCATGAGTTGTTTGCTTATATATTATTTTTTATTATGTAGATTAAATGGCTTCTTCACTTTTATTATATTCAATTTTGAATTCAAATAAATTGACTGGTCAAAATTATGTTGACTGATTGAGAAACCTAAAAATAGTACTCAGTCAAGAAAAACTCTCCTATATTCTTGATGCCCCTGATTCTCTTACTGTCAAATGCATCATACTTGCCTCTATGAATAATGAATTACAGAGGCAGCATGATAGCATGGACACTCAATCCATATTGCTCAATCTAAAAAAGCTTTATGGAGAGCATAATAGGACAGCTAGATATGAGATATCTAAGCAATTATTTCATGCAAGAATGATAGAAGGAATATCCATACAAAATCATATTTTGATGGTAATTGACCTAATCACTCGATTAAGTCAATTAGGTTTTATAATGGATGGAGAGTTAGGTCAGGATTTGATCCTGCAATCACTCCTAGAATTATTTTCTTAGTTTGTCGTGAGCTATCACATGAACAAACTGAATTCTTCATTGTCTGAGCTATTAAATATGCTCAAGATAGAAGAAAGCCATATCAAGAAAGATAAGGCTCCTCTTCTTCTTGTGGAAGGGATCTCCAAGAAGAAGGCAGGCAAAAAGGGTTCAAAGAGAAGGTTGAATCCTAAAAGTGGTATAAATAAGAAGAAAAAGGGAAGAAGGTCTTCGGACAGATGACCTATTTTCACTATGCAGCAAAGCAAGATCATTGGAAGAGGAATTGCAAGGCTTACCTTGCAACCATGAAGTCTGGTGCAAATAATGCACCAAAAGGTATGTATGTATAAGATACATACTATATTATCATTAAATTCTTTTCATTTCAAATTCTTGGGTATTAGATACCGACTGTGGTTTTCATATCTGCAAATCTTTGCAGGGGCTGCAGAAAATTAAGAGTTTGAAGAAAGATGACTTCAAGCTCTATGGCGCTGGAGGAGAGTCTATCCAAGCAGAAGTTGTAGGGACAAATATATTGAAGTTACCTTATGAGAAGATCTTAGAGCTTACAAATTGTTATTATATGCCTAAGATCATTAGAAATATTATATCTATACCCTTGTTATTAAAATAAGGTTATAGTCTTAATGTAACGAGCGAAGGTTGCTCGATCAAATATTCTAATGAAAATATTTGTTTTGGCATATTTAGCAATGGTTTGTTGACTCTATGTTTGGATGACAATATATTTCATATTGATGAAAATAGAAAACATAAGAGAGATGACATAAATAATACTTTACTTTGGCATTGTCGATTAGGTCATATTAGTGAGGCTAGGATTAACAAGTTATACAAAGAAAAGTTCTTTGATCCTTTTTGATTATGAATCATTAGGAAACTTGTGAATCATGTCCTCATGGGTAAAATGACCAAGACTCCATTTAGTGGACATGGAGAAAGGACAAATGAGAGTTATTAGGACTTGTACATACGGAATGTATGTGGTCCTATGACAACTCAAGCCAGAAGGAGGATACTCTTATTTTATTAACATTCACTGATGATTTATCTAGGTTTGGATATATGTATCTTATGAAACACAAATCAAAAGCCTTTGATAAATTTAAAGAGTATCAAAGTATGATCGAAAAACAAACTGGACATTATATAAAAATCCTTTGATCTGATTGGGGAGGAGAATACTTATCTAGTGAGTTTCTAGACTATCTTAAAGTAAAAGAAATTCTCTCTGAATGGACACCTTCTTATACACCTAATTAAATAGTGTAGACGAAAGAAAAAATCATATCCTATTAGATATGGTACGGTCCATGATGTGCTTCACTGAATTACCTATTTCCTTCTGGGGTCATGCCCTGGAGACCGTAATTTATTTCTTGAATAGAGTACCTTCTAAATATGTATCTAGTACTCCATATGAGATATGAAGAGATAAGAAACCTAATCTTAAGTATCTTAAGATATGGGGTTATCCAGCATATGTCAAAAAGAATTTTGGACATAAGCTTGATGCTAGATCAGACAGATGTCTTTTTATAGGATATCCTAGAAATAGTATAGGATATTTATTATACCACCCTATTGAATAAAAGGTATTTGTAAGTAGGCATGCCACTTTCATGGAAAAAGAATTTATCCTAGAAAAGGGCAGTGGAAAAAATATTGAACTTAGTGAAGTTCAAGAAAAACAAATAAAAATTTTTTAATCAAATAATCACATAAAAGAATCAGAATACATAACTCCTATCCGTAGGTCTGAAAGAGTATGACATATACCTATGAGGTACGGATTTCATTATTGAGAACAATGAAGCTCCAAGTCATTGAGAATGATGAACCTCTTGACCTATACAGGAAGCAATCAAAAGTAAGGACTCTTATAAATGGTTGGCTGCCATGCAATCCGAAATGGAATCCATGCACACCAACAAAGTATGGACTTTGGTGGATGCACCAGAGGATATAAACCCTATTGGATGCAAATGAATTTTAAAAAAAAAGATTGGAGCAGATGGTCAAATTGAAACTTATAAGGCCTGATTGGTGGCTAAAGGTTTTAGGCAAAAATAGGGGATTGATTATGATGAAACATTTTCACCTGTTGCTATGCTCAAATCTATTCAAATTATGCTTTCCATAGCAGCATACCATGATTATGAAATATGGCAAATGGATATGAAGACCGCCTTCCTTAATGGTTTCCTTGAGGAGGAGGTCTATATGTCATAGCCAGAGGGATTTGAGTCAAATGAGAGACCAAATCAGGTATGGAAGCTTAAGAGATCTATTTATGGATTAAAGCAAGCATCAAGGAGTTGGAACATTCATTTTGATGTAACAGTCAAAGAGTTTGGTTTCATCAAGAATGTGGATGAACCATGTGTGTACAAGAAAACTAGTGGGAGAACCATAGTCTTCTTGGTTCTGTATGTAGATGACATACTACCTCATTGGGAAATGATATCCCAATGTTGCAATCAGTTAAATTATGGCTATCAAATAAGTTTTCCATGAAAGACTTGGGAGAAGCATCCTATATACTAGGAATAAAGATCTATAGAGATAGATCTAAAAGAATGCTAGGCTTGTCCCAATCTAAGGTACATTGACTTAATACTGAAAAGATTCAGTATGGATGGGAGTAAAAGAGGTTACTTTACCCATGAGTCAAGGCATACATCTCTCTAAAAAGATGTCTCCAAAGACACCTGAAGAGAGAAATAGAATGAGTTCTATTCCTTATGCTTCGGCTGTTGGATCAATAATGTATGCCATGTTATGTACAAGGCCTGATGTTGCTTATGCTTTAGGCATTGCAAGTAGATTTCAAGCTGATCTAGGAGAGGATCATTGGAAAGCTGTGAAAAATATTCTTAAGTACTTGAGAAGGACTAAAGATATTTTTCTAGTATATGGTGGTTCTGATCTTAAACTAGAAGCATATTCTGACTCTAATTTTTAATCAGACCCAGATGATAGCAAATACATTTCAGGATATGTCTTTGCTCTGAATGGTGGAGCAGTGAGTTAGAAGAGTACTAAGCAACCAACTGTAGCTGACTCAACCACTGAGGCAGAATACATGGCTGTAAGTGAAGCCACCAAGGAAGTTATCTGGATGAAGAAGTTCATCACTAAATTGGGTGTTATTCCTAAAATTAAGAATCCAGTACCACTTTACTATGATAATACTGGAGTTGTTGCTCAAGCAAAGGAACCAAGGTCTCATCATAAATCCAAACACATTCTGAGATGCTTCCATCTCGTTCGTGAAATTATTGAAAGATAAGATGTAGTCATAGAACGAGTTGACACAAAGAACAACATAGCAGACCCATTCACTAAGGCTTTACCACTGCAACTGTTTGATCGCCACCTTGATTGTATGGGATTAAAATATAAGGGCGATTGGCTTTAGTGCAAGTGGGAGATTGAAAGGAATATGCCCTCAAGCCAATCAAAATTTATTTATTTATTTGGGCTATGTTCTTTGTCTTCCAAACTCATGTAATGATATTTTAAAATAAATAAAGGCATTTATTTCATCATATGCAGTGTCTTATTATTTATTTAAGATTATGATGAACCCCATAAATTAGGGCTATGGTTTTAGGATTATGATGAGAACATACTAGTGAGACCTAAAACCTTAAAACCCTAATTTAAATCATTCCTAGTCAATGAAACATTGAGTTAGGGATCAATGTTTTCTCGGTAAGACTAGCAACATTCCTTTGTATGCTCGATTGAGAGGGTGATTGATCTCACAATTAACTTGTGTATGACACTAATACAAGAATGTATGGGTGCTCATTAGAGAATGAGTTCACTGAATTGATCCAAATTGAGAATATCTAATGGAGTCTTATCTACATGTCAATAGATGGTTCTCATAGTGGAATTATGCATGTAATCCTTTGATCTGAAACTACCATAGAATCTTATATATATAAATTCATATTTTGGTTCATACTCATTCATGACTCAGTTATGTATGGGATGATCTGGATATGGTAGATTATATATATGAAGGTTGTGAGTAGGTTAACATGGAATCGATCATCTCCAGGTAAGAGAAAATTGCATCCTACTTGCTTCAAACAAATGATGATTCAGGAAGACTTTGATCAAAGCATGATGAAAAATTAGAAATAATTTTTAAATATTTTATTAAATGAAATCATCATCATAAGATTGAAAGAGAAATGAATATGATATTGGATTGACATATTTTCCATACCCAGAGTCATATTCAGGATGCAGGAAGATCGAAGGATCTAGTTGCATGGTAATTTTCACTAAAGGATATTTTTGGTATTTCTATCAAAATTTTACATCTTTTCCAGGAAGTCATGATATGTTGCTAGACATCAATCATGTCTTGTGGGTTTGATCAAATTAAAATTTTAATTTGATCATTAAATTAGAAAGTGTTCTAAATTAAGTCAAATTGGGTAGGCTAGTTTTGACCTAAATCGGTTTAGGTTGAGTTCTAACCTAGATTAGGTCAAATCACACCCAAACTCCACTGCTAGGTTAGATGTGGAAACCCAATGGGTCACACACAAAGAGAATTGATTAAGGATCTAATTAGATTAGGCCATGTTTCCAAGACGAACATGCTAGCACATGTTGCAAACCCTAGCACCTAGATTCGAATTGGATTCGAATCGGCTTTCGATTTGGGCTAATTAAGGACCAATTTGAGCCAAATTGGATTTGATCTTGAATTGGATTAACCTAGACTGATTGGGCTTCAGATGGGACATCACATACTAGAATCCCATGTGCCAGAGAGTCTCTCTCTTGTGCGTGGGGAGTCTTTCATGTGCAAAGAGTCTTTAGCACATAGGATTAAGTTGGCACCTACCTTTTTTGACTTTTCCTATTTTTCATGTCACCTAAATTTTTTATATGGGCATGGACATCTGATATGGGGTGCAAAAGAGTCCTTCTATAGGTAAAAAACTCCATTATCATTTTAATTTTTGTCGCCCAGGACTCTTTGTCGCCCAAGACTCCTTGCCGCCCTGGACTCCTTGCCGCCCTCTCTTCCTTGGCGCCTCTTGGACCAAGTCAAAGTCCTCTAGGACTTTGACTATTCAAAGATTATCTCCATACTATTTTGCTGAATGGGAATCCCATTTTAAATCCATTGAATGGCCTTCTTATCAGATCTAATGGTTGAAAATGATGGCGCCAAGAATGAAAGCCCGCGACTCTTCATAAATAACTTAGAATTAGTTTGAGAGTCTTTTTGCTTTAAGGCACCTCTTGGACTAAGTCTACATGTTGTTATTATCTGATGAGGCATGAGATTGGCTGAAGGGACATGAGATAATATTTTGAAAGGGTGCTAGAAAATGTGTTGGCATCCTTACGTACATTATAAATAAGGGTGCGTACCATGAGTCCAGAGGATTGTGAAAAATTATCTTTCTTTCTACAAGAGTTTCCTCTTTATCCAATTTTCTTTCTTTCCTTCTCTTGTTCAGACCTTCTCCTTATAAGGATAAGAAGTCATCTTAAGACTAAGAGATCAAAAAGAAAAATTAAGAAGATAAGAAAAAAAAATATAGATAAGGAGAGGCAAGGAATGTGACATAAAGGCTAAGGAAGGTCTTGCCTATTTAATTAAAGTTTTTATTATTAAAATTTTAATTATATATAAATCAGATGTCCTGATGTCTTGATCAAGTCTCCGTGTGGATCAACATTGGAGGGTGAACACATGGGTGCCTGATGGAACTCCTGACGGACTGCTGCCGATAATTAGGAGCAATTTAGGATTTAGCGATAAAAGGTATGTTCTAATACTTTCTTTTATATTACAAATGCATGTTATATGATTTAATTGCTAATAAGATGGTCCTAGGGTTCGGATTTGATTTGTATGATTTCATAATTTTATGTTGAAATCCATGCTTCCACCCTGTACACCATTCCTAACAAGCTCTGCCATGCAAGGGTCACAGAGAAGTTTCCAAACTGGACCTTGGCTTCTTAGTGGGGGAATCCTTCAAAGATGAGGCAGAGCTTCCTATGGCTAGGGACGATCTTCAAGGTGTTGCTACTACTGCTAAGCTTGTTGAACCCATTTTTGAACCTACCAAAGGGTCTGCACCGATTAAGGCTGCACCGAGCTCCTCCACTACTCCTCTAGAGGTCTGAGACCTCTTATTATTGTACCTTTTAATTTTGCACATGGTACTTGAATGTTTTTCAATTAATAAAATCAAATTAAACTTCCTTTCTTTTCATACCTTTTTCACTATGGAATGTCGATTACTTAGAATTTTGTTTGCAATCAATATCATAGAACACAATCATACGCCAAAGTTGGACCATTACCCCGAGCTATACCTTTGAAGATCGTTATTAAGAATTTAAAGAAAGAAGTTCATCAGGTCAAAAAGAAGTTAAGAAAGACTAAAGATAAGCTTAAAAAATCCAAAAAGAGTTATACCAAAGCTGCCGTCAACATCAACCACCTCCATCGATCATCCTAACAATTTTCAGAGATTATATTGCCAAGAAGAACCATTTAAATGACAAACTTGAAGAAACTAGAAAGCATGTCGGTGAGAAGTCTTGGGCTCTGACCGCCAAGATCAGCTCTTTCGAAGTTGAGCTCAAAGTAGTGAGGGAGAGGATTCAACTATTAAAGGGGAGCTCGGCTTGGTCCACCAAGCAGAAGGAGTATGGTTGAGATTGGTCTAAAAGATTCTTAAATCTCCAGAATCAACTGCACGTGTTCAAAGACTCATATTATAGCTATAGGCTTGGCTGGAGTGACCAAATTGCCGAACTCCAATAAACAGTTCAGAAAGCTGATGAAGAGATTGCTTAGCTTTAGAAGTGATTGGTAGACAAGACTGAAGCTGGCTTGAGCAAAAAATTAGAGGAGATTGCTTCTTTGAGGAGCATTATGGAGAACCTTTCTGAGTTGTATGAAAAAGAGAAGGCCAAGATACAACAACTGAAAATTCAAATGGTCTACCAACAAAATGCTATGAAAGATGCTGAGGCTAAATCTGCTATTCTAAGGAAGAAGTTAAGGAAGGTTGAAGAAGACTTTCGAAGATCTCAAAAATTACTAGACGAGAGTTTATCAGCAAGGCAAGAACTTGAGGAGAAGGTAAAAGGTTTAAAGCACTCTCTTGTGTTGGTTGGGAGCAGAAGTCCAAAGTTTGAGTCCGAGTAGGACTTCATCTTTTTTCTCCCTTTTTTTCTATAATCGATCTTACAGATCTCTACTTGTAATGAACTTCATTTTAATGAAATAATACTTCTTTTGCTCCTTCTTCACTATCTTGTCTCAATTAAACACTTGCAGATTCCTTACTCCTATGCTACTTTTGATTGTAGTGTTGTTTTAAAATGATGACCTTGGTCTATTGTTTTATAGGTCTGTCCTCCTTATTTATAAAAAGAATTTTTGAATTTGATTTGAAAATTAGCTCTTCCCCTAATTTGAAAACTGGAGGTCTTTATGTCCCTTGCGAGGATCTTTATTTATGTCAGGATGAGGTTCTCCTCTTGTTTTAGATGTGATTAGCTTTTGTCCTTGTTAGGATGAGATTATTTTCTTGTCTTAAATAACTAGAGACCTTCACCCATGTCAGGATGAGGTCTACCTCCTATTCTTGACATGGTTGGCTCTTTTTCTTATTAGGATGAGGTCCTTCTCTTATTTCTAATAAGATTGTCGGGGTACAAAAGAACCGTTGAGAAGATCTCTTCCCATTATCTCCTATCCTAAATAATCGGAGGCCTTCACCCTCGCTTGGATGAGATTAATCTCCTATCTTAAATAATCAGTGGCCTTCACCCTCGCTTGGATGAGATTAACCTTCTGTCTTAAATAACCGAAGGCTTCATCCTTGCTTGAATGAGGTTAACCTCCTATCTTAGATAACCAAAGGCCTTCATCCTCACTACGATGGGGTTAACCTCCTATCTTAAATAACTGAAGGCCTTCATCCACATCAAGATAAGGTCCACTTCCTGTTCCTGATGTGGTTGGCTCTTTCTCTTGTTAGGACGAGGTCCTCCTCCTATTTCTAACAAGATTGTCGGAATATAAAAGGGCCATTGAGAGGGCCTCTCCCCATTATCTCCTATCTTAAATAATCAAAGGCCTTCACCCTCACTTGGATAAGGTTAACCTCTTATCTTAAATAATCAGAGGCCTTCACCCTCGCTTAGATGAGATTGACCTTCTATCTTAAATAACTGAAGGCCTTCATCCTCACTTGGACGAGGTTAACCTCCTATGTTAGATAACTGGAGACCTTCACCCTCGCTACGATAAGATTAACCTCCTATCTTAAATAACAGGAGGCCTTCACCCTTGCTACAATGAGGTTAACCTTTTGTCTTAAATAACTAAAGGCTTTCACCCACGTCAGGATGAGGTCCACCTCCTGTTCCTAACAAGGTTGCTAAGACATAAAAGAGCTATTAAGAGGGCCTCTCCCTATTACCTCCTGTCTTAAGTAATCGAAGGCCTTCTACTTCGTTTAGAAAAGAAGTTTAGTTGAGTAATTTTCTGCCATCACACAACTTTGCACTAAAGATAGATGTTAAAATAAGAAAATTTTATTGAAGTTATTGATAATACATTCATAAATTTTCTGAGTTCTAGGATCGCGGGAGTATAGCCCATTCAAGCTTTTTCAAGTAATAAGTTTTCAGTCGGATGATTTCCATGACCTCGTAGGGGCCTTCCCAATTTGGAGTGAGCTTGCCTTAATTTTATGGCTAAAAAAATCCACTCATCATAGTACTAGATCTCCAACTTCAAAGATTTTACTTTTGACTTTAGAATTATAGTAGCGAGCCATTTTTTGCTTATATACCATCATCCAAATTTGGACTTTTTTCCACTTTTGTTCCAATAAATCAAGATTTGCTCTAAAATCCTGTGAGTTATTCTATTCATTAAAGCATTCAACTCACACTGATGGAAGTCCATATTAGGAAATATGTCCTAAAGCCAATCATCTAAGTAGTAGATGATTGGAATTAGTATATGAATCATCAAATAATAATTGTTATTTAGCTTATTCATTATCAAAGTTCTATCTTCCTTAAATGAACTCCTAAGTTATGATGAAGTCCTTAAAACCACACTCAATTGGTAAAGGAGGATTTATCGAATGATTTTTAAATTTATTCACGATCAAATGATAAGTTATTAATAAGGATGATAACTTATCGAGTGTAGGTCACTGTATGTCATACGCGTTGGTTATCCTCATAACCAAATGATATAGAGACACTAGTATGGCATGCAGGTAAGATGTAGGAGTATATCTATACTAAACATGATCAATGTAGCACTCTATTATCAGGAGTAGCTAGCTAAGGCCAATAAGTATAAGTGTTCCTCTAACCTAAGATCATCATGGTGACTTTTATACAACTCACTGTACTTTGATGTCGGACTATTTGTATTTCTAATACAGGATCGAAAGATTTTTAGGTATAGTCAAGTACTTGTAGAGTCGGTGTGTGAGTCAAAATGGGATTGACCACTCCTGATTAACTTCAAGAAGCAAATATCTCGCTGTGTTTCAATTTAGCAAAACCTAGATCTGGGTAATCTTGTGAGGAGTCACGAAATTTGCAAAATTTTGAAACATAATATGGATGACTTGTATGAGTGGTGATAACTAACTCAATATTATCTTGAGTATTATTGGTCAAAGGGATGAATAATACAATCACCATAAGCCAGGGTTCTAAGAATGTTGCTTTGCATACATTCGACTTATTCAAACATAGGGTACCATTGCTAGATAGTCATTTTAATTGGTATAGGAATTAGTTTCTATGCTACTAGCTTAGGTTTGAACCTATGGGGTCACACACATAAGAGGTTGTTATCTGATCGAATGGTTGATCAATGATTGAGAATCGTTCAGTGATCAAATCATCAATGCGATTGATGATCAATCAAGTGCAAGTATTCCAGGAGAATCGATTAGCAATTGGATTGCTAATTAGCTCAATCTGATTAAGTAATCAGACTGAGATCAAGTCTAATTAAATTAATTTAATTAAAATTAGTTTAGACTTAATTGGATTAAGTCCAATTGATTTATTGGATAAGTTAGTTGCAAGGGAGAACAAGTCCCTATTCAATTAGGACTTAAGTATACCTAATTTCTAATTTGATTAAAAAATAAATTAGATTTAAATATAATTTAATCTAATTTAATTATAATTTTAATTAGATTAAAATTATATATTAATTAGGTTGAGTCAAATCTAATTAGAATAGAATTTTATTTGGTTTGACCTAGTTTATATAAGAGAGTCCTAGTTAGACTAGGACTCCTCTTTTCTTCCTTGCGCCACCTAAGAAAGCCCATGCCCCATGTTTTATTTTATTTCAAATATTTACGTAAATTCTTTCATGCCTAAGAAAGGTTCTCTACCCCTATATCTGGTGGATTTGGAATAAAATTTGACTTGGTCAAATTTGGACATTGGTTTTGATTTGATATCTCCTTGAAAGAGTCCCAAGAATCCAAACTTCTTCCTTCCTCTTATGCACCAATATTTTCCATGCCAAAATCTTTTCTTCACCCCTTCTCTTCTATTTTTTGTGCATTGATTTTTTTATTCTCACATAAAAAAAAATAGAAAAGGCTTCCAAGAGTTGGACGCCCCCCAAACTCCTTGTTTTAATCCCTAGAAGATATGGATTTAACCTAGTCTTTCCTATTTTTGTAGCACCTTCTTTTTAATTGGATGTTGGCATGAAAACCCTAGTATTATTCCATGGAAAAATAGAAAAAGGAGAGGGAGAGGGGCATAGGAGATTGGCACTTCATGGTTTTGGGCATGGTGGTCTCATTAGGACATGAAAATTTTATGTCCTGATGAGAAGAAAGGAAGAGAAGATTGTCTTCTTTAGAGTTCCTTTCTGAGTTCTTCCTTTATCATATTTTGAGAAGTTTATTTACCACTGAAAATTAGAGAGGAAGAGATGAAGAGCATGGAGGATGGATGCTCCAAGTTGTTGGGGCATTAAGGTTTATTTTGGACATGATTTGATCATGTCCTGATAAGAGAAGAAAATCCTCTCTTAGGTTTTCTTTGAGTATCTTTCTTCTCCACTTTTTATAAGATTTTTCTATGAGAAAAATTAGAGAGAAAGAGACCTAGAGCATTGAAAATTTATAGGGAAGAAAGTCTCCTCTTGTATAGGTTTAAAGATCTATTTAAGACATCAAAGGTTGATGTCCTGAAGAGAAGATGGGTCTTCTCTTAATGGTCTTTTTCAATCCTGTTTCTTTCCTTCTTTTAGGGAGATCTAAGAGTTGGACTTCTCTTTTAATCCTTCTTCTAATCTTCATCTCTTGGAGTGTCCAAGAGATCCGAAGATAATTTTATAGCTTGATCATCAGGAGGGATCCGTGAGAAACTAGCACTTCAAGTGGATCTTCGTTCGACAAACCTCCGATCAGAATGGCAACTTTGTATGGATAACTTGTAGAGATCAGATGCACTGTGTGGCTTCAAGCAACAAGTACAATAATGAAATCGACTATAGTGTTCTTGATCCATGCAAAGGTAAGAGATTCGATCTCTTTTTCACCTAGATATGATCTTAGATTTCTAGAATAGTTCTAGATCTAGGTACTGATTTGATCAATACCAATCTTTATTTTATTTTTCATATTTATGTTTGCATTATGATATGTCATAGATCCTAGATGTAGGGTTTAGTGATTAGATCACATGCATAATTAGATTAAATAATTTAATCTATGTCTTTCACTGCACCTAATTTCAAAAAAATTTTGAAATATATGCATGAAACCCTACATATTTTTCAATAGTGGTATCAGAACTCTAGGTTCTTTTATGACATGATCATGCATACTTTAAAATAAATCTGAAAGTAAAACTTTAAATATCATACATACTAACATAAGGTTGTCCTATTGTAAGGTTAACTCCTTACAATGAAAAAATTATCCTAGTATGTGTTGATCTGAATTTTTGAATCATGAATAAGTTAGATGTGATCTAAATAATTTTATGATTTAATTTTTTAATTTTAAAATTAAAATTAAATAGATATTTGATCTATTATAGATTATTTAGATTAGATCTAAATAATATTCGAGATGCACATACTGATTATAAGGTTGTCCTACTGTAAGGTTTATCCCTTACAGTAAAGAGGTTATCCTAGTATATGCTGATCTGAGAAATCTAAATCATAAATATATTAGATAAGATCTAAAATAATTTATGATTTATTTTTAAATTTTAAATCTAAGATTAATTATTTTATAATCTGATTTTGATTATTTAGATAAGATCTAAATAATTTATGTTTCATGTTAAGATCTAGTTCCTTTAATACATATGCTGGATATGTAGTTTTGATTTTTTTAAATCTAGAATGTATATGTATGACATATATGCCTTGTGAAATTTAAATTATGAACTTACTTTCTACAAAGCCCTAGATTCAAAACTATCAGACATAATCTAAACATTGAAATAAATCAGATCTAAAATCATGAATTGAATTTGATTCAATGTAAATTATTTACACCTTAAAAGTATTTCAAAAGTTGAAATCAAAAACTAGTTTTCAGGATCTGAACCCAAACCCCTTAGTCTTGAACTTAATTAAGAATTAAATGATTATTTAGGATCTAGGTTTGTGATTTAAAGATCCTAAGATAATTTCATAAATTATGGGTTAAAGGATAATAGGTTAGCTTTGATCAGGTCATTAACTGGGTTAGATTTAGGATTAGGTTAAATATGAACTAAGTTAAGAAATTGATCAAATCTAATTAATAGTTAATTAGGATTAGATTATTTCTTTTCTATAGATCAATTTAATAGTTGTAGTTGATTAAAGTCTATACATCTAACAAATGGATACTGATCGTGGCTCCGTGGTCAAGCCTGAGTCTTTAGGTAGATCAGATCGAAACTGACAAATCGATTGATGTCTAAGATAAGTCTGGCATTCCCAGACCGATGGTTTTTAATTGGTAGTCTACTTATCTGACTATTTTTGATAGTATCTAAGATAAGCTTTGGCAGACCCTTCCATCGATCTTACTTACCTGATCAATATGGTTAATCAACTTTTGATTAGATTGCTCATTAATTCGTGCTAACCTATGTCACATTGAAAATCAGTGAGACAAATTTTATTCAATGAGACTGATTTAGGTGCCCATGGATTATAATTAATCCTAGTCCTCATCAATGACTTATGAAGGAGGATTTGACTTTGTGAAGTTAGTGGGAGCAATTTGATCCATGTCTTCTCTATCCTTAAATCATTAATAATTTAAATCCTCTAAAATTATTAAATTCTTAAAATAATAAAGTTATGGGGATACTGAGTCATAGCCTCCCACTAAGTTGGATGATAATGGATCTATTAACTCAATAATCATTAGAGGCCCAAAGGCCTGGTGCTTATTGACTAATGGAATTATCATTCATAATATGATGACTTGGAAGTATCTCTCTAATGGTGGTTAGATTGACCAACCAATGTTGGACTTAATAATTTGTTGGTTAGATGCACTAAGTATGGTCATATTAATGGTTAGACATAATCGGATCTTTGCAATGGAGACCAAAGCCTACTAATTAGGTTTCTGGGATAAAATTAAATTACTAGAAGTTATTTAGAGAAATAATTATGTTGATCCAAAGATTGATTTTGATGATGATAAAGAGTTTTGAGTATAAGTTATAAAATCTAACTATACTCATGAGGATGTACAGTTTCAAAATTTTAAGTGCTCATAATTTTTTAAGTATTTTTTGATATTTTAATGAAGATTAAATTAAGTCAAAAAGAAAAATCTAGTCTATAAATCAATTTGGAGAAGAAAGGATCACAAACAGTCTTCGACACACATGACACGCAAACTGGACTGATCCAGTCCAAAACTGAGCCGACCTAGTCTCAGTGAAAATAGTAAATAGAAAGCATAGAAAGTGTAATTTTTATGACCCAGTGGACTGAGCCAACCTAGCTATAAACTGAGCCAACTCAGTAGGACTGAGCCGACCCGATCTAAAACTGAGCCGACCCAGTGCCTATAACGACTAGTTTTCAAAACTGTAACTTTTTCATCCCACAACCTTTCCAATGACTATTTTTTCTTCTTTAATGATTAGATCACTTCCAGAAGTCTATGTTAGTGACTTGTAATAGTGAAAAATCTCTGAAATATATAAGAAAATACTTGGAGCATTAAAAATAAGCTTTGGAGAGTGTATTGACTATTATTTGAGAAAGCTAAGGAGTGAGCTGAAAAGAAGAGAGAAGGAGTTATTTTTCAGAGTGATCCTTTATCCTTTCACTACAAAATATCCTTAAGCAAGTGAGAGCAAGAGTGAAGAGAATCAAGGAGCCTCACAATCTCTCATTCATTCAAGGAGAAGAAATCAACCTTACAAGCAAAACAACTTAGATTGTCTTCTCTCGTGTTTCAAAAGAGTTTATTTTAAATTATAATTTTATATTTTGTTTCAAGTTTCTTAGGGTGAAAAACTTGGGTTGGTCCAAGCCTCAAGTTGAATATTGTATTAGTTTGATTGGTGAGCCAAGGGTAAAACTAATCAAAATTGATTATTAGCTCGAAGAAAAATAATCACTTATGAGATTTTGGTTGGTTATATGGAGAAAACCAACTGGGTTGATTGTGAGCCCAAAAAATAATCATGTATGATTTTGGTTGGTGAGCTAGGAAAAGCTAACTGGATTTGATTGTGAGCCTGAAAAATAATCGGATTGTAATTTTTGTTGAGAATTATAGTTGAATTTCTAAGAGGGTATACTTGGAGAGTGGACGTAGATGCTGAGTTTGGCGCCAAACCACTATAAAATTTATGTATTTATGATTATATGCTTTTGCTCTATTACTTTTATTCACTACACATTATATAGCTAGTTTCATCTAAATACTTAATTAGTTTGAATTGCTCATATCTTAAGTTTAAATTTAAAATATCCAATTCACCCTTCTCTTAGGTAGCCATCCTTGGACAATAATTAGTATCAGAGCAGGTGCTCTATTATTGATTATTGATCTTACCATCTAGGATGAAAGATATATGGGAATCCAAATAGAGTCTTTGTTTAATGAAGGATATTCTATAGATAGACCTCCACCTTTTAATGGGTCACATTATAGTTATTGAAAAGTATGCATGTGCATCTTCATACAAGCACATGATTATAACCTATGGAAGATTATAATCGATGGCTCACACACCCTCCAATAAGTGGTAAAAATATACTAATAAAAGTATTAAATTATAAAATAAATTAATCTATTTTTTTAGAAATTGATACTTTTATTAATTTTATGTAAGAAAGAAGGCCACCAATATGAAGATCTTATTTTTTTGGTTCAGATAAAATAAATTTCAGATAAAACAGACTTCAAACGAGCCCAAAATTGAATTAAAAAAAAAAATCGATCTGGTTCAAATCTGTTCAGAAAAACTGGCTCAGTAGATCGTCCGATCCGATCGTACCCAGCAGACCGAACTGCTAATGGAGTGCTGATGTCAGGCTGATATCAGCATTTTTTGTGGCGCACGATGGATCGATTGGAGGGCATTTCAAAAATTTCATATGAAGAAGCATGCTCCGATTGGCTGAAGAATGCGGTGGTCCATGCAACACCGGACTCGCGCATGGTCTGTAGAGGGCAATTTAGAAATTTTGTCTGATCCAATGGGTGCCTTTCATTGGAATTTGATCGGACTGCCGACATGCATGCGCTGATGAATGGCATCCGCACCTCCCGATCAAGATCCAACGGCTGAGATTTATCCCAACTTTAAAACTAAAGATCAGAAGCTATCCTATGCACGATCGGACGGCCCAAATTCAATCCAACGATTGATCCGATGGCTGCTATGAATTTCAACTTGATCTGAGAAATTTTAAAGGATTTTTAAGCAATTTTTGGACCGTTTGATCAATATCCAGTGGTCAGAATCATCCAGGGTCCTAATTTGAGTTGTTTTAAGAGTTTTAAACCTAATTTTCAAAGGATTTTGGGGGAAAAACCATCTCTGAGCCTATAAAGTTTGCTGTTGCCGAAGAAGAAAAAAAATAAAGAAGGGAGAGTGAAAAAAAAAAGTGAGAGAAAAAAAAAAAGAGAGAAAGAGAGGAGAGAGGTAGAAAGAGGAGAGATTTTTGCGAGAAAGGAAAGGACTTTTAATTTTTCTTCTTTCGACAATCACAATAGTGATCAAGGAGCTTCTTCTTCTTCACCAAGTTTTCCACACCAAGAGCGATGGACAATCAATTTCAGCAATCAAACAGTCTAATTTCTTTATGCTTTTTATTTTATTTGCTGTTTTTGAACTTGTTATCATGAACTAAATTTTCTTTTACTAAAGCTAAGGTGTAGCCACTCTTTTGATGCAATATTCAGTATGATTTATTTTTAATTTTAAATTTTATTCATGAGTATATAAATCTGATCTTAATGCTTTTAGATTACTGATCATCTTCTAATTGATCTGATGAACATAGATGTTATGGATCAAGTACATCTATGTTATTGCTTCTTGATTATATACTTTGTATTATGAATCAAATTAGAATTCATATGCATGCGGGAATTTTAGTGTGCTTTGGATAATTAATAAATATTGACCAAAGGGTTTCACAAAACTTAATATATTTTAATTAAGTTTTACTTAATTAGAGGGTTTCACAAATTAGAGGGTTTCACAAAACTTAATATATTAATATTGACCAAAGGATAATTAATAAATATTGATAGTTTTGCTATGCCTGGATTAAAGGGTAGTGAATAAATTAGGAGACTCCACCATCACATGAAACAAAATTAATCTAATAACCTGAATATTGTATTGACTGAGTTGGTGAACTGATTGCCTTAGTAACCCATTACTTTTAAGTTTAAAACCCTAATAATTACACTCTCTCTATTTCCTAAAAATTTTTAATTATTTATTTATTTTGTTCTTTAATTTCTTTTTCTCATAAATCGGTCTTCTAAATAAAGCATAGGAAAGAGCTTTTCAGTACTTATTTTCCAATCCTCTAGGGATAATACTCTACTCATTCACTTTATTACTTGATCGACTGGTGCACTTGCTATAGCTATAGATTAGCATGCATCAAGTTTTTGGCACCGTTGTCGGGGATTGTG
Organism: Cocos nucifera; assembly: GCA_006176705.1. Classification (NCBI taxonomy): domain Eukaryota; kingdom Viridiplantae; phylum Streptophyta; class Magnoliopsida; order Arecales; family Arecaceae; genus Cocos; species Cocos nucifera. The sequence continues at coordinate 349,537 of QRFJ01000880.1, read as the reverse complement.
TCTAAAATAATATTAAAATTTTGATCCTAGCTTTACTTTAGAAATTTATTTTTAATTTTTATTATTTTTTAAAAAAAATTTATTTAGTGCATGATACGTACTGGACATAGTAACTTACTATCTTTAGATCCAAAAATTGAAAGGACCATTAGAAGACTACAACAAGAAAGAAACATGAGAATTGAAGATCCTAATGACATCAATCTAGGATTGGATATGGCGACCGAAGGATAGCATGAAACTATTCGACCAGTACATCATCTATTAAATGATTACATCACACCATCTGTAGCCGATGTAGCTTCGAGCATCAGGAGACCACCAATGCAAGCAAACAACTTCGAAATAAAATCGACGATGATCCAGATGATTCAATCAACTATCCAATTCAGTGGACACATGCATGATGATCTGAATGCCCATATTTTTAATTTTCTTAAACTTTGTGATACTTTTAAAATTAATGGGGTGTTGGATGATGCTATTAGATTAAGGTTATTTCTTTTCTCTTTATGGGACAAAGCTAAAAGTTGGCTTTATTCTCTTCCTACAGATTCTATCATAACTTGGGATGTCCTAGCCCAAAAATTTTTAGCCAAGTACTTTTCACCTTCCAAGATTGTCAAGATGCACAACGATATCACTTCTTTTATGCAGATGGACATGGAGACACTATATGAGGCTTGGGAGCATTTCAAGAAATTACTGAGGAGATGTCCACATCATCAACTATCCATATGACTTCAGATACAAACTTTCTATAATGGTTTATCTCCTACTAATCATTCTATAATTGATGCAGCAGCAGGAGGAACCATTAACCAAAAAATGAAGGAAGAAGCCTTCGATCTGATCGATGAGATGGCATCAAATAGCTATCAGTGGCAGATAGAATGCATGATGCCAAAAAGACTAGCAGCTGTGCAGGGAGTAGATTGCGTGCCAACCTTACTAGCTGAAATTATAGCCCTTAGAGCCGAAGTCAACAACTTGAAGGGAACAGCTATGCATGTTCAGAGCATCACCTTGTGACCTATGTGGAGGAGGACACGATACGAGCAATTGCCAGATAGGTAATCCTTTTGCTAAAGCAACTGATACAGCTAATTATGTTGGTAATTTTTTTAGGCCGCAACAAAACAATCCCTACTCCAACACATACAATCAAGGATGGAGGCAGCACCCAAATTTCTCATGGAGCAATCAAAATGCAGCACAACAGCCACCCCCGGGGTTTCCAAGTACCTGAAAAAAAGTCCAACATGGAAGAGCTGATGGTCAAATTCATGCAAAACCAAGAAGCAACTATAAAAAATTTGGAAGCCAAACTTAGACAGGACCAAGCAGCAGCAATTCAAAACTTGGAGATGCAAATAGGTCAAATGGCTAAGATAATCTCTGAGAGACCTCAGGATCCTTGCCCAGCAACACGGAGACCAATCCAAGGGAGCAAGTCAATGCTATCACCCTAAGAAGTGGTACAAAGCTGGAGGAGCCACATCAGAAGAAAGAGACTTGAAGAGCCAACTACAAATAAGGAACCATCAACTAAAATTCATCAGTCACCAAAACAACCAACAGATGGATGGTCTCCAGGTATACGATTTGCCGATCCAAATGTGAAGCCCTACGTGCCGCCACTACCATTCCTAGAGAGACAAATACAGCATCCAGATAAAAAATTTTCTAACTTTTTCAAAATATTTAAAGAATTTACATATTAATATTTCTTTTGTAGATGCTATCACTCAAATGCCCAGGTATGCCAAGTTTCTCAAAGAAATCCTAACAAATAAGAAAAAGCTGAAGGAGCATGAGAGAATAAATTTGAATGAAAGAATGCTCAGCAATACTTCAAAATAAATTACCACAGAAGCTAAAAGATCTAGGGAGTTTTACTATCCCCTAGCATTATTGGTGATTGTAGTTTTGATAAAGTTTTATGTGATTTAGGAGCAAGTATTAATCTCATGCCTTTTTCTATTTTCAGGAAGCTTGGGTCTAGGAGAACCGAAGCCTACCACTATTACTCTTCAATTAGCTGATAGATCCATTAAATATCCAAGAGGTATAGTGGAGGATATCTTGGTAAAGATAAACAAGTTTATTTTTCCTATTGATTTTATTGTTCTTGATATGAAAGAAGATTATGATGTACCCCTTATTTTAGGGAGACCCTTTTTAGCTACTGGAAGAGCTTTAATAGATGTTCAACAAGAAAAATTAATTCTTAGAGTCTAAGACAAACAAGTTACTTTTAATGTTTTTAAAGTTATTAAACATTCCAATGATAATCAAACTTGTTTTCGTATAGATGATATTGACAATTTAGTGCATGAGTATTTTTTAGAAAATAGGTTTGAGGACCCTATTGAAGCTTGCATTGTCCAATCACAAGAGGGTTCAGCTGAAGATGAAAGGCAAATAGAATGCATAAAATTGTTAAAGGCCAGACCATATATTCCACGCACATACAGACCATGATTTGAAGAATTAGAAAGATCATCCACTCCTTTTCCAAAGACATCAATTGAAGAGCCACCTACTCTTGAACTTAAACCTCTCCCTTCTCATTTAAAATATGTTTTCTTGGAAGGTTCATCACACTTACCTATTATTATTTCTTCTTCTTTGACAGATTTAATGGAAGAAAAATTATTAAGAGTACTAAAGAAACACAAAAAGGCATTTGGATGGACAATAGCAGACATCAAAGGAATTAGTCCCTCAATTTGTATGCACAAAATTCTCATGGAGGACAACTATGAGCCTACGGTCCAACCCCAAAGAAGACTCAACCCTAAGATGCAAGAAGTGGTCAAAAAGGAGGTAATCAAGCTACTGGATGCAGGTATTATTTATCCTATCTTCGATAGTTCATGGGTGAGTCCTGTTCAAGTAGTTCCTAAGAAAGGTGGGATTACTGTAGTTCAAAATAATAATAATGAATTAATCCCTACTAGAATTGTTACTAGATGGAGAGTGTGTATGGATTATAGAAAATTAAATGATGCAACTAGAAAAGATCATTATCCTCTTCCATTCATTGATCAGATGTTAGAAAGGTTAGCTGGACATGATTTTTACTACTTTCTAGATGGATATTCTGGTTATAATCAAATTGCCATAGCACCTGAGGATCAAGAGAAAACTACTTTTACATGTCCTTATGGTATATTTGCTTTTAGAAGAATGCCGTTTGGTTTATGTAATGCACCAGCTACTTTTCAACGATGCATGATGGCTATTTTTTATGATATGATTGAAAATTCTCTTGAAATATTTATGGATGATTTTTCTATCTTTGGATCCACATTTGATAAATGCTTGCATAACTTATCTCTTATTTTACAAAGATGTGAGGATACTAATCTTGTCTTAAATTGGGAAAAGTGTCATCTGATGGTACAAGAAGGCATAGTGTTAGGCCACAAGATTTCATATAAAGGTATTGAAGTGGATAGAGCTAAGCTTGAGGTGATCGAAAAGTTACCCATACCGACCTCAGTTAAGGCTATTAGGAGCTTTTTGGGGCATGCTGGATTTTACCGTCGATTTATAAAGGACTTCTCTCTAATTTCTAAACCTTTATCTAAATTATTATGTAAAGATGTCTCTTTTCATTTTTCTGATGAGTGTTTGCAGGCATTCAACACCCTCAAGGAGAAGCTGGTCATGGCACCTATTATGGTAGCACCAGATTGGTCCCTACCTTTTGAGTTGATGTGTGATGCTAATGTGACACAGCCATAGGAGCAGTACTTGGTCAAAGAAAAGGATAAGATTTTTCAAACTATATACTATGCTAGCCGCACTTTGACTGAAAGCTCAACAAAAATATGCAACCACTGAAAAGGAGCTTCTTGACAGTAGTATTTGCATTAGATAAATTTCATTCTTATCTTATTTTATCTAAAGTTATTATATACACCGACCATGCAGCTCTAAAGTATCTCCTTACCAAGAAAGATGTAAAACCTAGATTGATCAGATGGATTCTTTTGCTACAAGAGTATGATTTGGAGATCAAGGACAGGATAAGAAGGGCACAGAGAATTCAGTTGCTGACCACCTTTCCAAACTAAAAAACATCACAGAGAAGGAATTAGATATTTGTCCTATCAAGGAGGAATTTTTAGATGAACACCTTTATGCTATATCAGGTAGAACGTTTTCATGGTATATTGATATTATTAACTACCTTGGTTGGTAAGGTTCTTTCCACTTGATCTTTCTTTTCAACAAAAGAAGAGGTTCTTATCTATTGTTAAATATTATTTCTTGGGATGAACCCTTTTTTGTATAAGTGTTGTGTCAGACCAGGTCATTAGAAGATGCATTCCGAGAGGAAGAAATGGAGAAAATTCTACATCATTGTCATGATCGAGAGGTAGGAGGACATTTCGGCCCAACTAGAACAGCTTATAAGGTTCTTCAATTAGGTTTTTATTGGCCCTCTCTATTTAAAGATGCTCATACTTATGTCTCTTCATGTGACCACTGTCAAAGAACTGGAAAATCTCTCTAGAAGACATGAAATGCCTTTAAACAATATTCTTGTGTGTGAAATTTTTGATGTTTGGGGTATTGATTTTATGGGACCTTTTCCTAGTTCTTTTTCAAATCAATATATACTTGTGGCTGTAGATTATGTTTCAAAATGGGTAGAAGCAGCACCCTTTTCCAACTAATGATGCTAAAGGTAGTTGTCAAATTTTTGAAAAAGCATATTTTTACACGTTTTGGCACTCCTAGAGCAATCATTAGTGATGGAGGTAAATACTTTTATAATAAATAATTTAAAAATCTATTAAACAAATATGGTGTCACTCATAAAATAGCTACCCCATATCATCCACAAATCAGTGGTCAAGTAGAGGTGTCTAATAGGGAATTAAAAAGAATTTTAGAAAAACTATAAGTGCATCTAGAAAAGACTGGTCATTGAAATTAGATGATGCATTGTGGGCATATAGAACTAGATATAAAACACCTATTGGTATGTCCCCATACAGGCTACTCTTTGGAAAAGCATGCCACCTCCCTATTGAGCTAGAACATAAAGCATATTGGGCCATGAAAATTCTTAACCTTGATATACAAGATGTAGAAAAGAATAGGTTAATGCAAATAAATGAGATGGATGAATTTGTTCACCATGCTTATGAGAATGCCAGGATTTACAAAGAACGTACTAAGAAATGACATGATAACCATATTGTAAAAAAAGAATTCCATGAGGGACAGCAAGTTCTTTTGTATAGTTCATGGCTACATTTGTTTTCAGGAAAGCTAAAATCAAGATGGACAGGTCCCTATATAATTACTAAGGTATTTCCATATGGAGCAGTAGAGATCTTAGATGAATCAAAAGGTACCTTCAAGGTAAATGGTCACAGGCTAAAAAAATTACATTAATGGAAGTTTTGAAAAGGAGAAGGAAGCATTTCAATTACAAGATCCAACCTAGAGTCTTAAGAAAGTCAAAGAACTAAAGACTATAAATCAGAACTTATTAGATAGGTTGTTTCTTTTCTTTTTAGTTTTGATCATTTTTATTTTTCTTTTATTTTTCAGTAATTTGTTGTTGCTCTTTTACTGCTTTGGTGTGTATTTTCAATTTTGCAGAGAAAAATCAATGAGAGCTCAAGCAAAATTTCAAAGCTCCAAAGAACCAGACTGAACCAAATCAGGTGTATTCCTTCCTATCCTTTATTGCACCCTTTATTTTTCTTTCTCCTTTAAGATAATGTAGAATAAGTTAGGGGGGTAAAAAAAAAAATTTAAATCATGTGTCAAGAAGAAAATCTTGAGCAAGATAGACTGGACAAGTGATAAAAGATAGAATTATTTGCTAATGAATGTAATGAGTTAAAGAAGTAGATTAGTTGGTCAGACTTTTAGCAGCCTACTTAGGTCATTAAAAGACTATTAGCACTTCTAATTGCACATGCACACTAACAAGGCAAAGTAGGTATTGATTATAAGGCCAACTGAGGATTCAATTATCATTGAAAATTGATAATTAATATACATTCTAATCAAAGAAACTTGAATTTAAGGAAAGAGCTACCTGCCTAAAAATAAAGTGCAAAAGATAGAGTATATGTGGATTGCCCAAAGCCTAGTAACTGAGGTCTCTGCACCTAGGTCAAGTATGAAAATTCATGTAAAATGGTGAAGGAAAGGCCAGGATGCTCAGCACAGCAAAAAAAAATAGGGAGGGGCAGTGTGAAAGCTACCTTAATTCATGAGTATAAAATTGAGAATGTATAGAAAATTGACCAAAATAGGTGATAAGAGAGGATACTTTTGTTCTTTTAATTTAATACTGAAATGCTAAAGTTAGTCATCACGAACACAAGTGCTATAGATCTTTGATGTACTCTAAGAAAGTTTTTAATTATATTGACTGAAAAATTTGCTTCTGAAGCTCAATGCTTAGTTAGCAGTATTTTCTAAACTTTTTGATCTTTAGTCCTAGATTTTATCTTTGTAATGGATAATCTTATTAAAACATGGTATTAAATAAAATATTGCTAAGGGACTAGCAATGACTAAGTTGGGAGGTGTGATAAGTGGTAAAAACATACTAATAAAAATATTAAATTATAAAATAAATTAATTTTTTTTAAAAAAATTGATATTTTTATTAATCTTTTATAGGAAAGAAGGCTACCAATATGAAGATCTTATTTTTTGGTTCAGATGAAATAAATTTTAGGCAAAACGGACTTCAAACGAGCCCAAAATTGAATTTAAAAAAAAAAAATATATCAGTCCGATTCAAATTGATTTAGAAAAATTGGCTCAACAGACCGTCCAGTCTGACTGCACCCAGCAGACCAAACCGCTGATGCAGTACTGACGTCAGCAGTTTTTGCGGTGCATGATGGACCAATTGGAGGGCATTTTAAGAATTTCATATGAAGAAGCGTGCTCCGATTGGCTGAAGAATGCGGTGGTCCATGCAACACTGGGCTCGCGCATGGTCTATAGAGGGTAATTTAGAAATTTTGTCTGATCTGATGTTCGCCTTTCACTAGGATTTGATCGGACGGCCAACACGCATGCGCTGACGAACGACATCCGTAGCTCCCGGTCGAGATCCAACAACTGAGATTTATCTCGACTTTAAAACTAAAGATCAGAAGCTATCCTATGTATGATCGAATGGCCCAGATTCAATTCAACAATTGATCTGATAGCTGTCATGAATTTTGACTTGATCTGATAAATTTTAAAGGGTTTTTAAGTGATTTTTGGACCATTTGATCAACATCCAATGGTCAGAATCATCCAGAGTCCTAATTTGAGTTGTTTTGAGAGTTTTAAACCTAATTTTCAAAGAATTTCGGGCAAAAAACCATCTTTGAGCCTATAAAGTCTACTGTTGCTGAAGAAGAAAAAAAAGAAAGAAGGAAGAGTGAAAAAAAGAGTGAGAGAAATAAAAAACAAGAAGAGAAAGAGATGAGAGAGGTAGAAAGAGGAGAGATTTTTGAGAGAAAGGAAAGAATTTTTAATTTTTCTTCTTCCAACAATCAAAATAGTGATCAAGGAGCTTCTTCTTCTTCACCAAGTTCTCCACACCAAGAGCGATGGACAATCAATTTTAGCAATCAAACAGTCTAATTTTTTTTATACTTTTTATTTTATTTGATGTTTTTGAACTTGTTATCATGAACTAAATTTTCTTTAAATAAGGCTAAGATGTAGCCACTCTTTTAATGCAATATTCAGTATGATTTATTTTTAATTTTAAATTTTATTCATGAGGAGTATATAAATATAATCTTAATGCTTTTAGATTACTGACCATCTTCTAATTGATCTGATGAACATAGATGTTACGGACCAAGTACATCTATGTTATTGCTTCTTGATTATATACCTTGTATTATGAATCAAATTAGAATTCATATGCATGCAGAAATTTTAGTGCGCTTTGGATACAGCATATTTTAATTAGAGAATTTTACAAAACTTAATACATTAATATTTATTTAAATTATACCTGGATCAAAGGGTAATTAATAAATATTGATAGTTTTGCTATGCCTGGATCAAAGGGTAGTGAATAAATTAGGAGACTCCACCATCACATGAAATAAAATTAATCTAATAACCTGAATATTGTATTGACTGAGTTGGTGAATTGATTGCCTTAGTAATCCATTACTCTTAAGTTTAAAATTCTAATAATTACACTCTCTCTATTTTCTTAAAATTTTTAATTATTTATTTATTTTGTTCTTTAATTTTTTATTCTCATAAATCAGTCTTCTAAATAAAGCATAGGAAAGAGCTTTTCAGTACTTGTTTTGCAATCCTCTAGGGATGATACTCTACTCATTCACTTTATTACTTGATCGACTGGTGTACTTGCCATAGCTATAGATTAGCATGCATCACCTCCAAAGTATTGAAAGAGCATGATAAGAAAATAGCCCAACTTAATGCTAAGGCCATGAATATATTTTATTGCTCCTTAGAGTTAAATGTATTTAATGCAATTTCTTCATGTATTTTAGCAAAATATATATGGGAGAAATTTGAAAGAACTTATGAAAGAGAAAATCAAAATGAGAAATCAAGCTCCTAAGAAGAAAAGAAAGCTCACCCCAACCTATGCCTCATAGCTCATGAGGATGAAAAGAAGAAAAAGAAGAAGAAACAAAGGAGAAAGAAAGCAATAATTAAGGGAGAGAAAGTCAAAGAAAAGCTAAATGAGAAAGAGGAAGAAAGTGCTATAAATTTTTACCTCATGACCAATGACAATAAGGTAAACATTAATGACTCTTCCAATTTTATTTATGATGAGTTATTTAAAATCTTTAATGAATTAATGGATGAATTCAAAAATTTAAGACTGAAAAATAAAGAACTTAAAAGATCAAATCTTCTTCTAGCTAATAAAAAGAATAATCTTTTGAGTAAAAAAAGAGATCTTTTGAAAGAAACAAATTCTTTGGCTAAAAAAAGAACGTACTTTCTAAAATTAAAAAATCTTTAGTTAAAGAAAATACTAAGTTGAAAGAGAAATTCAAAAAATCAAAATTTTACATTAAAGAGAAAGAAAAATTATTGGAAGAAAAGAAATCTCTTATGAAAGAAAATAAAAAATTGAGAAAAGAGATTGAAAACTTGAAGCCCATACTTGAAAATTTTACTATTAGATCTCAAAAGCTTCAAACAATTTTAAATAATCAAAAGACTATTTTTGATAAAGCAGGAATTGATTATAATTTATTAAGAGAATAAAAATTTATCAAAAATATGTTTAGCAAAGCTTCATTTTAAAATCACTCAATTACATGTTTCAAATGTAATAAAGTTGGCCACAAAATTTCTGAATGCAACACCAAAAGAATTGGCCAAATCTTAAGTAAGCAAATATGGGTTCCAAAAGGAGCCATAAGCTCCAAGCTCAATGGACCCAAGATGGCTTAGGTACTAAAAATTAAAAAATAACTTTGCTAGTATACCAAGAATTCAATGGAATGAAAAGAGAAAAAATTTATGGATAGATGCCTTGGAAATGAAATTAGATGGGCGATGATGCTTGGTATAATCTAATTTTTTCTCACATCATACCATCGATGCTTATTTGATTAATTCTATCTACATGATTTTATATTATGTTTACTTGCTTGAAATACTTTTAGTATGATTGATTTTGATGATTTATTGGTGCTTATGTTGAATATGTTTCTTGATCTAAATTTGAATATAAAATTCATATTGTATTTTTGCAAAAGAGGATGAAAACACTTAAGAAAATGATTTGATCTCATTTAATTTGATTGATTATCATACCGCCAATTGCATGTCAAATGATTCAATATTTTTATCTTATTGTGATTGACTATTATAATTGAATACTATTATTGATTATGATTGAAGAATTATTGAATAAAATTAATTTATAAATTTTTATTATTATAGTTTAAGAATAATTTGAAACTTTGATATATTTGTTTGATAAGCTGAACTTCTTAAAAAAATATTTTCAAACTCAATTGGTATCCTGACTTATAGTAAATACTTATAATGACAAAAAGGGAGAGAAAATTTGGTAAATGAAGAAAGTAAATTTAACATATTAATCACTCAAAATTTTATGATATTTTTCATAATGTAATATGAATTTGGTTATAAGAAATAAATAAAGACAAGAATTAATTCTATTATATTAAGAGTAAGCAGGGAATGAAACTAAAAAATTTGGTATATAGTAAGGGGGAGCAAATTTTAAACTCAATTGTCTAACTAAGGGGGAGCTTAATGCTTTTGGATTGTTAAAGAAAATTTTTATTGATTACCTCCTTTTGAGTTATTCTTTTTTATATTCTCAAAAAGGGGGAGAGTTATTGTTGAGTATATGCTTGAGCTTAACTAGAATGAAGTATGTTCTTATTATTTAGTAGTTTCATGCTTTATAAATATGTAATCCTTTAGAAACTCATTATATATTATTTGCATATACTCAAAAGTTTTGTCATCGTCAAAAAGGGAGAGATTGTTGACCCAAAGATTGATTTTGATGATGACAAAGAGTTTTGAGTATAAGTTATAAAATCTAACTATGCTCATGAGGATGTGCAGTTTTAAAATTCCAAGTGCTCACAATTTTTCAAGTATTTTCCAACATTTTAATGAGGGTTAAATTAAGTAAAAAAGGCAAATCTAGTCTACAAATCAATTTGGAGAAGAAAAGATCACAAACAGTCTTCGACATGTATGGCACGCAAACTAAGCCGATCCAGTTCAAAATCGAGCCGACCTAGTCTCAGTAGAAATAGTAGATAGAAAGCATAAAAAGTAAAATTTTCAAGACCCAAGGAACTGAGCCGATCCAGCTATAAACTGAGCCAACCCAGTGGAACTGAATCGACCCAGTCTGAAACTGAGCCAGCCCAGTGCCTGTAATGGCTAGTTTTCAGAATTGCAGCTTTTTCATCCCACAAGCTTTTCAATGGCTATTTTCTCTTCTCCAATGGCTAGATCACTTTTAGAAGTCTATGTTCATGACTTATAATAGTGGAAAACCCCTAGAATATATAAGAAAATACTTGAAGCATTAAAAATAAGCTTTGGAGAGTATATTGAGTATTATTTAAGAAAGTTAAGGAGTGAGCTGAAAAGAAGAGAGGAGTTATTTTTTAGAGTGATCCTTTATCCTTCTACTACAAAACATCCTCAAGCAAGTGAGAGTAAGAGTGAAGAGAATCAAGAAGCCTCACAATCTCTCATTCATTCAAGAAAAATAAATCAACCTTACAAGCAAAGCAACTCAAATTATCTTCTCTTGTGCTTCAAAAGAGTTTATTTTAAATTATAATTTTATATTTTGTTTCAAATTTTTTGGGATGAGAAACTTGGGTTGGTCCAAGCCTTGAGTTGGATATTGTATGTTAGATATGTGTGCCCTAGAAGCCAAAATTGGCTGACACTTATTATACACTTCTAAGAGCAAAATTATAATTTTAACTATAAATAATAAAATAGATTATTTTTTATCATAATGTGTATTTAGTGTCTGTGATAAATTTCTTGAGTTAATGGCAATGATAGTTCTTATTTTCAAGAGTTGAAAATTTAAGACATGTATTTTCATTATTAACTCATAAAATGCTCCTAACTGTAGGATCATCATGAGGATGGTGATTGATCTGGAAGGTTGGTGTACAATCACTTCTTTATAGTAGATGAGTCTTGAGTCTACGGTGTAGAGACACTAGAGTAAGAGTACAGGTACTCGTTAGATAACGAGGGCACTGTGCGTGACCACCTCGAGCAGTCATTAGAAAATCTACCTTCTTGTCGATAACTGGCTTGAAGCTGCAGTTGTGTGTCTGGTTCTTTGATCTGAGGTGCATCGATAGTTCACCTTGAGGGTGTTATAGTTTCACTACACCATGACTCGATCTCCTAGCCATTCGAAATTTTGAGGTGTATGTTGGCTATAGCATATTCATTGTAGAAATTGAATTGCACCAATAGAAAATCTATCCACCTCGGTAGATGAGGAGAAGCCCTATGATAATCATGAGAATCTAGTCCATAAGCCCATGGCCATGGCAGAGTGAAATAACAAAAAGAGTTTCTATTAAGATTTTCACATTGGACTTGAATCAAATGATTAATCATATAACAGATATTAGGGTTTGATGAGATTATCTTAATCCCAATCCAGTTAAAGCTCAAGATAGAAGAACTTAATCACATAGGTAACTGCACCAAGAGATTCATTTTTAGTTCTGATGGATTGCCACCATATGCTGCTAGGTGTCACTGGTAGATTTTGAGAGCAATTAGAATGATTTAGATAATCAATCATATTAGTTGTCTAAATCAGAAAAGTTTTGATCCGTTGGAAGGTGTTTCAATGATGTCGATGATAGAGATCGCGACATATCTTATTACCATACAGAACTGAATCTAACTGGATCACACAAATAAGAATTTTGATCTAGATATCATCAATTGGACTAACCTAGTTCAATCGATTTGAATAAGATTCAATTAGGTTCAAGAAAATCATGCTAGCACATGATTGAGCCTAATGTTCTCCTTTAATTATTATTAAAAGTTATCTCGACTGAGCCAAATATATTTGGACTCACTCAAGCACCTTTACTTGGTCTGACTGGAGCTTGTCTAGGTCAGAAAAGGATTGTCTTAATTTATGAGATTAATTTAAGACAACACCTGCTATTTTTCGTCACCTGCTAAATCCTATTTTGAATATTTGGTCAAACGTTGACCTTTGACACTTAGACATCTGCCCATGTATCATGCATCCATAGGAGAGAATTTTTGGACCAGTCCACCTACTATAAAGTAGATAGATAACCCATGGATAAAGCATCTGGAATCCCATATAGATGGGACTCCAATTGCTTCGGGGTTTCTACCTAGGTGGCACCAAAGACTTGTCTTTGATCAGTCTTGGCGCCATCTAAGGATGATTCAGAGAGGCTCTCATCTGATTGGATCAAATGATGTCATCCCACCAATCAAATTTTTATCTGATTGC
>QRFJ01000880.1:313485-335543 GCA_006176705.1 Cocos nucifera | reverse complement strand
TTAGAATATTATTTCTATATTCTAGAAGATCATAATGTGATTGTGAGTTGACATACCATCTTTTTTAAAAAATAGTTTATTCAAGATGGCGACATTGGAAAGTAGATCAAGCTCAAGGAGAAAGTCTCATAAGAGCAACGAGCTAAGGACCCTATGGAACCAAATCAAGTTGAGCCAATACAATCACTACCTCCTCCACCTCATAGATCGAAAAAGATTTTCCATCCCCTTGAGAGGTACTTAGGTACTATTTCAAAGAAAGTAGAGGAAATATTCCTCATAGGTAATGGAGTTCATGTTGATGATTTCATAACCTATAACAAGGCGATATCAGATATCGACTCCAAGAAATGGTTAGAGGTAATGAAGTCAGAAATTGACTCGATGCACTCAAACCAAGTATGAACCTTGGTAGATCCATCAGAAGGTATAGTACCTATTGGGTGTAAATGGATCTACAAGAGAAAGATTGGTACAAATGGGAATGTAGAGTCATTCAAAGCTAGATTAGTGGCAAAAGATTATAGTTAGCGCGAAGGCATTAACTATTAGGATACCTTTTTGCTAGTAGCCATGCTTAAATCCATTCACACATTGCTTGCTATTACAGTCTATTTCGATTATGAAATATAGCAAATGGACGTAAAAATGATGTTCTTAAATGGATATCATAAGAAAGATATCTATATGAAACAGTCGCTGAGTTTCACATCCAATGATCTGATCATAAAGTATGCAAACTATAAAGGTCCATATATGGACTTAAGCAAGCATCTCGAAGTTGGAATACTCGTTTTAATGATGTGATCAAATTATTTGGTTTCATCAAGAACGAAGAGGAACCATGTACTTTCAGAAAGGTCAGTAGGAGCGCTATTATCTTCCTCGTACTGTACGTGGATGATATCCTTCTTATTGGAAATGATATTTTCATGTTAACCATAGTTAAAATATGGTTATCTAAAGAATTCTCCATGAAAGATCTAGGAGAAGCATCCTTCATTCTCGAAATCAAAGTCTATAGAGATAGACCGAATAGGATGCTAGGTCTTTCATAGAAGATGTACGTAGAGAAAATGCTAAAGAGGTTTAGCATGAAAAACTCCAAGAGGAGATTGGTACCCTTCAGACATGGCATTCATCTCTCCAAGAAAATATGTCCCAACACACCAGAGGAGATTGAATGCATGAGTAAGATCCCTTATGCTTCTACAATAGGGAGCCTCATGTATGCCATGTTATGTACACTATCTGATATAGCCCATGCTATGAGTGTCACAAGCAAATATCAGTCAAATCCAAGAGAAGAACACTGGACTTTTGTGAAATGTATCCTTAAGTACTTAAGAAGAACTAAGGATATGTTCTTGCGTTTTGGTAATGGAGAACTCAAAGTCCAAGGGTATACAGACTCAAATTTTATGTCTGATATAGATGATTGAAAGTCGACATCTGAAAATTTATTTGTGTATAATGGTGGTGCTGTCAGTTGGAAGAGTTCCAAACAGATAGTAATAACAGATTCCACCATGGAAGCAGAATACATTGCTGCATCAGAAGTTGCAAAAAAGACATTCTGGTATAAGAAGTTCACCACAGAGATCAGAGTGATGCCATCAGATGCCATATCTCTATACTACAATAATAATGGTGCCATAGTTCTTGCTAAGGAGCTGAGGTCTCATCAAAAATCCAAATACATCGAGCAGTGATACCACCTCATCCATGATTACCTCAAGAAAGGATATGTCGAGGTCAAGAGAGTCGACTCCGCAGACAATGTGGCAGACCCATTTACAAAGCTGTTGAGCTAGCAGAAGATCGAAACCCACCTTAAGAAGATGGGACTTAGATTTGTAGCCAATTGGCATTAGATCAAGTGGGAGTTTGTTATATATGTGTGCCCTAGAAGCTAGAATTGGCTGACACTTGTTATATACTTCTTAGGGCAAAATTATAATTTTAATTATAAATAATAAAATAAATTATTTTCTATCATAATGTGTATTTAGTGTCTATGATACATCCCTTGAGTTAATGGCAATGATAGTTCTTATTTTCAAGAGTTGAAAATTTAAGACATGAATTTTCATTATTAACTCATAAAATGCTCTTGATCATAAGATCATCATGAGGATGGTGATTGATTTGAAAGGTTGGTGTATAATCGCTTCTTTATAGTAGATGAGTCTTGAGTCTATGGTGTAGAGACACTAGAATAAAAGTACAGGTACTCGTTAGAGAACGAGGGCACTGAGCATGACCACCTCGAGCAGTCATTAGGAAGTCTACCTTCTCATCAATGACTGACTCGAAAGCTGCAGTAGTGTGTCTGGTTCTTTGACCTGAAGGTGCATCGACAGTTCACCTTGAGGGTGTTATAGTTTGACTACACCATGACTCGATCTCCTAGCCATTCGAAATCCTGAGGTGTATGTTGGCTATAGCATGTTCATTGTCGGAATTGGATTGCACCAATAGGGAATCTATCTACCTTGGTAGATAAGGAGAGCCCGATGATGATAATGAAAATCTAGTCCATAAGCCCATGGTCATGGTAGAGTGAAATAATAGAAAGAATTTCTATTAAGATTTTTACATTGGACTTGAATCGAATGATTAATCATATGATGGATATTAGGGTTTGACGAGATTACCTTAACCCCAATCCAGTCGAGGCTCAAGATAGAAGAACTTAATCACACAGGTAACTGCACTGAGAGGTTCATTTTTAGTTTTGATGGGTTGCCACCATATGCTGCTAGGTATCACTGGTGGATTTTGAGAGCAATTAAAATGATTTAGATGATCAATCATACTAGTTGTCTGAAGCAGAAAAGTTCTGATCCATTGGAAGATGTTTTGATGATGTCGATGATAGAGATCATGACATATCTCATTACCATACAGAACTGAACCTAACTGGATCACACAAACAAGGGTTTCGATCTAAATATTATTAATTGGACTAATCCAGTTCAATTGATTTGAATAAGATTCAATTAGGTTCAAGAAAATCATGCCAGCACACGATTGAGCCTAATGTTCTTCTTTAATTATCATTAAAAATTTTCTCGACTAAGCTAAATATATTTGAGCTCACTCAGGTACCTTTACTTGGTCTGACTGAAGCTTGTTCAAGTTAGAAAATGATTGTCTTAATTTATGAGATGAATTTAAGACAATACCTATCATTTTCCGTCACCTACTAAATCCTGTTTCGGACATTTGGTCAAACATTGACCTTTGATACTTAAATATCTACCCATGTGTCATGCACCCATAGGAGAGAATTTTTGGACCAGTCCACCTACTTAAAAGTAGATGGATAAGGGGTGCATGCCTCCCTAGGCATGCACCCATGGATAAAGCATATGGAATCCCATATAGATGGGACTCCAGTTGCTTCGGGGTTTCTACCTAAGTGGCGCCAAAGACTTATCTTTGATCAGTCTTGGCACTATCTAAGGATGATTCAAAGGAGCTCTCATCTGATTGGATCAGATGATGTCATCCCATCAATCAGATTTAAATTTGATTGCACAAAAGGCCGTGATTGACCGGGATGATGTGGCATTGCATGGCGCAATAGGGTCTACAAAAACCTATCTACGCCAAGATTAAAATAGCTTGACCCATTGCCCATGCCACAAGGCTGCCCCTCTCCCTCCTCCATGCCATCTTCAGGTGTTTTCTCTCCTACCCATGCCCAAGAATTTTTGGACACAAGTTTGGTGCGATCCAAGTAAGAGAAAGACGACAGGAAAAGAAAGAAGGCAGCATTGCTGCAAGAGACAACTCACATCTTCGAAAGAAGTTTTGAAGATCTTCAAAATCATATCTAAATCTGATTTTTGGAGAGGTGATAAAGAAGGAGAAGATCTTCAGATCCTATCCAAGTGAATATCAGTAGAGGCCAGGCACTTGCATGGCTAGATCCAGAACTTCAGGCAGACATTAGGATCATCACAGAATAATCAGATTACCCTCAATAAGATAAATTAAATTAGATTTAATTTATTTTTTTATTTTATTTTATTAGATCAATAATATCAGATCTGGAAAGTCTTAGATCTAATCTGAATTCATGAGAAAAATTTTTGAAATATCTCTCTTGATCCAATCATATCTGAACGAACCTGACCTAGAAAACTAGGTTTTTCCTTCATTGTATTGGTTTGATTGGTGAGCCAAGAGTAAAACCAATCAGGGTTAATTGTTAGTCCGAAGAAAAATAATCACTTATGAGATTTTGGTTGGTAATCTGAGAAAAACCAACTAGGTTAATTGTGAGCCCAAAAAATAATCATGTACAATTTTGGTTGGTGAGCCAGGGAAAACCAATTGGATTTGATTTTGAGCCCGAAAAACAATCAGACTATAATTCTTATTGAGAATTATAGTTAAATTTCCAAGAGATATACTTGGAAAGTGGATGTAGGTGCTGAGTTTGGCACCGAACTACTATAAAATTTATGTGTTTATGATTATATGCTTTTGCTTTATTACTTTTATTCACTGCACATTATATAGCTAATTTCATCTAAATACTTAATTAGTTTGAATTACTCATATCTTAAGTTTAAATTTAAAATATCCAATTTATCCCCCCTCTTGGGTAGCCATCTTTGGACAACAAATTGGTTAAAGAATCTATCCATAGATGCACATGAATTGATCAGCCAAAGTCGGGCTTGTGTGTAGTCTATGTAGATTCTAGTATCTATTAGGAAAATTAAAGTAATTCCTTGAACTAGAGGTAATGGCTACCAATTCATACAAAATAGTGAGAGAATCTTTAAACTAAAGTCCAAGTCTCTAGGCTTAAAATAATTCATATACATTAGGTCATTGTTCTTTTTTCTTCAGATTAAGGCTAAATCTTAATTACTTTATTCACTGTTAGATAGTAATTGACTTATGGGACCAAACTTCGATAATTAGTATCAAAAGTTGAATTTGGTTTAGCAATATGAATAGGTTTGTACTAGGGCTTCTAAGTCTAGTGAAAACAAAAGGTCTAAGACTAACCTAAATCAGACAAAGTGCTTCTACTATTAGAAGCATGGTCATAGGAAGAAGTATTATCATGAATATCTTGCTTTTCTTGACCCTAACAGGTTGAAAAAGAAAAAAGAGCAAGGAGTTGCTGATCTAGGATATTATATGATAACACCTTATCATTTCTCTGTGCGTGATTCTACTACCTGTGTATGGAATACCGGTAGTCCTATGCAATTTATTGCAAGAATTTTAAGTAAGTAGAAAATTTAAAAATGGTGAGAAATTCCTAAACATTAGGGTTTGAAATTCTATTCTAGTCCTTGCTTTAGGAATTGTTGAGATTATTTTCAAAAGTTATCATTTTCAATGATTGTCACTATTATCCATTATTTATGATGAATATGATCTTGGTTGGCCTTTTAGCCAAAGATGATCATCATTTATCTATAAAGAAAGATTATTATGATATTATTATGAATAATATTGCAATAATATCTGGATAATAAAGAAATGGCATATAACATTTACACAGCCTGTTAAGTATAATGTACACCTCTAATAAACTCCCAAGTTAGATAGTGTCATGGATGCCTACTTTTAGCATTTAGGCTCAATCATATTTATGAGAACAAGATAAATAGGTTAGCTTTAGAGAGAAACCTCGACATCAATGATTGTAAATCATTACTGACCTATGAGTCTTATCTTCTTGGTAACATGATAAAGTCACTTTTTATTAGAAAAAGGTGAAAAAGTTGGTGAAGTTCTAAGTCTCATACATAGTGATGTATATGGACTTATGAACACAAGTGCTAGAGAAGGATATTAATATTTTATTATGATTGCAGATGACTTGTCTAGATTTGGATACGTCTAACCTAAATCATTTGAAATGTTCAAATGATTTCATAATGAAATAAAAAAAATAAATTAAAAAAGATATTAAAACTCTTCGATTAGAACGAGGTGGTAAATACTTATCAGTGAGTTTTTGACATATCTAGAAGAGAATAGAATTCTCTCTCAGCAGATTTCTTTCGAAACACAGTGTATCGAAAAGGAGAAATCAAACTTTGTTCGATATGGTTTAATTCATGATGAGGTTTACTAGTCTGCATGTTTTAGGGTTAAGCTCTTGAGACTACTTATTTTACTCTGAAGATTTACACTAAGTAAATCTATCGTAAAGACTCCATAAGGGATATAAATCGGGCATAGACCTAAACTCTCTCACCTTCGGGCTTAGGGTTGTCAGGCCTACATCAAATGTTTACACACATATAAACTTAGATCATGGTCCGATAGGTATTAGGGGTTATAAATTCTACCATGGTGAAGAACAAAAGTTGTTCTTAGCAGTAGGACATTCTTTTTGGAAAGAAAGTTTCTTAGAGAAGGAACTGATGCCCATTAAGTTGAACTTGAGAAAGTTTGATCGGTAGGAAGAACTGATATAATCTTGTAAATCTACAGAACTGAATTTGATTAGATCATACCTGGAGCCTATTAAAGAGGCATCTTTAAAGAGATTTGGTAAAGTACTATATTAGCTGGATAGATACTTTAGTATTTAGGTCCAAGATGATGTTCCTATTGAGCTTGATGAAAACAACAAAGATCCGATCACCTACATAGATGTTATGCAGAGGTGACTCTAAGAAGTAGCTTAGAGCCATCAAATCCAATTTGGAGTACATGGAAATCAATAGTATATAGATACTAGTTGATTCACCTGAAGGGATAAAGCCCATTGGATGTGAATTGATTTTTAAAAAGGATCAGAATAGCACAGATGGGAAGGTAGAGACCTATAAAGCCCATTTG
This sequence comes from Cocos nucifera, assembly GCA_006176705.1. Lineage (NCBI taxonomy): Eukaryota > Viridiplantae > Streptophyta > Magnoliopsida > Arecales > Arecaceae > Cocos > Cocos nucifera. Next base: position 328,715 of record QRFJ01000880.1, on the reverse strand, counting down.
GCTATCATCTCAAAGTTGCAACATATATTTTGAACGTATGTCTTTGTTATGAACAAAGATGATCCCTCATTTGTAAGTGGGCAAAAGGTTCTACAGTATTATTCTTTGTGTTGTCTATGGATGACATTCTCTTAATTGAGAATGACATTCCAACATTACAAGAAATAAAGGTTTAGCTATTATCTTATTTCTCCATGTACAAGATCAGATATGATATACTCACTAGAGATAGTGAGTAGATACCAATTTGATCCAAGTGAGAACCATTAGAAGATTATATAGACAATCCTTAAATATTTGAAAAATACTAAAGTCCAATAATTTGTATATGAAGAAACTAACATAAAACTTCTAGAATATTTTGGTTCTAGTTTTAGTCAGATAAAAATGACAGCAAGAGAGTGTTGGGTCATGAATTTATCCTAATTAGAGGAGCAATCTATTGAAAAGATTCCAAGCAGAATACTGTAGCATATTCTAATAGTAATGTAGAGTACATCATGGCATTTGATGCTACCATATAGGCTGTGTGATGGCATAAGTTCATTAGCAAGCTAGGAGAGGCACCCTCCATCAATGGACTAGTCCTAATATAGCACTAAAGCCATAGCTCAGGCTAAAGAACCGAAGGTATACCATAGAACCAGCATACTCTGCATCGCTATCATCTTTGATTTTAGGTCAAGATGACATCGATCTTTAGAAGATAGATGGAAAAGGAGCTCGACCGACCCATTTTCTTAAGCCTCGAAACTAAGGATTTCTATGAACTCAAGTGGAAGATAGGTATTTGATACTATTCTGATTAGCTTTAGTATAAATAAAGTTGTTAGAAAATGTATCCTAAAACTAATCATCTAAGATGTAGATGATTGGAATTAGTATATGAATTATCAAATGATAATTATTATTTGGCTTATTCATCATCAATGTTCTATCTTCCTTAAATGAACTCATAAGTTATGATGAAGTTCTTAGAACCACACTCAATCAATAAAGGAGGATTTATCGAATGGTTCTTAAATTTATTCATGACTAAATGATAAGTTATTAATAAGGATGATAACTTAAAGAGTATAGATCATTGTATGTCATATGCGTTGGTTATCCTCATAATCAAGTGGTGTGGAGACACTGGTATAGCATGAAAGTGAGATGTAAGATTACATCTATACTAAATGTGACCAATGTAGCACTTTACTGTCAAAACTAGCTAGCTAAGATCAATGGGTATAAGTGTCCCTCTGACCTAAGATCATCATTGTGACTTGCAAGCAACTTACTGTACTTTGATGTCGGACTATCTATATTTCTAATATAGAATCAAAAGATTTTTAGGTACAGTTAAGTACTTATAGAGTCAGTATGTGAGTCAAGATGGGATTGACCAATCTTAATTAACTTCAGGAAGCGAATGTCTCACTATGTTTCAATTTAGCAAAACCTAGACTTGGGTAATCCTCATGAGGAATCATGAGATTTGCAAAATTTTAAAATACAATATAGATAACTTGTATGAGTGGTGACAGCTAACTCGATGTCATCTTGCACATTATTGATCAGAAGGATGAATTATATAGTGACCATAGGCCAAGATTCTGAGAATATTATTTTGCATACATTCGATCTATCCGGACGTTGGGTACCATTGCTAGATGGTCATTTTGATTGGTACAGAAATAATTTTTATACTATTAACTTAGGTTCAAACCTATGGGGTCATACACATAAGAAGTTGTCATCTGATCAGATGGTTGATCGATGATTGAGAATCGCTCAGTGATCGAATCATCAATGCAATTGATGATCGATCAAGTACAAGTATTATAGGAGGATCAATTAGCAATTAGATTGCTAATTAGCTCAATTTGATTGAGCAATTAGGCTGAGATCAAGTCTAATTGAATTAGATTTAATTAGAATTAGTTTGAACTTAATTAGGTTAAGTCCAATTGGTTTATTGGATAAGTCAGTTGCAAGGAAGAATAAGTCCCTATTCAATTAGGACTTGAGTGCACCTAATTTCTAATTTGATTAAAAATTAAATTAGATTTAAATATAATTTAATCTAATTTAATTAGATTTTTAATTAGATTAGAATTATCTTTTAATTAGGTTGACTCAAACCTAATTAGAATATGATTTTATTCGATTTGACCTAGTTTATATAAGAGAGTCTTAGTTAGACTAGGACTCCTCTTTTCTTCCTTGCGTCACTTAATAAAGCCCACACCCCATGTTTTATTTTATTCTAGATGATTACATGAATTCTTCCATGCCTAAAAAGGGTTTTCCATGATCATATCTAGTGGATTTGGAATAAAATTTTATTTGATCAAATTTGGACATTGGTTTTGATTTGAAATCTCCTTGAAAGAGTCCCAAGAACCCAAACTTCTTCCTCCCTCTTATGCGCCAATATTTGCCATGCCAAAATCTTTTCTTCACCCCTTCTCTCCTATTTTTTGTGCATTTATTTTGTAATTCCCATGCCAAAAAAAATAGAAGAGGCATCCAAGAGTTGGACACCCCCCAAACTCCTTGTTTAAATCCTTAGAAGACTGGGATTTGACCTAATCTTTCCTATTTTTTGTGGTGCCTTCTTTTCAATTGGATGTTGGCATGAAAACCACGGTATTATTCCATAGAAAAATAGAAAAAGAAGAGGGAGAAGGGCATGAGAGATTGGTGCTCCCTGGTTTTGGACATGGTGGTCTCATTAGGACATGAAAGGTTCATGTGTTGATGAGAAGAAAGGAAGAGAAGATTGTCTTCTCTAAGGTTCTTTTATGAGTTCTTCCTTTACCATATTTTGAGAAGTTTATTTACCACTAAAAAATTAGAGAGGAAGAGATGAGGGGCATGGAGTGTTAGATGAGTGCCCTAAAAGTCAAATTGGCTGACACTTGTAATACACTTTCTAGGAGCATTTTTATAATTTTGACTTAAAATTAATAAAGGATTATTTTTTTCTATTACATTGTATGTAAAGTGTTTGTGATACATCTTTTAAGTTAATGAAAGTGATAGTACATATTTTCAAGAGTTGAAATTTAAGATATATATTTTTATAATTAACTCATAAACTACTTTCAATCGTAGGATCATCACGAGGATGGTGATCGATTCGGAAGATTAGTATACGATCGCTTTCTTAGGATAGATGAGTCTTGAGTCTATGATGTGGAGATACTGAAGCAAAAGTATAGGTATTCATTGAGAACGAGGGCACTGAGCGTGACCACCTCGAGCAGTCATAAGAGAGTCTACCTTCTCATCGATGACTAAGCTTGATGCTGCAGTTGTGTATTTGGTTCGTAGACCTGAGGTACATCGATAGTTCACCTTGAGTGTATTCCAGTTTGACTACACCATAACTCGATCTCCTAGCCATTCAGAACCCTAAGGTGTATATTGGCTATAGCATGTTCATTGTACGAATTGGATCGCACCAAGATGGAATCTATCAACCTTGGTAGAGGAGTAGTTCTATGATGATCATGAGATCAAGTTCTTAAGCCCATGGCTATGGCAGTGTGATATAATAGAAAATAGTTTGCTATTAGAGTTTCACATCGGACTTGAATCGAATGATTCAATCATATGATAAGATATTGGGTTTGACGAGTTCATCTTAACTCTAATCCTATCGAGGCTCATGATAGAAGAATCCAATCACATAGTAAACTGCACTGAGATGTTTGCATTCGATTCTAATAAATTGCCACCATATACTACTAGGTATCATTGGTGGATTTTGGGATCAATTAGAATGGTCTTAATGATCGATCACTCTAGTTAGATGAATCAAAAGAGTTCTGATCCATCAAAAGATATTTCGATAATGTCGATTGTTGGGGATAAATCCACTCTTACGAAGTTCAGCTGGAGGCTTGATCTCGGAAGGATCCCGCCCGACAGTAGCCTCCGTGGTTAAACCTCGGGCCTCCTCCAACATTGAACTCCTTCCGAACTTCTCCTTCAGCCAAACTCCTCCCCCAGCCAGACTCCTCCAATAGTTGAACTCCTCCTGAACTTCTCCTTCAGCCAGACTCCTTTAACAGTCGGACTCCTCCAAAACTTCTCCTTCAGTCAGCTTCTTCTTTAGTCGAACTCCTCCAATGGTCGAACTCCTTCCAAACTTCTCCTTCAGTCAGACTCCTCTTGAACTTCTCCTTCAGCCGGACTCCTCCCAAATTTCTCCTTCAGTCAGACTCCTCTTGAACTTCTCCTTCAGCCGGACTCCTCTAGCAGTTGAAACTCCTTTCGAACTTCTTCTTCAGCCAGACTCCTTCCCCAGTCGGACTCCTCCAACAGTCGAACTCCTATCAGACTTTTTCTTCAGTCGGACTCCTCCAACAGTCGAACTCCTCCTAAATTTTTCCTTCAGATAGACTCCTCCAAACAGCTAAACTCCCTCTAAACTCCATCCAGCAGCCCCAGAGGACCTTGGCACTCATCCTCGATATAGCCAAAAGAATCATCAATCTCTTCCATCCGAGCTTCGATCGTTGGACCCCGATGGGCTTGCACATCGTGACAGCAGACACTATTCTCCATAACAAACCCCATATGGCCCTAAATGGCCCACTATCAAATGGTTATGACTATCACTATTAGTTTGTTATAGGCTCTGTTTATATAAGGAATCCTCCAAATATGCTTTCAAAAAAAAAAAGGCTCTCCTTGTCTTTCTCAAAACTCTGCTAGAATCTCTCTACGTATTCTATTTTTGTTGGCCAAAAGAGCTGACTTTATCATTGGAGGACCTTGTTGGAGTCACCACCCCAAACTCCAGACGAGACTTATTTTGCAGGTCCCGATAGCGACCTCATCCTCTCCAAATCTAGCTTCGACTCCAGCGATGGCCAGATTTCACGCCAACAAGATTGGCGCTAGAAAAGGAGACTCAAGGTATTGAGGTTCTCTTGTTCTTGAAGGAATATGTGGTGGAGATCCCTCTTCATCCTAGCCAGAGTCCTACTTTTCTCTTGACCTCTCGAGGATGCCCTCTAGAAAGGCTTCAACCCGATGGTCAACCGCCTCCGCTAGATCTCATCTAGATCTTTTCGCTCCTGTTTCGTCTCCTGCATCTCAAGCCCCACCACTTGCGATAGTGGACATGGTACAATTTGACTTGCTAGTCCAGCAGGTCTGTGGCCTCATTGAAGCAATGCAGGCCAACGGCAGTAGCAGCCATCTTCGGTGCCATCTCGATCGGAGTAGGTTTTTTAAGAGCTAGAGAATCTGGTTTGGGGGTGGTCGACTTGAGTCAGTCGGCCAGCAACCTTTGAAAAAGGAAAGCAGAGGGTAGAGAGCCCTTCCTTGGACCATGACTCGACCCCGGGGGGAGCTTTGCCCTCATTCCACCAAAAAATCTTGAAGATCAACGATCATGAAGATCTCTTGTATCAAAGGCTCTAGAAAATGAGTCGACGAATCGAAGAACTCCATCGTGCTCCACCCACGGTAACGATATTTGCACTGACCATCCTTTTTCTTAGAAGATTATGCAAGAATCGTTCCCGTCAAACTTTAAGCTTCCTCAGTTTGAGAGTTACGATGGGACTATCGATTCGATCGACCACCTAGAGGCCTTCTAGACAATAATGCTACTCCACAGCATGCGAAATGCCATTTTGTACCAGGCTTGTCCATCCACCCTTAAGGGAGCCACCAAGAACTGGTATTCGGCCCTTAAGTCAGATACCATCTTTTTCTTTGATCAAATGAGCCATCAGTTTATGGCTCATTTTGTTAGCAGTCGACATCCCCAACGAGGTTCGAATTTTTTGATGAATATCAAGCAAAAGAAAGAAAAATCTATCCAAACTTATGTCATCTGATTTAATGCTACTGCATTGGAGGTTCGAAACCTGGACCAGTCTGTTGCAATGGCCGCACTCAAAGGTGGCCTTCAAAAGAATGATTTGCTGTTCTTCCTGGAGAAGTACCCCAGGAACTTTGCCGATATGCTAGCTCGAGCTGAAGGTTATGCTCGAGCTGAGGAGGCCTTTAAGGCCAAGGATAATGAAGCCACCCAGGAGCAGCAGACGGATGAAACGAATGTGCCCGCGGTTGAAGAAAAATCAAGCAAAGCTCAGCCATGCTCCCGAACTCCTTCGGAGCATAAGTAGGCCCGAACTCCTATCTAGGCCCAGAGGCGAAGAAGCCCAGATAGAAGGGCATGACGAAGCTTTCCCTTCAGAAGATTTTACAACTACACCCCTTTCAATGCTCCAAAAACCTAAGTACTGATGGAGATCAAGAAGCAACTATCGAGATCGGAAAGGATGCACACTCATCCCAACAAGCACAATCCTAGCAAGTTTTGCCTCTACCATTACGATCACGATCATGATATAGAAGAGTGCATCTAGCTCCAAGATGAGATCGAGGAGCTCATTAGGCATGATAGGCTTGGTCAATTCCTGCGACTTTAGTCGAAAGGATAGGAGGATCGGCTGAGAGCACCCCCACCACCAGAACCATCGAGGGGCGAGGAGAAGCCAAAAGATTGGCCCTCGATTGGCATCATTAATACCATCTCTGGGGGACTTTGGCATGGGGAGGCTAGCGAATCAACAAAGCCTGAGAAAAGGCAGAGGACTGAGGAGCCCATCACTTTCACCAATGAGGACGCCCGAGGAGTCTAGTTTCCGCACAACGATGCGATTATAATCTCTTTAAACATTACTGATTATGATGTACGCCATATTTTGGTAGATAATGAAAGTTCTGCTGATGTTCTATATTATGATGCTTTCTTTAAAATGTCCATATCCGATAATCACCTGGAACTCATGAGCTCCCTATTGGTCGGCTTCACTGACGACACTATGCCAGTGGAGGGAATGATAACTATAGCCATGACTACAAAGCAATATCCAAAGCACGCCAAGGCATGGGTCGACTTTTTGATGGTGAAAGCCCCCTCCACTTATAATGCAATCCTCGGCCAACCTGGTCTGAATGCACTATGAGCCATGGTGTCGACCTATTATCTAAAGATAAAATTCCCAGCAAACAACGGAATAGGTAAAATCAGAGGCGATCAAGCATTAGCCCGGTACTGCTACTCCATCGCCTTACAAAATAGTACTCGACTTGACCCCCAGCCTAGTTGACGGGCTTGACGTTCACGATGACCTTACCAAAGAATGGGATGAGCCCATAGAAGATCTTGTGATCGTCCCCCTAAATGATGGGAACGTGGAGCATATGGTGTAAATTGGCTCCAATCTGGAAGATGAAGTTCGGGAGCAGCTCATTACCTTTTTATAGAGGAATGCCGACGTCTTCGCCTAGGTTCCAACGGATATGCCTAGGATTGATGCCAAGGTTATGGAACATCGGTTGGTCGTTGATCCCAAGCATCGACTAGTGAAAGAAAGAGTTCGGGGCCATGCACCAGAAAGGCAAAAGGCAATAGCAGAAGAAGTCGACGAGCTTCTTAATATCGGATTTATTCAAAAAGTCAGCTATCCAACTTGGGTCTCCAACGTAGTCCTGGTCAAGAAGGCCAATGGCAAGTGGAGGATGTGCACCAACTTTAAGAAGCTGAATAAGGTCTGCCCAAAAGATAGCTACACTTTGCCCAAAATTGACCAACTGATGGATGCAACTTTAGGCTACGAGCTCCTTACCTTCATGGATGCCTTCTCTAGCTATAACCAAATTTGGATGGCACTGGAGGATGAGGAGAAAACTGCTTTTATTACTAACCATAGTCTTTACTATTACAGGATCATGCCCTTCGGGCTTAACAATACAGGCACGACTTATCAGTGCTTGATCAATAAAATCTTTAAGGAGCAGATTGACTGCAATATGGAGATTTACGTCGATGACATGCTGGTCAAAAGCTGAATGTCTATCAATCATGTTGCCGACCTTGAAGAAGCTTTTGATGCACTCAGAAAATATAAGATGAAGCTGAACCCAATCAAGTGCACCTTTAGGATAGCCTCAGAAAAATTTTTGGGGTTCATGATCTCGAGACGAGGGATTGAGGCCAACCCGGAGAAGATTCGAGCTATCTAGGGGATGACCGCTTCGAAGTCCATCAAAGAAGTTTAATGCTTGATTGAAAACATGGCATCTTTAAATCATCTTATCTCGAGGTCGATCAAACGCTGCATGCCCTTCTTCCAAATCCTTAGAAAATTGAAAAATTTTTACTAGACTCAGGAATGCCAAAAGGCGTTCGACGAACTCAAGAACTACCTTGGCTCGCCTCTCCTACTAGCCAAACCCAAATCTAGAGAGGAGCTGTTTCTCTGCCTCGCGGTCTCTCCTACGGCGCTAGCGATAGTCCTGGTCTAAGAAGAGGCAAAAGTACAGCAACCAGTCTACTACATAAGTCAGATCCTAAGGGATACCGAGATCAGGTATACAAAGTTGAAAAAATTGACTTATGCTCTTTTGATTGCAAGAAGAAGACTTCGGCCTTACTTTCAGGGACATGCTATAACGCTCCTTACTGATCAACCAATCAGAGAGATCCTTCATCAAATGGATGCTTCTAGAAGATTGCAAAATGGATTATTAAATTAATAAAGTTCGACATCAACTATTGACCTCGGCCAGTAATCAAGGCTCAGACACTGGCCGACTTCATAGTTGAATGTACCATCCCAGATGATGTCGAGCTTCAAAATGAAACCAACATTCCATGGTTGTATTAGATATATGTGCCCTAGAAGCTAGAATTGGCTGACACTAGTAATACACTTCTAGGGGCAAAATTATAATTTTGACTAATATCAATAAAATGGGTTATTTTCTATCACATATGTGTATTTAGTATCTGTGATACATCCTTTGACTAGTCAAACATTGACCATTGACACTTTGACTTCTATCTATGTGTCATGCACCTATTGAAGAGCTGGTGGGCGCCTGTCCCCCTACCAGAACCTGGCAAGGAGGAGGGTGCAGGCCACCCTTGGCGTGTGCCCAAGTTGGAGGTGCCCAGGAGTCCCTATTGAATAGGGACTCCATCTCCTTTTTGGATTCTGATTAGAGTTCTCCTAAGAACCAACTTTGACTAGTCTTAGGCACCCTCTAAGAAGGAATCCAAGGGATTCTATTCTCGCCAATTAGATTTAGATCTGATTTCACAAAGGGTTATGATTGGTTGGGAAGAAGAGGAGTTGGATCACAGATAGTCTATAAATAAGACCCTGCGCCCAACTCAAATTATGATTGGAAAGGAATTGAAATCCCATGCCCCAAGGCTGCCTCTCCCCTCTTCCTCCATGCCAAACCCACCTTCTCCCTCTCTTCTCCATGTCAAAAGTGTTTTGGACCTTGGTTGGTGCAATCCAGATGAGAGAAAGGTGACTGAAAGCTAGAAGGCTGCGCTGCTGCAAAGGACAACTGCTGATCTTCAAAAGGAGTTTTGAAGATCCTCCAGATCAAATCCAAATCTAATTTTTGGAGATGTGATAGAAAAGAAGAGGATCTCTAGATCCAACTTGAGTGGATATCGATAGAGGCCAGGCACTTGCATGGCTAGATCCAGAACCTTCCGCTGCTCATAGGATCATCATCAGGTAATAGGATTACCCACTTCAAGGTAAATTAAATTTGATTTAATTTATCTAATTTTATTTTAATTTATTAAAATAATAAGAATTAAATTTAAAATATCTCAGATCTAATCTAGATCAAAGAGAAAAATTTTGAAATATATCTCTTGATCTGATCAGATCTGAACGAACCTGGTCCGAAAAATCAGGATTTTCCTTCAACTGGTATCAGAGCCAAGGTTCTAAAAGTATTTAGATCTATTTTTAAATTTATTTTAATTAAAAAATAAGTGATTTTAGATGTCACATGAGATGTGATCAGATCTAAAATCAAAAAAAATTAAAATTAAATGATTTGGATCTAAGATTAGAAAATATGCATGACTAGTTCTAAAATAGAATAGTTCTATAGAATAGTCTTGTATATTTTTAATTTAATTTGATTAAAAAATATTTTAGATCTATTTATTTACTATTTTTTGATATTATAATGGTTATAATAATATCTAAAAAATAGCAAATAAAAATTATTTAATTTTAAATATCATATGAGATATGATTGATGCATGTCTAGACTAGTTGTAGAATAGTTCTACATAATTATCTAGATTAGAATTTATTTTGATTAGATCAATTTAAATCTAATTTTTTAGATTATTATGAGATAATTTAGATCTAAAAATATGCATGATTCGATACATGAGATGTATGCAAAATATGCCATGATTAGATCTAATTTATATATGAGATATATGATATAGATCTAAAACTATTTTGTAGTATTGCATGTTCCTGATTAAGGCGTTCCTCTTGGCCGTCCGGTCATAAGAATGAAGAAGGGTTTAAAGGCCCTCTCCTTCCCATTCGATGGGGTGTTCTTATGATGTGTAGGGGTGCTGCGTGTTCGTCCTTAATCAGAAATCCAAAACTTACTTTCTGCAAAACCCTAGATCCTAAAATCCTAGGATTTATTATGCATATTTTGTTTATGAACCCTACTTAATTAAAAATTAAGATTATGGAATATTAATTAGGTCTAAAATTGAGAATTTTAGATCTAAGACATATTCATAATACTGGGTTCGGGCTTGGGTAGCTCAATTAGGTCTAAGCGGTTGATCAAACCGAATCAAGAGTTGGTTAGATGGGATCAACAATGCTTAAATTGACCAGCCTAATAGGATTAAGTCTGGGTCAAGATCGAGTCACGATCAAGCAAGACCTAATTAGGCTCAGAGGTTAGAGTCTGGATTGTAGGCTAACCCAATTGGTTCTGACTCAACAATTTGGTGTCTAAGGTAAGTTTGGCACATACGACCGACTGGTTTTTAATTGGAAGCTACTCGACCTGAATGCATTCTTGTACGAGTTAATGGCATATTCCTTCCATCGGTCTCACTTACCTGGCCATATCTGTTGACACAGTTCTGATCTGAGGTGGTCAATAATCCGAGCTAACCCATGCCACTAGGTTAGTCATAATTGTTATGACTATGACAAGTCTAGTTTAATGAGACCTGAATCAATTCTCCCTAAGAAAAGATTAAGTCTGAGGTCTTCCACCATTGTAGATGTGCGGGCCCTTCCCGGGGTTGATTGTTCTCGACTGGATACAGTGGCTCAGTTGCACCGAGAAGATGCAACCATGTCTATTAGGCATTGGATGCTATGGGCTGGAGGATGAGTTGGGCTCAATATTCGGATACGGTGAGAGACTCAATTAGGAATCCAGTCTATGCAAATGGTGGGTCTGACTTAACTAAGGAGTGGATCAATATTTTGGATACGGTGAGATTCATGAATTAGAGACCAAGTTTGGGTGCACCATGATTAGAGAATCATTGAACAAGAGTTGTTCACTCATTGGCTAACCCATCACCAATAACTGTTAGGTGAGGTGATGAGTCAGTTGGTGAGACCGCACCACCCACTAGAAATCATTAATCGTGGAGATTTTTGCATCTCTACAGAGGGAGTGTAGGGATCCGAGAAAATAGTGGGAGCTAATTTATTTAAAAATAAAATCCTAAATAAATTGGTCAAGTCATAATTACAGTATCTAACTAGAATCTTTGACTCTCTACAGGAAAATGTCTGCGTCCAACCCATTGGCACGTATCCTGGACACACACATAGACTGACTGGACCCAATTATAAAGATTGACTCAGAAACTACAAAATATTTTTGGGTTCTGAGAAGTTAACCCATGTATTGGACCAGGACCCTCCCACCTTACCAGCCCATCCATCCACTGAACAGAGAGCATCTCTGGAAAAATGGATAGACGAAGATAATAAGGCCAGATATTACATGTTGGGCTCGATGTCTGATGAGCTCCAGCACCAACATGAAGATATCGGGACTGCTCGCCAAATGTTGGCTCACCTGCAGGAGATGTTTGGTGAACAGAGTCGCGCAGCCAAGTATCAAGTCACGAAATGACTTTTTAAGGCTAAGATGCATGATGGGCAGTCAGTCCAAGATCACTGTCTGATGATGATCAAGGACATGAAAGAGCTTGAGAAGCTCGGTGTGAAGTTAGACTTGGATCTGCAGAACGATATTATTCTGCAATCCTTGACTGATGCATATGGGCAATTCATCATGAATTACCACATGCATAAACTTCAAAATTCCTTGGCCGAATTAATGAATATGCTGGTTACCGCTGAGCTTTCTATGAAAGGTTCTAAAGGCTCAGTTCTTGCTATGGAACGGACTTCTTCCAAAAGAAAGTCTTATGGAAAGAAAAAGAAGTCTGTGAAAAAGCAGAAGGTGGAAGGAGCAAAGAAGAAGAAGGCAGAACCGAAGAAAAAGGCCGATGTCAAAGGAAAGTGTTTCCATTGCAACAGCGACGGCCATTGGAAGCGGAACTGCCCTACTTACCTGGCCACCCTGAAGAACAAGAAGGAAGGTCCTTCTGGAGGTATGCTCGTTATTGAGTCTAACCTTATGGTTTCTTCTGCATCCAGTTGGGTGCTTGACTCTGGTTCTAGTGCTCATCTGTGCACTTCCATGCAGGGTCTTGAGGATAGCAGGAGGCTGAGGGATGGAGACATGATCCTACGCGTCGGTAATGGAGCAAGAGTTGCTGCAGTAGCCATGGAAACATATCCCTCTTCGATTACCATCTGGTTTAGACTTAGTTTTGAAAGACTGTTATTATGTGCCTGCAGCTAGCAGGAATTTGATTTCTGTTTCATGCTTAGCACTAAGAAGGCTATGTGATTACCTTCTTTAAGGACCATTGTAACATTCTTTATGAAAGAAATAAAATTGCAAATGGTTTTCCTTATTAATGGTCTTTATCAGCTACATATTGATGTACCTATTCTAACTATCGAGCAAAACGTGAATGCCAAACGACCTAGGAATAGTCCAAACGACAGATATCTATGGCACCTGAGATTAGGTCATATAGCAGAAGATAGGATCAACAAATTGGAGAAAAATGGGCTATTGAGTCCATTGACTTTCGAGTCATATCCAACTTGTGAATCTTGTCTTCAAGGCAAAATGACCAAACTCCCTTTTGTAGGACATGGGGAGAGGGCCACAGATCTCCTTGCCCTAGTACATACTGATGTGTGCGGCCCATTTGATGTGCCGGCTAGAGGCAATTTTGTCTACTTCATTACCTTTACCGATGATCTGATCTAGGTATGGGTATGTGTATCTTATGAGACATAAGTCTGAAGCTTTTGAAAAGTTCAAAGAATTCAGACATGAAGTAGAAAAACAAACTGAAAAACCCATTAAGGTTCTTCGATCAGATCGAGGAGGTGAATACCTTAGCCGAGAAATTCCTAGACTATCTCAAGGAAAATGGCATAGTCTCTCAATGGACTCCACCAGGAACACCTCAACTCAACGGGGTTTCAGAATGGAGAAATCGGACTCTATTGGATATGGTTCGATCCATGATGAGCTTCACAGACCTCCCTGATTTTCTTTGGGGACATTCATTGTTAACTTCAATTTATCTACTGAATAGGGTTCCCTCTAAAACCGTTCCTACCACACCGTATGAGATATGGCATGGTAAGAAACCAAGTCTGAGTCATCTCAGAATTTGGGGTTGTCCGGCTCATGTCAAAAGACAACAAGCGGACAAGTTAGAGTTTAGGTCCTTTAGAGCTCGATTCATAGGATATCCTAAAGAGTCATTAGGATACTATTTCTACATTCCAGAAGACCACAATGTGATTGTGAGTCGACATGCCATCTTTCTTGAAAAATAGTTTATTCAAGATAGCGGCATTGGAAAGCAGATTAAGCTTGATGAGAAAGTCTCACAAGTACAACGAGCTAAGGACCAATTGGAACCAAATCAGGTTGAGCCAATAAGAACACTACCTCCTCCACCTCGTAGATCGGAAAGAGTTTTTCCGTCCCCCTGAAAGATACTTAGGTATTATTTCAGAGGAAGTAGAGGAAAATGTTCCTCGTAGGTAATGGTGCTCATGGTGATGATCCCAAAACCTACAACGAGGCGATATCAGATATCGACTCCGAGAAATGGCTAGAGGCAATGCAGTCAGAAATTGACTCGATGCACTCAAACCAAGTCTGGACCTTGGTAGATCCACCAGAAGGTATAGTACCTATTGGGTGTAAATGGATCTTCAAGAGAAAGATTGGTGCAGATGGGAATGTGGAGACATTCAAGGCTAGACTAGTGGCAAAAGGTTATAGTCAACGCGAAGGCATTGACTATCAGGATACCTTTTCTTCCAGTGGCTATGCTAAAATCCATCCGCACATTGCTTGCCGTTGCAGCCTATTTCGATTATGAAATATGGCAAATGGACGTGAAAATGGCATTCTTAAATGGATATCTTGAGGAAGATATCTATATGGAACAGCCGCTAGGTTTCACATCCAGTGATACTGATCACAAGGTTTGCAAGCTGCAAAGGTCCATATATGGACTTAAGCAAGCATCTCGGAGCTGGAACACTCGTTTCAATGATGTGATCAAAATGTTTGGTTTCATCAAAAATGAAGAGGAACCATGTGTTTTCAAAAAGGTCAGTGGGAGCGCTGTTGTCTTCCTCGTATTGTACGTGGATGACATCCTCCTTATTGGGAATGATATTCCCATGATGACAACAGTCAAATTATGGTTGTCCAAGGAATTCTCCATGAAAGACCTAGGTGAAGCATCCTTTATTCTAGGAATTAAGGTCTATAGGGATAGACCGAATAGGATGCTAGGACTTTCACAGAAGATGTACATAGAGAAAGTACTAAAGAGGTTTAGTATGGAAAAAACTCTAAGAGGGGATTAATACCCTTCAGACATGGTATTCATCTTTCCAAGAAGATGTGCCCTAGCACACCTGAGGAAATAGAACGCATGAGCAAGATCCCTTATGCTTCTGCAATAGGGAGCCTCATGTATGCCATGCTATGTACACGACCTGATATAGCCCATGCTGTGAGTGTCACAAGCAGATATCAGTCAAATCCAGGTGAAGAACACTGGACTTCTGTGAAATGTATCCTTAAGTACTTGAGAAGAACTAAGGATATGATGTTGGTCTTTGGTAATGGAGAACTCCAAGTCCAGGGATACACAGACTCGGATTTCATGTCCGATATAGATGATCGAAAGTCGACATCTGGGAGTCTGTTTGTGTGCAATGGTGGTGCTGTCAGCTGGAAGAGTTCCAAGCAAACTATGATAGCAGATT
>QRFJ01000880.1:199105-312485 GCA_006176705.1 Cocos nucifera | reverse complement strand
ATAAAACAAGAAAACATTAAGTACGTGGATCAATCTAAAGGCTCGTCTTCACGAGGCATGTAAAGCTTTACTATGAAAGAGAAAAATAGGTACAAGAGAACATCCGCTCTCAATTTACTGTACACAAATCTCTTTCAACTAGAAGCTACCCTCACAAAAGCTTTCAGAATCCCAAGGAGATTCTAGAAGCTATAAGATGCTATGCCCTCACAGCCTCCTCGTCGGATGCTATGCACCTGCTGCTTTTCTCTCGCGGGCTGCGTGTACTCGGCGCTCTGCCAAGCTTCTCTCGGCGGCAGTCTGAGCCTCTCTGTGTCTCTCACACCACACGCGCCATCTTTTTTTGCTCTACAGCACCTCAGTCCTTTAAATAGGATGAGAATTCTCTTTTCAGCAGTTCATAGGAGTCTAACAGGGCTCTTTCTCCTAATATGAGTCGAATATGTTCTTGATGGAGTTTTGGAATGTTTTTCAACCTTCAGATCATAACCGCAATCCTCCATGGCCACTGGATCCTGTGGTCTATGCGCAACTCCCGTAGACCCCTTGGATTAATCACAATCCGAGTTCAAAAAAATCTCGTCGTGTTATATTCGCCTCTGACGAGCTAGCTCGGTTAGGGGTCGAGTTGGCTCGACTGCATCTTGCCCGGACTCCTGCTGTTTGTCTGCCTGAGAGAGTCGGCTCGGCTGTGGTTCAAGTTGGCTCAATCTCAATCCGAGCCGGCTCGACCGCGTATCAGAGCCGGTTCGACTGCTATGCGAAAAATTGATTCTCTTGCTGTGGGTTGAATTCGAGGCGTTAAATCCTAACAATCTCCACCTTGACTCAACATTCGGCCTCCATCTGACTTTAAGAGCTTGTGATCCGTCTCGCCCCTATGCCCTAGGGCATGCCTGCTGATCATGGATGGGCAAACATGGGAGTCGAGCTAGGCTGCTCGATCCTATCTCTGTTATGGGTTGTGTCCACTTTGACCAAAGATCTGCTCGGAAAATTCTTCTGCGGCAATAGAAACTTTACTCTGCGACGTCGCCTCTCGTCCTCTCGAGTCTCCCGTCTCGTGCCCAATCCATCTCCATCTGGAGCTCCATCTTGTACTAGGCTCCTTCTGGCTCTTGAAGCTCCATCTCGCACTAGGCTTCCTGTTAGATAGTAATGTCCTCTTGTCTTCTTATTTTCCTCCAATATCATCCTATCATCGTGCATGACCTTTAGGATTCCATCATCAGCTATCCACTTATAGCCGTTTAAATTTAGTCTGTTCAGTGAGATAAGATTCTACTTGAAATCGGATGTATCGGACCTCCTCCAATCTTTTCATTGCACCATCATGTGTCTTCCAACTGACCGTCCCGATTCCTTTAATTGCACAACTCGATCCATCCGGCAGATAAACAGTGCCATCACTGCTCTCTAGGGAGTCAAACTGCTTCTTTCTGCAACAAACATAATGTGCATGTAGAATCTAAAATACACTGTTGGGAAGAACTAGATATCTCATCAGATATTTTCAGGACATCATCCTCCGACTCGCTATTGGCCGTCACTGCAGTAGCCCTCGTCCTATCCTTGAGTTATGGGCAATCCTTGACTCGATGCTCCAACTCGTCGCACTTGTAGCATCTGATCTTGCTAGGATCCCTCGTTTTGGATCTGGATCGTCCTCCTCGCGATTCTCTGTCGCTCCATCTCTTGCCTCCCATTCCTTTAGAAACCGCCAAAGCTGAGCTGTTGTCATCTGAGCTCGAAGCTGGGTTCTTCCTTCTAAAAATCTCGTTATGAAGTATTGCTACAGTGACCTCGTCCATCTTGATGGTGCTCTTTTCCACTAGAAGAGCAGTCACCAAGGATTCAAAGGGGGGAGTGACGCTAGCAAGACCAACGCTCTGGTCTTCTCCACAACATTTTCACCAATGCTGAGGAAGTCAGTGAGGATCTTCTGAAAGTTGGATAGATGCTCCTGTAAGCTTTGGCCTTCGTTCATTTGTAGCTGGTAGAATTGTCTCCAAAGGAATAGCGTATTGGTGAGCGATTTCGTCGTGTATAACTCTTCGAACTTCGACCACAGCATCGTTGGGAAAGTCTCGTCAAATATATGGATCACCATATCATCCGTTAGGTATAAGCGGATTGTGCTTACTGCTTGCATTTGGATTCGCTCCCAATCCTTCACCTCTGTGGTTGCTGGCGTCTCGTCATACAAGAGAGCGTCAATCAACCCATGTTGGATGAAGACATCTTTTATCCTTACTTGCCACAAGGAGAAATTATCCTTCCCATCGAACCTGTTGATCTTCATCTTGATTGTACTTGTCTTTTCCAATTTCTTTAATCTCTATCCACTGCTACAATTTGTGCTCTGGTACTATCTGGCTCTGATACCAATTGTTGTGATATCAATTCGCTTTGATACCAAACTGTTGGGATCAGCTACTCTGATACCGCTTGTTAAGGATTTAGTACCAAATTATTGCGATAGGAAGAAGGAAGAAATAAAATAAGAAAACAATCAAATACGTAGATCAGCCTAAAGGCTCGCCTCCATGGGGCATGCAAAGCTTCACTATGAAAGAAAAATAGGTACAAGAGAACACTCACTCTCAACTCATTGTACACAAATCTTTCCCAACTAGAAGCTATCCTCATAAAAGCTCTCTCAGAATTTCAAGGAGATCCACAGAAGTTACAAGATGCTCTCCCCTCAGCCTTCTCGCTGGATGCTATGCATCTGTTGTTTCTCTCTCTCGCGGGCTGTACGTACTCGATTTTCTGCCAAGCTCCTATCGACGGCTGCTTGAGCCTCTCTATGTATCTCTCACGCTATGTTATTTTTTTGCTCCACAGCACTTCAGCTCTTTAAATAGGATGAGAATCCTTTTCTCAGTAGTTCACAGGAGTTCTAACAGGCTTGTTCTCCTAATATAAATTGAACATGTCCTTGATGGAGTCTTGGAATGTTTTTCTACCTTCATATCATAATGCAATCCTCCATGGCCGTTGGATCCTGTGGTCCACGTGCAACTTTCGTAGACCCCTTGGATTAATCACAATTCGAGTCCAAATAGAAAAAATTTTGTTGTGTTCTGTTCGCCTCCGTCGAGTCGGCTCTGTTAGGGATTGAGCTGGCTCGACTGCATCTCGTTCGAACTCTTGTTGTCTGTCTGCCTGAGAGCCGGCTCGACTGTGGTTCGAGCCGGCTCGGATCACAATCCGAGCTGGCTCGATCTCAATCCGAGCTGGCTTGACTGCGTATCAGAGTCGGTCCGACTGCTATGCTGAAAATTGATTCTCTTTTTATTGGGGGTTGAATTCGAGGCATCAAATCCTAACAATTTCCACCTTGACTCGACATTCGGCCTCTTGACTCTGAGAGCTTGTGATCCGTCTCGCCTCCATATCCTGGGGCACGCTTGCTGATCATGGATGGGCAAACATGGGAGTCGAGCCAGACCGCTCGATCCCATCTTTATCATGGGCTGTTCACTTTGACTAAAGACTTGCTCGAAAAATTTTCTTGCGGCAATAGGAACTTCACTATGCGACGTCGCCTCTCGTCCTTTCGATTCTCCCATCTCTTGCCTGATCCATCTCCACTTGGAGCTCCATCTTGCATTGGGCTTCCTTTATCTCTTGAAGCTCCACTTCGCACTGGACTTTCTGTCAGATAGTAATGTCCTCTTGTCTTCTTCTTCTCCTCCAATATCATCCTATTGCCGTGCATGACCTTCAGGATTTCATCACCAGCTATCCATCTGTAGCCGTTTAAATTCAATCTGCTCAGTGAAATAAGATTCTGCTTGAAATCGAGTATGTATCGGACCTCCTCCAATCTCTTCACTGCACCATCATGTGTTTTTCAGCTGACCGTCTTGATGTCTTTAATCGCACAGCTCGATCCATTCGGTAGATAAACAGTATCATCAATGCTCTTTAAGGAGTCAAACTGTTCCTTTCTGCAACAAATATGATATATGCATGCAGAATCTAAAATCCACTGCTGGAAAGAACTAGATACTTCATCAAATATCTCTAGGACATCATCTTCTGACTCGCTACTGACCGTTGCTGCAGTAGCTCTTGTTTGATCCTTGAATTGTGGGCAATCCTTGAGTCGATGTCCCAACTCGTCGCGCCTGTAGCATCTAATCTTGCTAGGATCCCTCGTCTTGGATCTGGATCGTCTTTCTAGCGATCTTCTGTCGCTCCGTCTACTGCCTCCTGCTCCTCCAGAAACCACAAAAGCTGAGCTGTCGCCATCTGAGCTCGAAGCTGGGTTCTCCCTCCTGAGAACCTCGTTCTGGAGTATCGCTGCAGTGATCTTGTTCATCTTGATGGTGCTCTTTTTCACTAGAAGAATAGTTACCAAGAACTCATACGAAGGGGGGAGCGATGCTAGCAAGACCAATGTCCTGGTCTTCTCTTCAACATTTTCACCAATGCTGAGGAGGTGAGGATCTTTTGAAAGTTGGATAGATGCTTTCGCACGCTCTGATCTTTGTCTATCCGCAGTTGGTAGAATTGCTTCCCAAGGAATAGCATGTTGGTGAGCGATTTCGTCATGTACAACTCCTCGAGCTTCGATCATAGCATCGTCGGGAAAGTCTCGTCAAGTATATGGATCACCACATCATCCACTAGGTACAAGCAGATCGTGCTCACCGCCTGGATCTGCTTCCAATTCTTCACCTCTATGGTAGCTGGCGTCTCGTCATACAAAGGAGCGTCGATCAATCCATGTTGGATGAGGACATTCTTTATTCTTGCTTGCCACAACAAGAAATTGCCCTTTCCATCGAACCTGTTGATCTTCATCTTGATTGTGCTTGTCTCCTCCATTTTTTTCAATCTCTATCCACTGCCACAATCTACGCTCCGGTACTATTTGGCTTTGATGCCAATTGTTGTGGTATTAACTCGCTCTGATACCAAACTATTAGAATATCAACTATTCTAATATCGTTTCTTAAGGATCTAGTATCAAATTATTGCGGTAGGAAGGAAGAAATAAAATAAGAAAATAATCAAGTACGTGGATCAGTCTAAAAGCTCGCCTCCACGGGGCATGCAAAGTTTTACTATGAAAGAGAAAAATAGGTACAAGAGGAGAACACCCACTCTCAACTTACTGTACATAAATCTTTTTCAACTACAAGCTACCTTCACAAAAACTCTCAGAATCTCAAGGAAATTCATAGAAGCTACAAGATGCTCTATCCTCACAGCTTCCTCGTCGGATGCTATGCACCTGTTGCTTCTCTCTCTCGCGGGCTGCACGTATTTGGTGTTCTGCCAAGCTGCTCTCGACGGTTGCCAGAGCCTCTTTACGTACCTCTCACGCCATATGCGCCATTTTTTCGCTCTACAGTACCTCAATCCTTTAAATAGGATAAGAATCCTCTTCTCAGCAGTTCACAGGAGTTCTAACAGGGCTCGTTCTCCGAATATGAGTCGAACATGTCCTTGATGGAGTCTTGAAATATTTTTCGATCTTCAGATTATGGCCGCAATTCTTTATGACTGTTGGATCCTATGGTTCATGCGCAACTTTCGTAGACCCCTTGGATTAATCACAATTCGAGTCCAAATAGAAAAAATCCTATCGTATTATATTCGCCTCCGTCGAGACAGCTCGGTCAGGGGTCGAGTCAGCTCGACTGCATTTTGTTCGGACTCCTGCTGTCTGTCTGCCTGAGTGAGCCGGCTCGGTTATGGTTCTAGCTGGCTCGATCCCATAGTCGAGCTGGCTCAACTGCGTATCAGAGTCGGTTTGACTGTTGTGCTGAAAATTGATTTTTTTCTTACTGTGGGTCGAATTTAAGACGTCAAATCCTAACAAGATAAGAGGCTAAAATGGAGCTTAGGCTTTGAGCTAATTAAAGCAGGCAACCTGTCCTGATTTTCTAAGTGAGCGGGCGCTGGACATTCGCAATTTATTTGTATAGTGGGATGGCCACCCCCCTCCACCAGACTCCTGCTGGCTACTCAACCTTTGCTGTGGAGCTCAGCGCTATGGCCCATTCCTTCTTCAAGCCTGACCCAGCTAAGCTCAAGCTCTCTCTTTATGTACTGAGTCAAGCTTTAGCTAGGCACAAGCTACTTGAACCAAGCTGAGGTAGGTCCAGCTTCCTCATGTTGAGCTCATTTCCACCTCTACAAGTCATCATTCTAGATATGGCAGTCCTCCTTTGGGGTATAAAAATACAAAATGACATTTTAACAAAGATTGGCACTTTTTTGTCGCAAAACCATTATCACTCTTGTTTTCCCTATTATGAGGTCTATCATCATAATTGCTGCTTCGTACACAAGCAGGGTTGGTTGATATGAGAAAAAAATTTAGATCAAGGGGACCCTGAGACATTACACCACCTGTTTGGATAAATAATGGATTGAGGTGAGCAATTGTATGACAGGCTTACAATCAGCATAACTTGTACTCGGGTCAATTTCCTAAATTCAATCAATAAACATTTTTTATTACAGCAAAATAATGTTTGATAATCCCCTAACTAACTAATGATGTGGTTTTACTTCATTTGCCTGCTATCCACAGTGCAATATTGTTATTGCCTGCAAACAAATGTGAGCCAAATTTTTCAGCATGGGTCATCTTAACGTCTATTAACAACTAGTTTACTTTCTTATCAACTTCATATTCCATAATAAATAGCAATTTGTTTCTCCAGGAGATTTGGCCCTGGATTTGATGCATCTTAAAATTGTGATGAATGGGAGTCATACATGGCGGCTTTGAGGGTGTGGTTGATTGTGTTTAAGGGACAGTCCTCATAGAAGGATCAAACTGGAGAATTTGTGAAGCATTAATGGATAATTACATAGCATAGAGCAGTCATCATGAACCTATCTTACTCGATTACCTTGTTATGTAGTTGAACAAGCATAGCGTGGTATAAGAAACAATAATCTGGACTTTTGTCCACAATGAAAACTTCTGATAATCATGAATTTGCATGTTGGTCCACCACCAATTAGTTTGTCCATTTGTGTCATCGATGCTGTCTTGTGCATCACAATTGATTCAAAAAACATCATTTCATACTGTTCTATTGTGTTCTTAATAAGTACAGCTGTAGATTATGCTTGCACTGGACATTTACAGATTGTCTTGCCAATTTGTAAAGCAGATGGATGTTAGTTATAATCTAATCCCATTGTTTATCCATTGGGGGCTCTTCCATGTCTCTTTTGTTCACTGCAGATGAAAGTGTAATTGCATTAGCAAATGGTTGTCCTCGACTGAGATCCTTGGGCTTGTATTATTGCAAGAACATCACTGACAGGGCTATGTATTCACTAGCAAATAGTCGAGTGAAGAGCAAGCATGGACTGTGGGGTGCTATGAAAAACAACAGTGATGAGAAGGAAGGGCTTGTGAATCTAAACATTAGTCAGTGTACAGCCTTAACGCCCCCTGCTGTTCAGGCCGTTTGTGACTCATTCCCTGCACTCCATACCTGCCCTGAAAGGCATTCGCTCATCATCAGTGGGTGCCTCAACCTCACATCTGTGCACTGTGCTTGTGCTGTCCAAGCTCAACGGGTAAGTAGGGTGGCTCCGTATCCCCATGCTTACTGACCTGGTTTGACTTGAAATGGCTTGGAAATGATCCAAGGGTTGAACTTGAAAAGCCACTTGTATGTATATATTAATATAATGTATCAGAATTGTTCTTAACCAGGAATTTTAGAATTCTAGACTCCGTAATGAATCTGAGCTGCCTTGCATATCCTATGTTATTTCTGAACCATCCTTTATGAAGTGTTTGAGTATCAGGACATTTGTGTGCTTTTTCTTAGGTCTCATTTTTTGCGGATTGTCAGGTTGGTTGCGAATTTCGTTGACTTTTATTTTAAGTCTGACATTTCTACTTGATCTGTGGTATGATCATGGATCTTCTGACTTCAATTCAAAACATTTTTCAAGTCTTGGCCAAAATGGAGCTTCTTCTTAGAAAGAAGGTTATGGGAATGAATTTTGTTGGTACAGAATCCGGTTGAGGTCGGATCGAGCTGGAGTTGAGGAAGAAGAGATCGTTGCTGATGATTTGCAAAATAAAATTTTGCTCGGAGTCGGTGATGGTGGCTTTGGCTTCTGACGATCAAGTCAGTTTTTTTGATCAATAGAAATGGAGTACTCAAGCAAGAATTCAACGGAGTTTTAGGAAGGAGAAGAGAGCTTAGAGAAAACGTATCTGAAGAATTTTTTTATAGACGAAGTCTGAAGTAAATTAATAATGACGGTCATAACCGTTTAATAGTGAATCGTTTGGGGTCATGTAGAGTTTGTTATGGAGAGAAGTGTTCATTGGTCGTTCGTTGGGATTTAATAATCGAAGTTCGAAGGAAGCATGCGTTGGTTGGTGAAAAGCTTTGACATACATTAATTTCAGAGGAGTTCAAACTTCTAAAGAAAATTTGACTGAAGGAAAAATTCATAAGAAGTTTGGCTCTTGGAGGAAGTTGACTGAAGGAGAAATTCGGAAGGTGTTTGACTAATGGAGAAACTTGACTGAAGGAGATTCGTAAGAAGTTAGGCTTCTGGAGGAATTCGATTAAAGGAAAAATTCGAAAGGAGTTCGGTTGATGGAAAAATTCGATTGAAGGAGAAGTCTGGAAGGAGTTCGACTTTCATAGGTATCCGTCTGAAGAAAAAGTTCGAGGGGGAGTTTGACTCCTGTAGGAATCCGACTGAAGGAGAGGTTCGGAAGGAGTTCGATTTTTGGAGAAATTTGACTGAAAGAGAAGTTCGGAAGGAGTTTGACGTATGGTGGAATCCAATTGAAGGAAAAATTCGGAAGGAGTTCGGCTCCTAGAGGCATCCGACTGAAGGAGAGGTTTGGGAGAAGTTCGGCTCCTGTAGGCATCCAATTGAAAGAGAGGTTCGGAAGGTGTTCGGCTCCTAAAGAAACTTGATTGAAGAAGAGGTTCGAAAGGAGTTCGCCTCCTGGAGGCATTCGACTGAAGGAGAGGTTCGGCTCTTGGAGGAAATTCGATTGAAGAAAAAGTTTAGAGGGAGTTCGGCTCCTGGAGGAATCCGTCTGAGGGAGAAGTCTGGAGGGAGTTCGGCTTCTGGAGGAATCCGACTGAGGGAGAAGTCTGGAAGGAGTTCGGCTCTCGGATGAATTTGACTGAAGGAGAAATCAGGAAGGAGTTCGGTCGTTGGAGGAGTTCAGCCGCTGAAGAAGTTCGGCTAGGGCTCGGTCGTTGGAGAAGTTCGACTGGGGTTCGGTTGCTGAGGAGTTTGATCGATTGAAGAAGTTTGGCTAAGGTTTGGTGGCTGGAGGAGTTTGGCTGGCTGAAGGAGTTCGTCTAAGGTTTGGTCGTTGGAGGAGTTCGATTGGGGTCCGATTACTAGAGGAGAATTTTCGATCGAAGATCTTTCATGATTACTAGTTGCATTAGGCTAAGCATCAGCTGAACTTCGGCGAGAGCGGGGTTTATCCCCAACGATAGTCTCCTCACTCTCGAGTTTGAAATTCAAAGAAAGGGAGTAGAAAAAAGACGACTGTCGAAATCCTCTTTCGGGCTTTGCACTTGTTCAAGTTGAAGCTCGGAGGAGATTTTATCTCCAATCGAGGTTGAAGGAGATCTTATCTACTATTAAAGGGTTGGAACTCGGGGGAGATTTTATACCCAATCGAGGTTGAAGTTGAAGTTCGGAGAAGATCTTATCTTCAGCCGAGATTGAAGGAGATTTTATCTCTTGTTGAAGGGTTGAAGCTCGGGGGAGATCTTATCTCGTTGAAGCTCGGGGAGATCTTATCTCCAGTCGAGGTTGAAGTTGAAGCTCGGGGGAGATCGTATTTCCAGCCGAGATTGAAGTTGAAGCTCGAGAGAGATCTTATCTTCAATCGAGATTGAAGGAGATCTTATCTCCTATTGACATTGAAGTTGAAGCTCGGGGAGATCTTATCTCCAATCGAGGTTGAAGGAGATCTTATCTTCTGCTTGAAGTTGAAGCTCGGGGGAGATCTTATCTCCAACCGAGGTTGAAGGAGATCTTATCTCTTGTTGAGGTTGATATTGAAGCTTGGGGAAGATCTTATCTTCAGTCGAGGTTGAATGATCCTCTTCTCACCTCGTCTAAAATGAACGAGGCCTTCGATTTGCTCACGTTAGGATGAGGTTCTCCTCCTATTCCTAATTCTGTAACGGGCCATTGTCAGGGCCTCTTTCCTCATCTCGTCTAAAATGAATGAGGCCTTCGACTTTGCTCACATTAGGATGAGGTTCTCCTCCTGTTCCTAATGGACTGTAGGGGCACATAAGGGCCATTGTCAGGGCCTCTCTCCTCATCTCATCTAAAATGAATGAGGCCTTCGACTTTGCTCGCATTAGGATGAGGTTCTCCTCCTATTCCTAATGGGCTGTAGGGGCACATAAGGGCCATTGTCAGGGCCTCTCCCTCATCTCATCTAAAATGAACGAGGCCTTCGACTTTGCTCACGTTAGGATGAGGTTCTCCTCTGTTCCTAATGACTGTAGGGGCACATAAAGATCGTTTCAGTGCATGGAGCTGCTTCTAAAGTTTGGAGAACTTTTTGGACCAGTCCCAATCGTACCAAGCCCTATCGGTAGACCATGATGAAGTTCCATCCAACAGTTGAATTTTTTTCTTCGTCGTCATAAAGTCGATCTCAAGGGAGCTGATCTTTGCCGTTAACTCCCAAGACTTGTTGTTGGCACTTCTTCTCAGTTTGGCCATTTCTTTCTCAAAGCTGTCCTTCCGAATACTAAAACTAGTAGAGTCCTTTCTGTATAGGTTCCTAAGGTGGGTAACTTCGACAATCACCTCTGAAGCATTCTTCCTCAATTCTTGGAGATCATCCTCGATTTTTCTTAACTTTTTCTTCAAGTGATGAATCTTCTTCTTCAAGCTCCTAATCAGTGGTTTAATCAAAACCCCATGGGGCAAAGGATCGGCATCAACTAGAAGAAGGGAGTCATGACCTAGGTTGTCAAGAGTGTTCTGAACCATGCAAATGACAACACAAAGTGTAAGGCTAGACAAAGATTTGTCTTTAATTTACTTGGATGTTTTTAAATACATCAGCATTAAAAAAAAAAAGAAAAAGAAAGCTACATGATCTTCGAGAATCTAAACCTCGGGCAGCTCGACCATAGGAGAGGTCGGAGCATCTTCATTCACATCTGATCCATGGGCAGGCTCGAGTGCTGCAGCAATGAGTTCGAGAGCTTTCAAGATAGCTCCCATGGCTGAAGAAGAAGGAATGTCGGTCGGGATAACTCTGACCCCGAGGGATGAAGGATTGGCTCTATCGCCGGGCTCTTCCATCAAGAGGTCAAAATCTATCTTGAAAAAATTCTCAGCGACCCTCTCTAGTCAGATCTAGAACCCCTCGATGAAGACCTCCTGAGCAAAAACTATTTTAATGTCCTCCATATCCCTCAAGGACTTGAAGCTTTCAACCACTCACTCCACCATCACATCGACCCCTTCTTGCGCTTGCCTCTTTTCCTCCTACTCCTGAGCCAAGGCAGTCCTCAAGTTTGTCATCTTCTCATGCTCCACCCTTAACTCTTTTCGAAGGTGCTCAACCTCAATGGATTGGATTTTCGAAGCCACCCTCATGCTCTCGACTTTGGCTCGGGCCTTCTCAGCCTCCGCACGAGCATCCTCGAGGGCCTTTGAGGCTTTGGCCCACCTCTGACCGACCGCCTTAGAGTGGGCGAAGAGATAATGCCCGAACTACGATAGGAAACCAAGTTAAAATTAGGGAGCCCTAACTTCAAAAATGGAAAAGACCCCAGACCAAGACTATGAGAGAGAAGTCTACCTCAAGGTAGGTGGTGAAAGACTCGTTAAATCTCTCGATGTCACCCCTCTGCAGCATCTTCGCCACAATGTGGGAAAGAATACTCCCCTTCATGAGTGATTGAATAACCTTCTGATCATCCAGAGAAGCTTGTTCTTGGTCGGAACCTCCATTTTCAGAGCTCCCGATCCTCCTTCCAACCTTCTTGCCGACAACCCTCTTCCTTTTTTTTCTGTGGCTTCCTCCAACTGGAGGGGAGCAGATGGAGCGACCTCTTCGGATGGGGTCAGACTCGATATGGTGGTAGCAGGCTCGAGGTCGAGCATGGCCTGGATCAGCATGGCATGGCTGGACTCACCAATGCGGGCCTTCTTTGGAAGATCCCCAGCAGAGCTGCCTTTCCACTTGAGGGATTTAAGTTCCTTGGTCAAACGGTCTTGCTCTTCAGGAGTCATCTCTGTAAAGAATAAAAATTAAAGTTAGAAAAGATCAAAGAAAAGCCAAGGTCTGGACAAAGAACACCCCACAACTGACTAAAAAAAAAGGCTCTCCTTCTCTTCCTTAAAACTCTACTAGAATCTGTCTACATATTCCATTCTATTGGTCAAAAGAGCTGACTTGATCGTCGAAGGATCTTGCCAGAGCCACCACCCTAGACTTCGGACGAGACCTATTTTGCAGGTCCCGATGACGACCTCATCCTCTCCAAATCCAGCTTCGACTTTGATGACTGCCAGATTTCGCACCAACATCGATGATAGAGATCATGATATGACTCATTACCATATAGAACTAAACCTAACTAGATCACACAAATAAGGATTTGGATTTGGATGTCATCAATTAAGCTAATCCAATTTGATTGATTTGGATTAGATCCAATTAGATTCAAGAAAATCATGCTAGAACACGATTGAGCCAAACATTTCTTTCTGTAGTCATTTTGGTTCATCTCGACTAAGTCAAATTAGATTTGGCTCATTCGAGAACCCTGTAGTACTCTAACTGGAGCTTGTTCATGTCAGAAAAGTGTTGTTCTAATCTGATCTAGGCTTGTCCTAAACCATCTAATGGAAAAAGGATAAGACCTGCTAATTTCTGAAACTTTTAGGATAAGGATCAAAGGTTGACCCGGATGTAGGAAAGAAGGGATAGGGGGCGTGTGCCCCCTAGAGAATTTCTAGGGGCACATGCCCCCAAGTGTTTTCATGAGAGAGGGGAGGGTGCACATCCCCCTAGGCGTGCATCCTATATGGATAAGAAAGTTGATCCAATCAAATTTGTTGACCCTCTAAGTGATTTTGATGATGACCAAATATTAAAGCAAGTGATTACTAATATATTTTATTTTAAGTATTCTAATATCAGAAGAAAGAGAGCTCTTTGACCAAAAATAAGGAAGACATAAATTGAAAATCAAATAAAATTCAAATCCCCTAAAATTGCCTTGGAGTAGTCTTTGAGATATCTCGGATTTTTTTTGAGATCTCTCGAGTGGACTAGCACGCAGCAAATGCAGTTCTAGCTTGATTTCGAAAAGTCTCAAGTGAATCTCAAGACATCTCGATCTTAGGTGACAGAAACTCAGTTTTTGTGCTCTGAGAGTGAGAGGTCTCATAGGATTCTCGAGAGGTCTCGCGATTCCAGCGAGATGTCTTGTTCAAAACCAAGACATCTCGATCTCAAGCGAGCTATTTTTTTTAGAAAGGTGATTTTTCATGCGACTAAAAATGAGTGAGACATCTTAAGACAAACCAAGAGGTCTTGAGACACGGCGACAGCTTTTTAATGGGGTGTTCCTAATCGAATTTTTTTCATTCCAATGGCTAGTTGCTACTCTCCAGCGGTCAGATTTTGCTTTTTCTAAACTCCAATCATCATCAGAAAAAAAAATGCTGGAGATATAAAAGGAAGAAAGATTATTTTTCAAAAGAATAGAGAAAAATAAGAGAAAGAAAAGCATGCTCTATTCTTGAATGAATATCCAATCTCCAATCAATCTGTTCTCTCAAGCTTTGAAGAATCCTCAAGTGCATTAACTCCACACATTCAAAGAGGCTTTCAAAAAACTGCAAGGATAACTTTTCTGCTCATTCAAAGGAGCATTTTGAGTTGTAAAATTTCTTTTTCTCTTTCTGTGTACTTGGTTTCAGCAGGGGCTGAAACTTAGGTTTTGGGGCTTTTTCTCTCCTCTATTTATTCAGATTGATTCATATGATTCTTGTAAGGATTGTGGTTGGTAAACCTAGGAAAAAACCAACTAAATTTTTGGATAGTGAGTCTGAACAAATTATTCAATTGTAATCTTGCGGGATTATAGTAAAATTCCCAAGAGTGTGCTTGGAGAGTGGACGTAGGTACTGGGAGAGCACCAAACCACTATAAAATTCTCTTGTTTGTGTGTGTGCTCTTAATTGTGTCTTCTATTTGCTCTTACACTTGATTCACTTAGGTTTTAATCATTTAGCACTACACATATCTATTTAATTTTTTGAAAACCCAATTCACACCCCCTCCCTTAGATTGTCTACCTAGGCAATAATTGGTATCAGAGTCTTAGTTCTCTACTAATTATTGATCTTATCAACTAGAGATAAAGATCATGTCAACCCAACTAGGAGGTTCACTTATCGAAGGAGAATCCATAAATAGGCCACCTCTTTTCAATGGGTCCAACTATATCTATTGGAAAGCTCGCATGCGCATTTTCATTCAAGCCCTTAACTATGACATATAGAGTGTCATTGTCAATTGCCCACACACACCTACAATCATTATCAATGGCACATTCTCTCCTAAGTCGAAGAAGGATTGGGATGAAATGGATAAGAAACTTGTCCAATTAAATGCCAAGGAAATGAATGTACTCTATTATGCCCTTGATGCAAATGAGTTTAACCGAATCTCCACTTGCAATTCTATAAAGAAAATTTATGACAGACTTGAGGTCACACATGAAGGGACAAATCAAGTAAAAGAAACAAAAATTAACATGCTAGTTCACCAATATGAGTTATTTAAAATTGACCCCATTGAATCTATCACTAGCATGTACATAAGATTCACTGATATTATAAATGGTTTAAAAAGTTTAGGTAAAATTTATACTAATAGTAAATTGGTGAGAAAGATCCTCAGGTCTTTGCCTAGGTCATGGGAAGCCAAAGTAACAGCCATCTAGGAGGCAAAAAATCTGAACACACTGCCACTAGAGGAGCTCATTCGATCCTTGATGATACATGAGCTAGCCATGAGTCGGCATAATGAGGAAGACAATAAGATGAAGAAAGAAGAAAATAATAGCACTAAAATCCATGGCTGATGAAGAAGAAGATGATCTATCCACCAGTGAGAAAAATGATGAAGACATGGCCCTAGTGATCAAAAAATTCAAAAAATTTATGAAAAGAAGAAGACAAGGATTCAAGAAGAGAAACTTCATTAGAGGAGAAGCCAATAGGGAGAAAGAAAAAAAAAAGAGAGAGATCAGCCCACTTGCTATGAATGCAAGAAGCTAGGATATTTTAGAGCTGAATGTCCTCTGTTGAAGAAGGGGCCAAAAAGAATAAAAAACAAAGCCATGTTAGCAACTTGGAGTGACAGCGACGAGTCAAGCACGAAAGAAGAAAATCAAAATGAAGCAAACTTATATTTCATGGCACAAGATGATGAGGTATCCTCTACTTTTGATTCAAATTTTACCTTTGATGAGCTTCAAGATGCTTTTTATGATTTAATGAAAGATTTCAAAAAGATAAGCTCAAAAAATAGAAATCTTAAGAAAATGACTCAAACACTCTTAAAAGAAAAGGAAGAGGTAATTAGTAGCCCCAATAAGTTAAAAGAAGAAAACAAAATCCTAAAGGATGAATTGGATAAATTAAAGCCTTTAGTTGATAAATTTACTTGTAGTTCTGAAAAATTGCAAATGATTTTAAATAGTCAAAGGAGAGTTTATGATAAGGCCAGACTAGGATATAAACCCAAAGATAAAATCAAGTTTCTAAAAAATTTCTTCACTGCACCCATCACTAATAGCACTTCTCATACTATTTGCTTTAAATGCAAAAAGGTAGGACACAAGGCTTTTGAATGCAACACTAGAAGAGTTAATAAAAAGCATGTTAAAAATATTTGGGTTCCAAAAGAAACCATGTCTACTAACCCTAAAGGACCCAAGAAGACTTGGGTACCTAAAACTACCACTTGATTGTTTGTGCAGGAATGCCTTGCAGCCCAAGGATCAAAACGAGATTAGTATTTAGATAGCGGCTGCTCAAGGCATATGTCGAGTGACAAGCAATAATTCGTCACCCTAGAAAGAAAGAAAGGGGGAGTAGTCATCGTTGGTGATAATGGCAAAGGTAAAACAATTGGCTATGGTAAAATTCAGATTACTCCTTCGACCTTTAGAGATAATGTATTATTAGTTGATAATTTAAAACATAACTTGCTTAGTATTAGTCAACTATGTGATAGAGGTTTTAAAGTCTCATTTGAATCTTCTTTGAGCGAAGTATCTAGTTCCTTAGATGATAGTTTAAAATTCATTGGATTTAGGCGTGGGAATATCTACATGGTGAATCTTGATGAAATTGCCATGAAGAGTGGCCAATGCCTACTTATAATGAATGCTAATATAAAAGAAACTAGTTGGCTTTGGCACCGAAGATTAGGTCATGCTAGCATGCATACTCTTTATAAATTGCATAATAAAGACTTAGTTAAGGGGCTACCAAAACTAAATTTCTAAATTGATCATATTTGTGATGCTTGCCAATTCAGAAAACAAACTAGGGAGAGTTTCAAATCCAAAAATATAGTTTTAACTTCTAGACCTCTTGAATTGATTCATATGGATTTGTTTGGACCTACTAGGACCATAAGCCTAGGAGGAAAGAAGTATGGTCTAGTAATTGTTGATGATTATTCTCGTTTCACTTGGGTTCTATTTTTAGCTCACAAAGATGAAGCATTTTCATTGTTTTCAAAGTTTTACAAGAAAATAATAAATAAAAAGAACTCTACTATGGTATGTATCCATAGTGATCATGGCACAGAATTTGAAAACAAACACTTTGAAGAATTTTGCAATGAACATGGCATAGAACATAATTTTTTAGCACCTAGAACCCCTCAACAAAATGGAGTTATTGAAAAAAAGAATAGAACCTTAGTTGATATGGCCCGTACCATGCTATATGAAAGGAATCTACCCAAATACTTTTGGGCTGAATCTATTAACACAGCATGCTACATCCTAAATAGAGTTTCTATCCACCTGATTTTAAAGAAACCCCCTATGAGCTTTGGAAAGGAAAAAGACCTAATATTAATTATTTTCATATTTTTGGTTGTAAATATTTTATTCATAACAATGGTAAAGATAATCTAGGCAAATTTGATGCTAAGGCAGTTGAAGGTATATTCCTTGGATACTCTATATCTAGAAAAGCATATAGAGTCTCGAAGATGGAATGAAGGAGCTAAACTTAAGGGACAATATCATTCATGATAAAGATAACTCTACAGTAATCATTGAACAAGATAAGGATGTTGAGATTGAAGCATCTAATGATTATAAAGATCTACCCAAGAAGTGGAGGTATGCACATAATCATCCAAAGAAATTGATTTTAGGTGATCCTTCATACGAGGTAAGAACTAGATCCTCTTTTAAGGATACATTTGATTATCTTGCATTTATTTCTCAAATAGAACCTAAAAAGATAGAAGAAGCTGAACAAGACTCTAATTGGATGCTAGCCATACAAGACAAACTAAACCAATTTGAAAGAAACAATGTATGGACTCTTGTAAACAGACCCATAAATCATCCTATAATTTATATAAAATGGGTATTTAGGAATAAATTAGATGAACATGGTAATGTTGTAAAAAATAAAGCTAGATTAGTTGCTAAAGGATATAATCAAGAAAAAGAAATTGACTTTGATGAAACATATGCACCTGTAGCAAGATTAGAGGCTATAAGATTGTTACTTGCTTTTGTCTATTATATTAATTTCAAATTATTTCAAATGGATGTGAAAAGCATCTTTTTAAATAGTTATATTACCAAAAAAGTATTTGTAGAACAACCACCGAGATTTGAAAATCACTCACTTTCCAATCATGTATATAAGTTAAATAAATCACTTTATGGACTTAAATAAGCACCTAGAGTTTGGTATGAGAGATTGAGCAAATTCTTATTACAAAATAATTTTATCAAAGGAAGTGTAGACACCATACTATTTTTAAAAAAGAAAAATAATGATCTTCTTGTAGTTCAAATATATATGGATGACATCATATTCGGAGCTACTGATGAAATTCTTTGTCAAAAGTTTGCGAAGTTGATGTAGAGTGAATTTGAAATGAGCATGATGGGAGAGCTGAATTTCTTCCTTGGACTACAAGTCAAACAATCAAAAGAAGGCATTTTCATTAGCCAAACAAAGTACATCAAGGAGATGCTCAAGAAGTTTGGCATGAAAAATGAAAAGAAAATTGGCACATCCATGAGCCCTTCTTCCAAACTTGACAAAGATGAGAATGGTAAGAATGTAAATGAAAAGCTCTACAGAGGTATGATAGGATTCATACTTTACTTAACTGCAAGTAGGCTTAATATATTATTTAGTGTGTGCCTATATACTAGATTTCAATCTAACCCTAAAGAATCACACTTATTAGCTGTTAAAAGAATTTTTAGATATTTGATCTACACACACAACTTAGGTCTTTGGTACTCAAAACAATCTTCCAATGAATTGATTGGATACATTGATGCAGACTATGGAGGATGTACAATTGATAGAAAGAGTACCAATGGCACTTGTCAATTTCTAGGGTTGAACTTGATCTCTTGGTATAGCAAAAACCAAAACTTTGTAGCACTGTCAATGGTCGAGGCCGAATATGTTGTTGTGGGAAGTTGCAGTGCTCAAATACTTTGGTTCAAACAACAACTCGAAAACTTTGGAATTAAGCAAAATAAGATACCTATTAAATGTGATAACACTAGTGCCATAAACCTGGCAAAAAATCCTGTTCAACATTCAAGAATCAAACATATTGAAATTAGACATCATTTCATTAGAGATCATATTCAAAACAATAACATTGTGCTTGAATTTATTTCAACTGAAAATCAATTAGCTGACATTTTTACAAAACCTCTTAGTAAAGATAGATTCTCTAAAATTCGAGGTGAACTTGGTGTATATGATCCTCTATAAAAATATTTAATCTTAAATTTTTTGGATTGTTTTTTAGTCTCCCTCTATCATCCTAAACACTTCTAATTCAATCTTGAAAATTTAAAAAAAAAAATGGCTTGAAATTTCATTTTTATCCTAATTTCTTCCCCCTATGCACGAGAAGTCTTGGGTTATTCACGAGACCTCTTGGCTGGATTTCGAGATGTCTCATGGTAAACGTGAGAGCTCTCAACTCTTGGGGGCCCTTTTTTTAATCGATCTATGAGAGGTCCCCTATTTCATTCAATCATTCCGCTCTTCTAAGATCTCTCCTCCAAACTCTCCAAAACTCTCCTCCTTTTCTCAAAAACCTTCTGAATCACCTTCTCTTATCCATTCCCTCCAAATCTTAAACCCAAATGGCTCCAAAAAAGAGATCCCTTACCGCACAAAGACCTCCCATCACGCCATCGACTGAAGCTAGGTCTAAGCGATAGTGGGAGTTGCCTCAATCATCTTCGTCTGCTTCATCATCTCATGCTCATCTCTTCGTTGCTACTAGGATAGTTCCAACAGACCACTGTGTGAATATCAAATACCTAGATCAGGAACACTTCCATATTGGGACTTGGATTCGATAGCAAGGATGGAAAAAAATGTGTACGCTAGAGGTAAATATTTACCCAAACTTGATAAGAGAATTTTTTGACAACATTAGCTTTGATCATGGGTCGAAGGTTGAGTCCATTGTGAAATGGGTACACATTTCCTAAGATGAGAGAAAAATAGGGCAGCTTCCTGAAGTGCCTAGGGTAGGGATTGGCAATCTAAATTTGTTTGACAAAACTAAAGCCCTCAAGTGCATCTTAGAAAGGAAGGATGTTGATGAAAATGTACAATTAGTTTCACATCTTCTCTCGATTGAGATGAGATTACTGTAATCTTTTGTCAATCACATAGTTTTTCCTAAAGTAGGACAACATGACTAGGTTGGAAAGAGAGAACTAGGTGTCATGTTCATTTTAGTGACTGAAACTCCCATCAACTTTCCCTCTCTTATGCTTCAACAACTGAAAGACACCGCCAACAAAAGCAAGGCTTGTTTACCCTATGAATTGATCTTCACCTTAATCTTCAAGGACTTTAAAGTTAATCTAGAAGGTGAAGACTTAAAAAAACTGGTCTACACAGACTACATCAATGAAGGAACATTAAACCGGATGAAGTTTGTAAAAAGGGATAATAAATGGGTGAGGGTAGATGAACATGCTGTAAATGAGCCCGAAGAACATAGGTCTCTACCCCCTCCACCATCACCATCTGCTGTTGGATCCTCTTTTACTACACCAGGGTCCCCACACTCTCCTCAGGTGCCTTCTTGTCCTACACCAGCACCTCCCTCAGCTTTTGATCAAGATCTGTTAATTGAAAGGATGGTAGAAGAAGTGGTTCAGAAAGTATCTGAAAGGTTTATGGATATACTCTCCAGCATGAGGCATCAACTCCTTGTAAGCATTGAAGAACAAAGGATATCCACTGAAGGTCAGACAGAAATACCTAGCCAACAGATTAGTGGATTGTCTCAAAGACTTGAGATTTTGGAAAAGGAGCAGCACAGTTCGTCAGGTCAAATTGAACTACTCCTATCCAAGAATGTCAGACTTGCACAAAAACTTGAAGAGAACATCATTATTCAGTGCACCACGGCTGAAGTCGTTATCTCCATCCTGTGGTAGATTTGCAGTTGGACTCCATCCTCTTCTGGGCCATCATCTTCTAGATCATCACCTTCTCCTAGACCTGCTCCTCACTTGTCCTCTACTAGACCCAAATCCTCCTCTAAACCCATCATTAAGTTCCTCTCTGATGAAGACTAGGTCTAGTATCTCTTTTATTTTAACTTTTGGTTTAAGTATGTTGGTATGAGATTCATTTTTTTGTAAACCAACATACATCTCTATCTATGTATTATCACATCTTGCAAAGAAATCAATCTTATTCATGCTCCTGCCTTTCTATGATTCTCTCATTATTGTGATTTCGATGCTAATAAAAAGGGGGAGAAATATTAAGGAGAAATATGCAAATGCATAATTAAATCTAACATACAAAATACAAACGTATAATCATTCAAATCAAAAATATAAATTCACAAAAAGGGATTTTTAGAAAATAAAATAATTAAAATGAATAAATACAAAATAAAATGAAAATTATTCAAATCCTATTCATTTCATGAGAGCATACACTAAGGGGGAGCTTTAGCACAAAAATTTTGCATTCATTAGTTCTTGATATACATTGCTTATATTCCTTTTATGGCTTGCTTAATATTTTGTCATCATCAAAAAGGGGGAGATTGTTGATCCTCTAAGTGATTTTGATGATGACCAAATATTAAAGCAAGTGATTACTAATATATTTTATTTTAAGTATTCCAATATCAGAAGAAAGAGGGCTCTTTGACCAAAAATAAGAAAGACATAAAGTGAAAATCAAATGAAATTCAAATCTCCTAAAATTGCCTTGGAGCAGTCTTTGAGATGTTTCAGATTTTTTTTGAGAGCTCTCGAGTAGACTAGCATGCAGTAAATGTAGTTCTAGCTCGATTTCAAGAAGTCTTGAGTGAATCTCGAGATATCTCAATCTCAGGTGATAGAAATCTAGTTTCTGTGCTCTGAGAGCAAGAGGTCTTGTAAGATTCTCAAGAGGTCTCACGGTTCCAGTGAGATGTCTCATTCAGAATCGAGACGCCTCGATCTCAGGTGAGCCATTTTTTTCAGAAAGATGATTTTTTGTGCGATTGAAGATGAGAGCTCTCTTGATCAATCCAAGAGATCTTGTAACCCAGCGAGACATCTCAAGACAAATCGAGAGGTCTTGAGACAAAGTGACAGCTTTTTAACAGGGCATTCCAGGTTGGATTTTTTTCATTCCAACGGCTAGTTGTTGCTCTCCAATGGTCAGATTTTACTCTTTCTGAAGTCCAATCATCATCAGAAAAAGAAAATGCTGGAGATATAAAAGAAAGAAAAATTATTTTTCAAAAGAAGAGAAAAAAATAAGAGAAAGAAAAGCACGCTCTATTCTTGAACGAATACCCAATCTCCAATCACTCTGTTCTTTCAAGCTTTAAAGAATCCTCAAGTGCATTAACTCCACACATTCAAAGAGGCTTTCAACAAACTGCAAGGATAACTTTTCTACTCATTCAAAGGGGCATTTCGAGTTGTAAAATTCTTTTTCCTCTTTTGGTGTATTTAGTTTCAGCAGGGGCTAAAACTTGGATTTTGGGGCTTTTTCTCCTCTCTGTTTATTCAGATTGATTCGTTTGATTCTTGTAAGGATTGTGGTTGATGAACCTAGGAAAAAACTAACTGAATTTTTGGATAGTAATCTCGAAAAAACTATCCAGCTATTATCTTGTGGGATTATAGTAAAATTTTCAAGAGTGTGCTTGGAAAGTGGATGTAGGTGCTGGGAGAGCACCGAACCACTATAAAATTCTCTTGTTTATGTGTGTGCTCTTAATTGTGTCTTTTATTTGCTCTTACACTTGATTCACTTAGGTTTTAATCATTTAGTACTATACATATTTGTTTTAATTTTTTGAAAACCCAATTCACCTCCCCCTCTTGGGTTGTCTATCTGGGCAACAAAATTGGATTGGACCAGGTCAAAGAGTCTTGATGAGATTAAAGACTCTAGAGATTAGTTGCTTGCGCCATCCTTCTCCCTTATCTGTTTTGTGCGGCACATTTAGAGGATTTTTGGATGACAAAACCTAATGGGGATCAGGTCTTTGATGTGGAGTTTTAGATTAAAATTTGAATTAATCAAACAATTTGATTGCTTGATCATTTGGGACTCTAGGGTTAGCGCAGAGTCTATTTAAAGGACTCTACACCCTAGGATTTGGAGGATTTCTCATTCCCATAACCAAACGCTGCCGCCATATTCATCTCCACACCTCCCCTACTGCTCCTCTCTCTCTTCTCCATGCCCATACTAGGTTGGAAAAAGGATCGCTATCAAGAGTTGATAGAAGCTGCTGCAAAGATCAAGACAGGATATTCTACATCAAGAGACTACGTGCTGATTTTGAAGATCCTTCTGAAGGTTCTACAGATTATATCTAAATCTAATTTTTAGAGATTAGTTCTAGAAGGAGAAGACATCCACAACTAGCTTGAGTAGACACTGGTAGAGGCCAGGCACGTGCATGGCTAGCTTCGGGACCTTAGGCTTTGGCAGATCATCGTCAAAGTAACGATTTACCCTAAAAAGGTAATAAAGGTTGTTCCTAATTTAATTTTAATTTTAGTTTTTAATATCAGATTATTAGAATAAAATTTGAAGAACTCTCAGATCTAATTAGAACTTATAGAAATTTTTTTAAAAAATTTTGCTATAGATCTAATCTGATCATATCGATCCTGCAGTGAAAAACCTAGTTTTCCTACAACTGGTATCAGAGTCAGGTTTGCAGTTCTTCAGATCAACTTTTGATCTAATTTTTATTTTATTTATGATCTAATATTAATATTTTTAGATGTCACATTAGATATGATCAAATCTAAAATTAGTAGATTAAAAATTTTAATTAATATATGAGATATATTTGATGCATATCTAGACTAGGTAGATAGAACTGTTCTATGAATTATCTAGAATAGAATTTTATATGATATGATTATTTAAAATTTTATTTTTTAGATATTATATCAAATATACTAGATCTAAAACAAGAATATGTTGATTTAAATTTTTATACATGAGATATATACAAAGCATGCATAGTTAGATCAATGATTATAAACGTGATATATGTTATAGATCTGACAATTTTGTATTGTAGATTAATTTCTAATTAAGACATTCCTTTTGGCCGTCCGATCATAAAAGTAAGAAGGATTTAAAGGCCCTCTCTTTTCATTCAATGGGGTGGTCTTATGATGTGTAGGGGTACTGCACATTTGTCTTTAATCAAAAATCAAAATTTACTTTTCTATAAAATCCAAGATCCTGAAATCCTAGGATTTTTATGCATATTTTATTTATGAATCCAACTTGATTAAGAACTAAGATTATAAAATCAATTAGGTCTAAAAATTATGAATTTTCAGATCTAAGACACCTTCATAAATTTGGATTCAGATGTGGATAGCTCAATTGGGTCTCGCGGTTGATCAAATCAAATCAAGAGTTGGTTAGGTGGAATCAAAAGTGCTTAGATTTGACCAGCTCAATAGGATTAAGTCAGGGTCAAGGTTAACTCATGTCACATATGGTCGATCAAGTTAAGACCTAATTTAACTCTATGGTTCGATCCTGGATTATAGGCTAACCCAATCGATTCTGATTCGATAATTTAGTATCTAAGGTAAGTTTGGCAAATATGATCAACTGGTTTTTAATTGGAAGCTATTCGATCTGAATGCATTCTTATCGAGTTAATGGCATATCCCTTCCATCAATCTTACTTACCTGACCATTTAGGTTGACCCAGTTCTAATTTGAAGTGGCTAATGATTCGAGCTAACCCATGCCACTAGATTAGTCATAATTGTTATGACTAAGTCAAATCATATCTAAGAGACCTAAATCAAATCTCTCTAAAAAAATATTAAATCATAGGTCTTCCACCATTGTAGATGTACGAGCCCTTCCTAGGATTGATTGTGTTGGGAATATGCACTCTTCCCACATGGATAGGCGTGGACGTCAGTGATTACCCAAGCAATAAGGAAGTACTTCTTAGAGATCTCCATAGAAGCACGATCAAATAAATCAAGAAATAGAGAAGAAGAGATTTTTGAGAGAAAAGAGCTTTTATTTAGTATATTTCAGCACACTTACAACCTTGACCTATTTTCAGTATATATACTTTACAAAGGGTCAAGCCAAAACTTATAGAAAAACTCTCCAAGCCTAAACAACCTACATACACCAAATAATAACCTGCAAAAATTGAGCCGATCCAGTTTCAGACTGAGCCGGCTAACCTGCAATTGGATTGGCTCAGTCCCAGACTGAGCCAACCCAGTTGTGTATCGTGACAACAGTCTGAAAACACTGCTCTCTATCTAGATTTTCCTTTGAGACCTAGCCAACCCAGTCCTGGACTGAGCCGACCCAGTTCCCAACTAAGCCGGCTTAGTCTCAGAGTGAGCTGGCCCAATTTCTGAATTTTACTATTAAGACTGATTCTTCTTCTGGCTCGCTCTCGTCTTCCCATGACCTATCTTCTCATGTTTTCAAGACTTGAGAGTGCCACTTCTGAGCTCACATTCTCCATCTTGGTACTTTCAAGTCCTTGTGAACTCATCTCTTCTCAACAAACCCATCCGTGCCACACATCTCTAAAAGCTATCTCTGGGGAGTACCTTCATAAGTGCATCAGACTGATTCTCCTTGGTATGAACCTTCATCAGCTCTACTTCACCTTCCTCCACTAGCTCTTTGATCTTGTGGTACCTCATGTCTATATGCTTTGTGCACGCATGATAGACTGGGTTCTCTACCAACAATAGAGCACTCTGACTATCACTGAATAGTGTAACCTTGCTCTGCTCCACCCTCAACTCATCAATCAGCCTCCTAAGCCAAAGGGCTTCCTTTGCAGCCTCCGTTATCCAAATGTACTCAGCC
The DNA here is from genome assembly GCA_006176705.1 of Cocos nucifera. Lineage (NCBI taxonomy): Eukaryota > Viridiplantae > Streptophyta > Magnoliopsida > Arecales > Arecaceae > Cocos > Cocos nucifera. The sequence continues at coordinate 286,829 of QRFJ01000880.1, read as the reverse complement.
TCTATGGTAGACAAGGCCATGATTGGCTGAAGGGTTGATCTCCAAGACACCGGTCCACCATATACATAGAAGAGATATCTAGTGGTAAACCTTCTTGTATCAAGATCACCAGCATAATTTGCATCAACAAATCCTTCTAGAGGACCTGAACCTTCACACATCTTCACAGATTGTTCTCCAAATCCTTCCAACTGCCCACCAAACATCAAACCATAATTCCTTGTTTCATGCAGATATCTTAATATCCATTTCAATGCTTTCTAGTATTCTTTCCAAGGGTTAGCCATGTATCTACTAATCGTGCTCACAGCATGTGTTATATTTGGTCTACAGCACACCATAGTGTACATCACACTATCTACAGCATTTACATAAGAAACTCATTCCATGTACTCTCTCTTCTCTTCTGATTGGGGGCACTATAACTTGGAAAAAGACATATGGCTCAGCAATGACATCTCTGCAGGTTTGGCCTTCTCCATCCCAAACCTCTCCAGAACCTTCTGGACATACTTTCCTTATGACAAATGGAGCACTCCTTTGCACCTGTCTCAATAAATCTCCATTCCAAGGATTTTCTCAGCTGGACCCAAATCTTTCATCTCAAATTTAGATGATAATGTTCTTTTCAACCTTTTCACAGTATCCATGCTTCTACTGGCTATGAGCATATCATTTACATATAACAAGTACAGGGCATCCTCCTCATCTACATCCTTGACGTAGACACAATAATCATGTTCACATCTACTGAAACCTAGGCTCAAGAAAAAGCTATCAAACCTTCGATACCACTAACAAAGGGATTGTTTCAAGCCATACAAAGACTTCCTGAGTAAACACACCTTTTCTTCCTGTCTCATCTTCATGAAACCATCTGACTGCAACATGTAGATTCTTTCCTCCAAAGTCCCATGAAGGAAGGCCGTCTTCATGTCCATCTATTATAATTCCATGTTATGCTGTGCCACCAGTGACAGCAAAACTTGAATAGATATATGATGCACCACGGGAGAGAATTTCTATATAGTCAATCCCTTTTCTTTGTGAGTATCCCTTTGCTACCAGTCTTGCTTTGAATCTGACTCCACCATATTCTGAAGGTGCTTCTTTCTTTATGAATACCCACTTTGAGCCAATAGGTCGAGCACCCTTTGGAAGATCCACTAGTTGCCATGTCTGATTCTTCTCAAGTGATTCCATCTCCTCCATCATGGCCTGCATCCATGAATCATGATCCTCACTCTCCATGGCCTCTGAATAATTCTCTGGATCTCCATTAGCAGTGATGAGTGCATAGAAAATAACCTCATCAATGTCATATCTGACTGATCTCCAAATAGTATGCTGGGGCTTGTGCAAAGCCACTCCCATTGGCACATCTTTGCCTAATGTCTGTGGCTGCTCCCACACATCTGTCTGAACTGCCGACCCTCCATGCTGATTTTTAATCTGAGATAATACTTTTCTGCCCAGCTCTACCTCAATAGGAACACTCCTATAAGTGGATGTAAATTGTATGCCATTATTCTCTAACTGACCACCACTGTTCACCTTTGTTTTCCCAGTTTCATCTATCCCAGACCTCCTCAAGATGCTCTTCTCATCAAAGATAACATCCCTGCCGATCACTGACTTCTATGCCTGAGAGTCCCATAGCAAGTACTCCTTGACTTCTTGGGGATATTCTATGAATGTCATCTTTTGAGATTTTGGATCCAATTTGCTCCTCTCGATTGCCTCCACATGTGTGCATAGGTTGTGTAACCAAAGACTTTCAGATGGTTAAGCTCCACCTTCTTCCCACTCTAGACCTCTTCTGAAATGTCTCTATTCAACTTATAATGAGGGGACCTATTCATAAGAAAATAAGAAAAATTTAGAGCACCACCCTAAAAAAACTTTAGAAGTGATGTCTACAACCTCAAACTCCATGCCTTCTCAATCAGTGTCTGATTCATCCTCTCCATGACACCATTCTACTGGAGAGTCATCCTCACCGTGTAATAATTTTTGATGCCATTTTTCTCACAGTACCTCCTGAACTCCAAGCTAGTATACTTCCCTCCATTGTCCAACCTCAAACACTTTATCTATTTTCCTGACTCCTCTACTTCAACTCTCCAGGCTCTGAACAAGGCAAACACCTCTATTTTTTCTCTAATCAAATAAACCCACACCTTTTTTGAAAAATCATCAATAAAAGTAACAAAGTATTTTACCCCACCTCTAGCTAATACAAGAGCTGGTCCCCACACATCCGAGAGCACTAAATCCGGCACTCCCTCACTATGCTTGGTACTTCTGGCAAACTTCACCCTATGCTGTTTGCCAAAGATACACAGCTCACAAAGATCTGTGCCCTCCTTCTTCAGGGCTGGGATCATACCTCTTCTACTTAGTTCTATGAGCCCACGGTCACTCATATAACCCATCCAATAGTGCCATAGCCAATATAAAATCTGCTCCTTCTATGCCACTGCTAGCACCTCTACACTATCATTTACTACTAAGCCTTCCATTCTATAAAGATTATTTCTTAGTCTTCTACCTCTCATCACCACCAAAGCCTTCTTAAAAATTTTTAGATATCCACTCTCAGCCTGGCTACTAAAACCATAACCCTACTCCTTCAAGTAGCCCAAAGAAATCAAATTCTTTTTCAACTCCGATACATGCCTGACATTTGATAATGTACGAATGATCCCGTCATACATCCCCATCCTGATAGAGCCAATTCCAGCTACTTTGCATGGGTGATCATCTCCAAGACTGACACTTCCACCATCGATCTTTTAGTAGGTAGCAAACCACTCTCGATAAGAAGTATAGTGGTGCGAGCATGCTGAATCTAATATCCACATAGTATCGCACTTTATGGATCCATCTAATACAACTAGCAGGTCTTCTCCATTGCTCATAGAAGCTGTATCATCTTTCTTGCTGGCCTTTCCTTTTTCTGATCTCAAAAGGGAACAATCTCTTTTTAGGTGTTCAGGCTGATGACATTTATAACATTTCAATGTCATCTTCCTTTGATTGCGAGACTTTGACCTATCCTTGGATTTTCTTCTTGTCTTCTCTTTTGATCTTTCCTGTCTTTTGTTCACAGCCAAGATCTCAGACTTAGGGTCTTCTTTGCAGATCTTTTTCCTTTGCTTATTTGATCTGAGCACACCAACAACCTCTCATAGTTTAGGGTCTCCTTTCCATAAACTAGAGTTGTTATGAGACCATCATATGAACCTGGAAGAGAACATAATAGCAGTAATACCCGATCCTCCTTGTCAATCTTCACATCCAAACTCATCACCTCAGAACACACCTGATTGAACCTTTGGATATGTGCAACAAGATCTCCACCTTCAGGCATCCTCAGACTATACAGTTGTTTCTTCAATCATAGCTTGTTCATCATATTCTTCTCCATGTATGTGTTCTCCAGTCTCTCCCAGAGCCCCTTTGCCGTAGTCTCTATGCAAACCTCGGGTAAAACCTGATCGACCAAGCATATTTGGATTGTGCTAAAAGCAATTTCCTCCAGCTCCTCCCAATCCTCAGCACTGATCTTTTTCGGCCTTTTATTTGTCAAGATCTTGTAGATCCTCTACTGAACCAATAAGTCTTTTACTCTTTGCTGCCATAGGGTAAAGTTTCCCTTGCCGTCGAACTTTTCAAAATCCATGTTGAATCCACTTGATCCTATAACTTCAAACAAGTCAAAAATAGATCCCTAACACCCTTCATGATCACACACCAGTAAAACTACCCTTCATAGAAGATCTAACTAGCCGTAGATCCTCTTTCCAAATTTTTGTATCACCATTCCTCCGTGTAAACAATCTCCACCTCAATCTAAAGACAACCACGAAGCAAACTAGAAGTTTTAGGATAAAACCTGGTGCAACAGATCCTGAATGTAGTAAATCTTAGGTGCCTTCTTTTCTTCTACGCAACATTGCTCTGATACCAAATGTTGGGAATATGCACTCTTCCCACATGGATCGACGTGGATGCTGGTGATTAGTCAAGCAATAAGAAAGTACTTCTTAGAGATCTCTACGGAAGCATGATCAAATAAATGAAGAAATAGAAAAGAAGTGAAGAAGAGATTTTTGGGAGAAAAGAGCTTTTATTTAGTATATTTTACCATACTTATAACCTTGACCTGTTTCTAGTATATATACTTTACAAAAGGTCAAGCCCAAGCTCATAGAAAAACTCTCCAAACCTAAATAACCCACGTACACAAAATAATAACCCATGAAAACTAAGTCGATCCAGTTTTAGACTGAGCCAGCTAACCTATGATTGGGTCGGCTCAATCTGGTCGACTTAGTCTGGGACTGAGCCGACCCAGTTGTGTACCATGCCAATAGTTCGAAAATACTGCTTTCTATCTAAATTTTTCTCTGAGACCTACCATCTCAGTCCTGGACTAAGCCGACCAAGTTTTCAACTAAGCCAGCTCAGTCTCAGAGTAAGCCAACCAAGTTTCTGAACTTTACTATTAAGACTGATTCTTCTTCCAGCTCGCTTCCGTCTTTCCATAACCTATCTTCTCATGTTTTCAAGACTTGAGAGTGCCACTTCTGATCTCACAGATTATTCTTGACTGATTATAGTGGTTTAGTTGCACCAGAAAGATGCAGCCATATCTATTAGGCAATGGATGCTATGGGTTGGAGGATGGGTTGGGCTCAATATTTTGGATATGATGAGGGATCTAATAAAAAATTTAATTTATGCAAATGATGGGTCTGACTTAACTAAAAAGTAGAGCAATATTCCAGGCATGATGAGCTTTATGAATTAAAGATCAGATTTGGGTGCACCATGATTAAAGAATCATTGAACAAGAGTTATCCACTCATCGATTGATCCATCATCAATAACTATTAGGTGAGGTAGTGAGCCAGTCGGTAGGACTACACCATCCACTAGAAATCTATGATCATAAAAATTTTTGCATCTCTACCAAGGGAGTGTAGGGATCCAAAAAATAGTGGAAGCCTAATTTGTTTAAAAATAAAATTTCTAAATAAATTGATTAAGTCTAATTACAATGTCTGACTAGAAACTTTGACTCTCTATAGAAAAATGTCTGCATCAAACCTGCTAGTCCGAATCCTAGACACCCACAGACTGATCGGACCCAATTACAAAGATTAGTCGAGGAACTTCAAAATTATTTTAGGTTCTAAGAAGCTAACATATGTAATGGATTAGAATCCATCCACTTTACCAGCCCATCCAATTGCTGAATGAAGAGCATTTTTGAAGAAATAGATGAATGATGATAACAAAGCAAGGTACTATATGTTGGACTCAATGTTTGATGAATTGTAGTGTCAACATGAAGACATCAAGACTGCTCATCAAATATTGGCTCACCTGTAAGAGTTGTTAGGTGAGCAGAGTCGGCAGCCCATTATCAAGTCTTTTAGAGACTTTTTGAGGCTCTGATGCATCATGGGCAGTCGGTCCAAGATCATTATTTAATAATGATCAAGGATCTAGAGAAATTTGAGAAGCTCGGTATTGTGTTAGATAAGGACCTGCAGATTAATGTGATCCTACAGTTTTTGACTAATGCATATGGGCAGTTCATCATGAACTTTCACATGCATAAACTATAATGTACCTTAGTTGAACTTATAAATATGTTGGTTACTGCTGAGCTTTCTATGAAAGATTCAAAGAGCTTAGTGCTTACTGTGGGGCGAACATTCTTCAAAAAAAAATCTTTTGAAAAGAAGAAGTCTGCAAAGAAGCAGAAGATAGAAGATGGGAAGAAGAAGAAGGAAGAGCTAAAGAAGAAGGCCGCTGACAAGGATTAGTGTTTCCATTGCAACACTGACATCCATTGGAAGCAAAATTACCCTTTATACCTAGCCAGCCTGAAGAATAAGGAGGTAGATCCTTCTAGAGGTATGCTCATAATTGTATCTAACCTTATGATTTCTTCTGCATCCAGTTGTGTACTTGACTCTGGTTCTAGTGCTCACTTGTGCACTTTCATATAGGATCTTAAGGAGAGCAGGAGGATAAGGGATGGTGAGATGATTCTGTGCATTGAAAATAGAGCAAGAGTTGCTGCTGTGGCCATAGGAACCTACCCTCTTCGACTACCATCTGGTTTAGTTTTAGTACTTAGGGACAGTTATTATGTGTCTATAGTAAGCAAGAATTTGATTTCTATTTTTTAATTAGTATAAGAAAGTTATGTAATTAGCTTTCTAAAGGACTACTGCACTATTTCTTTTGAAAGAAATAAAATTGCAAGTGATTTCTTAACTAACAGTTTCTACCGATTACATATTGATGTTTTTGTGTTTAATGTCAAGCAAAATATTAATGCCATAGGATCTAAATGACCTAAGGATAGTCTAAATGAAAGATATCTATGGAAACTTAGGCTAGATCATATAGCAGAAGACAGGATTAACAAATTAGAAAAATTTGGATTAATGGGTCTATTCACTTTTGAGTCATATCTAATTTATGAATCATGCCTTCAAGGCAAAATGACTAAACTTCTTATTGTAGGACATGGAGAAAGAGCCATAGACCTACTTGTCCTAGTACATACAGATGTGTATAGTCCATTTGATGTGCCGGCCATAGGTAACTTTTTCTACTTCATCACCTTTATCGATGATATATCATGGTATGGATATGCATACTTAATGCGATACAAGTCTGAAGCCTTTGAAAAGTTTAAGAAATTCAGATGCGAAGTAAAAAAGCAAACTAAAAAGCCCATTAAGGTTCTTTGATCAGATCGGATAGGTGAATATCTTAGTCGAAAATTTTTAGACTATCTTAAGAAAAATGGTATAGTCTCACAATGGACTCCACCTAGAATACCTCAACTCAATAAGATTTCAAAATAGAGAAATCGAACCCTATTAGATATGATCCGATCCATGATGAGTTTCACAGACCTCACTAAGTTTCTTTGGGGACATAGTTTAATGACCACTATCTACCTACTGAATAAGGTTTCCTATAAAATCGTTCCTACCACATCATATGAGATATGGCATGGTAAGAAACAAAATCTGAGTCTCCTCAGAATTTGGGACTGTTCAGCCCATATCAAGAGATAACAAGCAAACAAATTAGAGTCTAGATCCTTTAGAGCTAGGTTTGTTAGATATCTTAAAGAGTCGTTTGGATATTATTTCTATCTTCTAGAAGACCACAATGTGATTGTGAGTCGACATGCCATTCTTCTTGAAAAATAGTTTATTCAAGATGGTGGCATTGGAAGATAGATTAGGCTTGAGGAAAAGGTCACCAAAGAGCAATGAGCTAAGAAACCTATAGAACCTAGTCAGATTAAGCCAGTCTAAATGCAACCTTCTCCACCTTGTAGATCAAGTAGAATTTTTCATCCTCCCGAGAGGTACTTAAGTACCATTTCAGAAGATATAGAGAAAATATTCCTCATAGGAAATGGGGTTCATGGTGATGATCGCAAAATCTATGATGAGGTGATATCAGATATCGACTCCAAAAAATTATTAAAGAAAATAAAGTCAAAGATTGACTCAATACGCTTAAACCAAGTCTAGACCTTGATAGATCCACTTGAAGGTATTATACCTATTGGATGTAAATGGATCTTCAAGAAAAAGATAGGTGCCGATGGAAATATAGAGATATTCAAGACTAGACTAGTAGTGAAAGAGTATAGTCAGCACGAAGGCATTGACTATCAAGATGCCTTTTGGCTAGTAGCCATGCTTAAATCCATCCAAACATTGCTTGCGGTTGCAATCTATTTCGATTATGAAATATGGTAGATGGACATGAAAATGATATTCTTAAATAGATATCTTAAGAAAGATATCTATATAAAATAGCTGCTTGGTTTCACATCCAGTGATGGTGATCATAAGGTCTATAAGCAAAGGTCCATATATGGACTTAAGCAAGCATCTTGGAGCTGGAATGCTCATTTTAATAATGTGATCAAATCATTTGGTTTCATCAAAAATGAGAAGAAGCTCTGTATCTTCAAAAAGGTTAGTAGGAGTACTGTTATCTTCCTCGTATTGTACATAGATGATAACATCCTAATTAGAAATGATATTCCTATATTGACATCCGTCAAAATTCAGTTGTCAAAAGAGTTTTCTTTGAAAGACCTAGGAGAAGAATCCTTCATATTGGGAATAAAGGTTTATAGGGATAGACCAAATAGGATGCTGGGTCTATCACAGAAGATGTATATAGAGGAGGTGTTGAAGAGGTTCAGCATGAAAAACTCCAAGAGGGGACTAATGCCCTTTAGACATAGTATTCATCTCTCCAAGAAGATGTGCCCCAACATACCTGAGGAGATTGAATGAATGAGCAAGATTCCTTATGCTTCGACAATAGGGAGCCTCATGTATGAATGTTATGTACATGACTTGATATCGCGCATGCTGTAAGTGTCACGAGCAGGTATCAGTCGAATCCAGGTGAAGAGCACCAAACTTCTATGAAGTGTATCCTTAAGTACTTGAGGACTAAGAATATATTTTTGGCCTTTGATAATAAAGAACTCCAGGTCTAAAGGTATACAAACTCAGACTTTATGTCTGATATAAATGATCGAAAGTCGACATCTGGTAATCTATTTATGTGCAATGGTACTACTGTTAGCTAGATAAGTTCTAAGTAAATTATGATAGTAGACTCAACCATGGAAGTAGAATATATCGCTATATCGAAAGCTGTAAAGGAGGCATACTGGTTCAAAAAGTTTACTATAGAGCTTAAAGTGAAGCCATCAAATGCCATCCCTCTGTACTATAATAATAATGGCACCATAGCCCTAGCTTAGGAGCCGAGGTCTCATCAAAAGTCCAAGCACATCAAGCGGTGGTATCATCTCATCCGTAATTACCTTGAGAAAGGATATATCGAGATCAAGAGAGTCGACACTATAGATAATATGGCTGATCCATTGATGAAGCCATTGAACCTGTAGAAGATCAAAGCCCATCTTGAGAAGATAGAACTTAGATTTATAGCCAATTGTCTTTAAGTCAAGTGAAAGTTTGTTAGATGAGTACCCTAGAAGTCAAATTGACTGACACTTGTAATACACTTTCTAAGAGTATTTTTATAATTTTGACTAAAAATTAATAAAAAATTATTTTTTTCTATCATATTATGTATAAAGTGTCTATGATATATCCTTTGAGTTAATGAAAATTATAATATATAATTTTAAGAGTTGAAAATTTAAGATATTTATTTTCATAATTAATTCATAAACTGCTCCCAATCGTAGGATCATCATGAGGATGGTGATCAATTCGAAAAATTAATTTATGATCGCTTTCTTTGGGTAGATGAGTCTTGAGTCCATGGTATGAAAATACCAGAGCGAGAGTACAGGTACTCATTAAAAATGAGGGCATTGAAAGTGACTATCTCGAGCAATCATAAGGGAGTCTACCTTTTCATTGATGACTAAGTTTGATGCTGCAGTTGTGTGTCTGGTTCTTAGACTTGAGGTACATCGATAGTTTATCTTGAGTATATTATAGTTTAACTATGCCATAACTCGATCTCTTAGCCATTCGAAATCCTAAGGTGTATGTTGGCTATAGCATGTTCATTGTAGGAACTAGATCGCACCAAGATAAGATCTATAAATTTTAGTAGAGGAGGAGTAGCCCTATGATGATCATAAAATCGAGTCCTTAAGTCCATGGCCATAGCAGTGTGATATAATAGAAAAAAGCTTTATATTAGAATTTTACATCGAACTTGAATCGAATGATTCAATCATATGACAGGGTGTTGGGTTTGACGAGTTCACCTTAACCCTAATCCTATCATGGCTCATTATAGAAGAACCCAATCACACAGTTAATTATACCGAGAGGTTCGCATTTAGTTCTGATGGATTGCTATCATATACTGCTAGGTATCACTGATGGATTTTGGGATCAATTAGAATGGTCTTGATGATCGATCATTCTAATTAGGTGAATCAGAATAGTTCTGATCCATCGAAAGATATTTCAATGATGTCAATGATAGAGATCATGACATGTCTCATTACCATATGCAACTGAACCTAACTAGGTCATACAAACAAGAATTTGGATCGGGATGTCATCAATTGAGCTAATCCAATTTGATTGATTTAGATTAGATTCAATTAGGTTCAAGAAAATCGTGCTAGCACACAATTAAGCCTAACATTCTCCTTCTATAGTCATTTTGGTTCATCTCGACTGAGTCAAATTGGATTTGGCTCATCCCAGAACCCTATCCTAGTCTGACTGGAGCTTGTCCAAGTCAAAAAAGTATTGTCCTAACTTGATCTAGGCTTATCTTAAACCATCAGATGGGAACAAAACAAGACCTGCTAATTTCTAGAACTTTTAGGACAAGGGTCAAAGGTTGATCTGGATGCAAGAAAGAAGGGATAGGGGGCATGCACCCCTTGGAGAATTTCTAGGACACATGCCTCCTAGTATTTTCATGAGAGAGGGGAGGGTGCACATCCCCCTAGGCGTGTGCCCCATATGGATAAGGGAGTTGATCCGATCAAATTGGATTTGACTAGGTCAAAGAGTCTTACTGAGATCAAAGACTCTAGAGATTAATTGATTGCACCACCCTTATCTATTTTGTGTGGCACAATTAGAGGATTTTTGTGCAATAAAATCTAATGGGGATCAGGTCATTGATGTGGAGTTTTAAATTAAAATCTGAATTAATCAAGCAATTTGATTGCTTGATCATCTAAGACTCTAGGGTTGGTGTAGAGTCTATTTAAAGGACCCTGCACCCTAGGGTTTGGAGGATTTCTCATTCCCACACCCAAAGACTACCACCATATTCATCCCCATGCCTCCCCTACTACTCCTCTCTCTCTCTCTTCTCCATGCCCATACTTTGTTGGGAAAAGGATCAACTATCAAGGGTGGATAGAAGCTGCTGCAAAGATCAAGATAGGGTGTTCTACATCAAGAGACTACGTGCTGATTTTGAAGATCCTTTTGAAGATTCTATAGATTAGTTTCAGATCTGATTTTTAGAGATCAAATCTGGAAGGAGAAGACATCTAGAACTAGCTCAAGTGGACTCTAGTAATGGCCAGGTGCATGCATAGCTAGCTTCGAGACCTCAGACTTTGGCAGATCATCATTAGGATAATGGTTTACCCTAAAAAGATAGCAATGGTTATTCCTGATTTAATTTTAATTTTAGTTTTTAATATCAGATCATTAGGATTAGATCTGATAACTCTTAGATCTGATTAGAACTTATAGAAAAATTTTTTAAAATTTTGCAATAGATCTAATCAGATCAAATCAATCCTGTAGTGGAAAACCTAGTTTTTCCTACATGGAGGATGGATGCTTCAAGTTATTGGAGCATTAAGGTTTGTTTTGGATGTGATTTGATCATGTCTTGATGAAAGAAGAAGTAGAGAAGAAAGTCTTCTCTTAAGTTTTCTTTGAGTATCTTTCTTCTCCACTTTTTGTGAGATTTTTTGATAAGAAAAATCTGAGAGTAAGGAACCTAGAGCATGGGAAAATTATAGAAAAGAAAGTCTCCTCTTATATCAGTTTAAAGATCTATTTAAGACATCAAAGGTTGATGTCCTAAAGAGAAGATGGGTCTTCTCTTTTTGATGTTCTTCAAGCCTATTTTTTTCTTCTTTTAAGGAGATCCAAGAGTTGGACTTCTTTCTTAGTTCTTCTAATCTTCATCTCTTAGAGTGTCCAAGAGATCCGAAGATAATTTTATAGATTGACCATTAGTAGTGATCCATGAGAAGCTAGCACTTCAAGCAGATCTTTATTTGACAAATCTTCGATCAAAGTGGCGACTTCATGTGGAAACTTGTAGAGACTAGACATGCTGTGCAGCTTCAATCAACAAGTACAATAATGGAATCGACTGCAGTGTTCTTTACCCACATGAAGGTAAGAGATTCGATCTCTTCTTGACCTACATCTGATCTAGGGTTTCTAGAATTGTTCTAGATCTAGGTATTAATTTGATCGATACCAATCTCTATTTCATTTTTCAGATTTATGTTTGCATCATGATATGTCATAGATCTTAGATGTAGAATTTAGTGATTAGATCACATGCTTAATTAGGTTAAATAGCTTAATCTATGTCTTCTACTGCACCTAATTTCGAAAAAGTTTGGAAATATATGTATAAAATCCTACATATTTTCCAACACAAAGGTCAGATCATGCAGTAGCATGTATCTGACTTTTAGAAGATCCTCACCAACCTTCTCAACATTGGCAAAAAAGTTGAGGAGAAGACCAGGGCATTGGTCTTGCTAGCATAGCTTCCCCCTTTGTATGAGTCTTTCATGACTACTTTTCTAGTAAAAAAAGTACCATCAAGATGGACGAAGTCACTATAGTAATTCTCCAGAACAAGATTCTTAGGAGGGAGAATCTAGCTTTGAGCTCAGATGCTGACAGCTCAGCTTTGATAGTTTCTAGAGGAGCGGAAGATAGTAGATGGAGTAGCAGAGGATCGCGAGGAGGATGATCTTGGTCCAAGATGAGGGACCATAGCAAGATCAAATGCTACCAATGTGATGAGTTGGAGCATCGAGTCAAGGATTGTCCATAACTCAAAGATTAGATGAGGGCTACTGTGGCGATGGCCAGTAGTGATATCGAAAGTAGTGATGATGTTCTTCTGATTACTGATAAGGTATCTACTTCTTCCTCCTAGTGGATTATGGATTCTGCTTATTTCCATCATGTATGTTATAAAGAGGAGATGTTTGACTCCCTAGAGATCAGTGAGGGCACTATGTTCCTGCTAGATGGATCGAGCTATGAGATCCAAGGCAGTAGGATGGTCAGCATGATGCTCCATAATAAAATAGTGAAAAAGTTGGGTGAGGTCTGATACATAGCAAGCTTTAAGAAAAATCTAATCTTACTAAGCAGACTGGATTCGATTGATTTTAGATAAAAAGCTGACGGAGAAATCCTGAAGGTCGTGCGCAACAGTAGGGTGGTGTTAAGAGGAAGAAAGTATGGAGGATATTACCTCATGGCAGGGAGCCCAGTGCATAGTAGAGCTTCAAGTAGAGATGGATCAGACACGAGATGGGAGATTCGAGAGAACGACATACAACATCGCAAGGTGAAGTTTCTATTGCCATAGGAGACTATCCCGAGCAGGTCTTAGATTAGGAGGATCACAGTCATTGATGGAGGTAGGATCGAGCGGCCTGGCTTGACTCTCATGTTTGTCCATCTATGAGATAGCAGGCTATTATCCCAGAGCATGGGGCAAGAGGATCCAAAAGCTCTCAAAATCAAGTAAAGATAGAATGTTGAGTCGAGGTGGAGATTATTAGGATTTGATGCCTCGAATTCGACCCAAAGTATAGGAGAATCAATATCAGCATAGCAGTAAGGCTAGCTCAAATATGGGTTTGAGCCAACTTGGGCTGGGATCGAGCTAGCTAGGATTGCAATCGAGCTGGCCCTCTTAAGCATATAGAAAGCAGGTGTTCTGGCAAGATGCAGTCGAGCCAACTTGATCTCTAACAGTGCTGGTTTGATAGAAATGAATAGAACAGAATGGGATTTTCTGTTTGAACTCAGATTATGATTAATTCAAGGGGTCTATAGGAGTTGCACGTGGACCACAGGATCCAGCGAACATGAAGGGCAATAGTCATGATCTAAAAGCTGTGGACATGATCAAAGTCTTGTTGGACTCGTATTAAGAGATAGAGTCATGTTAGGACTCTCGTGGGTAGCTAATGTAAAGATTCTCAATCCCATTTAAAGGCCTAAGGTGCTATGAAGCAAGGTATACCATGGCGAGTGACAAGGTGTGGCACGTAGAGAGGCTCAGACAGCCGTCAAGAGGAGCTTGACAGAATATCGAATACATGCATCCCACGAGAGAGAAGCAATAGGTGCATAGAATCCAGCATGGAGGCCATGAGGATAGAGCATCTTGTAGCTACCAAGGATTTTCTTGGGAATTTTAAGAGAGCTTTTGTGAGGGTAGCCTCGAATTGAGAGAGATTTATGTACAGCAAGTTGGGAGTGGATATTTTTTTCTTGTACTTATTTATTTTCATAGTAGAGCTTTGCATGCCTTATGGAGGTGAGCCTTTAGATTGATTCCCATACTTGATTGTTCTCATTTTATTTTCTTCTTTCTTCCTGCCATAATATTCTGGTACGAGTCCTCAACATGTGGTATCAAAGTGAGTTGATATCATAACAAAAATGTTTCTCATGAAACATTCTCCACATACAAAAGAGGGCACCCACCTGATTTCTCATGCCCTAAAGGATATGTCTTAGTTGGTTGCTAATTTAAATTCAAATTGTGTTTGAATTCGAATAAGCAAACAACTTATCCTTGTCCCTCCATGCTGACTCCACACTAATTGGAACAAATTTAAATTGGTTTTCCCTGGGGCATGTGCACTTTGAGAAGTCAAAAACCTCTCTATCCATGAGCCACCTTTGTGCATGAGTTGAGCTTGAAATTTCTTGAGAGAAGGAAAAAAAATAGAGAGGCATAGTGTTGGGTGAGTGTGCTGCCCTAGGGTTTCGACCTAGGGTTCAGGAAGGTTTTATGTGAGCTACGACAGTTGTAAGCCCACGAAAATTTTAAGAGAGCCTCCTCTACCTCTCTCCTACTTCTACTGGTGATCTAGAGCATTTGAAGAGCCCATGAAAGGAGATCAAAGCTATTCGATCAAAATCAGCCATCGAAGCTTCCAGCATCGAGCTAGCACTCGGGAGGAGCTGATCGGCACCAGGGCCTTGTGTGGACAATTTGTGGAGGCCAGATGACCTATGTGGCTATATTGTGATGAGAGAACCTCTCCTATGGTATTTTAGTTGCGGCGTTCGATTATCCGTGCAAGGTATCATATTTTGAACACATAGAGTAGTAAAAATGTTTTATTGCTAGTAATTTAGTTTTCAAATTTTAATGCATATACGTCACATTCGATCCTAGATATGTAGGGATTATTGATATGATCAATAGCTCTTAGAAATTAATTAGATTAACTTTTAATTTTACTGTATGAATTTTCAAAAAAAAATTCAAAAATAGAGCTAAAAACCTTGCATATTCTCTTTCAGCTGACAGAGGCCGGGCACCTGCACGGTGTTAGATGTGTGCCATAGAAGCCAGATTGGCTGACACTTATAAAATATGTTCGAGAAGTATTTTCATAATTTTAATTTAAAATTAATAAATGGGTTAATTATTCTATCACATTATGTATTAAAGTATCTGTGATACATCCTTTGAGTTAACGAGTAAGATAATACATATTCGCAATAGTTCAGAATTTAAGGCATGTGCTATCATAATTAACTCATAAACTACTTTCGATCATAGAATCATCACAAGGATAGTGATCGATCTAGAAGATCGATGTACGATCACTTTTCAAAGATAAATGAGTCTTAAGTCTATGATGTGAAGACACCAAAGTAAGAGTATAAGTACTCATTGAGAATGAGGGCACTGAGCATGACCACCTCAAGCAATTATAAGGGAGTCTATCTTCTCGTCGATGACTAGCTCAATGCTGTAGTGTGTGTTTGATTCTTTGACCTGAGGTGCATCGGTAGTTCACCTTGAGGGTATTACAGTTTGACTACACCATAACTTGATCTCCTAGCCATTCAAAATCTTAAGGTGTATGTTGCCTATAGTTGTTCATTATAGAAACTGGATTGCACCAAGAAGGGATCTATCAACCTCGGTAGAGGAGGAGTGGTTCTATGATGATCATGAGATTAAGTCCTAAAATTCATGGCCATGGTAGTGTGAAATAATAGAAGGAAGTTTCTATTAGAATTTCACAATGGACTCGAATCGAATGATTCATTCATATGACGGGTGTTGGGTTTGATGAGTTCACCTTAACCCTAATCTCATTGGAACTCATGATAGAAGAACCCAATTACATAGGTAGCTACACCGAGAGGTCCACTATTTGATTCTGATGGATTGCCACCATATACTGTTAGGCATCACTGGTGGATTTTGAGATCAATTAGAATTGTCTTGATGATTGACGATTCTAATTGGGTGAATTAGAAGAGTTCTAATCCATTAAAAGGAGTTTCGATGATGAAGATGATGGAGATCGCGACATGTCTCATTATCATATAAAATTGAACCTAACTGGATCATACATCTAAGGGTTTGGGTCTGGATGTCATCAATTGAGCTAACCTAGTTTGATTGATTTTGATTAGATCTGATTAGGTTCAAGAAAATTATGCTAGCAAATGATTGAGCCTAACATTCTCCTTCTATCATTTTTTTGATTCATCTCAACTAAGCTAAATTGGATTTGACTTATCTAGGAGTCCTGTATAGGTTTGTCCTAATCAAAATAGGGCTTGTCCTGGTGAGAACAGGCCTTGTCTTGATAAAACATGGCTTGTCCAGAAGAAATCGGGGCTTGTCCTAAAATCATGAGATGAAATTTGGAAAAGGCTCATTTGGAAACTCTATATGGATTTGTCTTGATCTGACTAAACCTTATCCTTGCCTGATCAAGGCTTGTCCTAAATTCTATATGATGGGAATAGGATAAGGGTTGTCTTCACAAAATTAAGTCTTGTCCTAAAATCATGAGATAAAATTTGGATAAGACTCTCCCAAAATTTCTATATGGATTTATCTTAATCTGACTGGACCTAGTCCTAGCTTAATCAAGGCTTGTTCTAACTTGAAATAAACTTACCTAAAATCCATTGGATGGGACTTGAAAAGGGCTTGTCCTAAATCCCATGAGATGGAAATAGGACAAGGATCAAGAGTTGACCCGATTTGCAAGAATTAAAGGATAGGAGGCGTACGCCTCCTCGAGATTTTCTAGGGGTGCGCACCCCCAGACATTACATGAAGAGGGGAGAGGGTGCACAGCCCCCTAGATGTACGCCCCATATGGATAAGGTGGAGAGTCCTATTGGAAAATGTGCCCCAAAGCCAATTGTTAGCCTATTGACGATTGTGCTATCTTATAATTATAATTAATTTATTAATAAATAAAATAAATATTTTGATATTTTTATCATAAAGTCTACATCTTCTAATGAACTCCATTATTGTGATGAAGTCCTTAGGACTATTTATTTTTGATAAAAAGAGGATTTATCGATTAGTCTTTAAATAGTTCACGACCAAATGATACGCTGTTAATTAGGACGACAACGTTTATCGAGCATAGATCGTTGTATGCCATATAGATTGATTGTTCTCTTAATCAAGAAGTATGAAGATACTAGTATGACATACAAGTGAGATGTATGGGTATATCATCACTGGACATGATCAACTCTAGAGCATTTTGCTATCGAAAATTGCTCTGATGGGATATAGGTATAAGTGTCCCTTAGACCTGAGATCAACATAGTAGCTTGCAAGCAATTCACTGTATTCTAATACTGGACTAATTAAATTTCTAATTCAATAATAAAATATTTTTAGGCATAGTCAAGTACTTGTAAAGTTGGTAAGTGATCAAGATAGGATTGACCACTCCAAGAGTTGGAGAAGATTGCATCATTGTATTTCAATATAGCAAAAACCTTGGTCAGAATAATCCATAAGATGGATTTGGTATTTTGAAATACAATGTGGATAATTTAATCAGGGTTGATAGTTAAACTCTGAGATATCCTACAAGCATTTTGGTCAAGGAGATGAATTATATAGAAACTATATCCATATGGGTTCTAAGGATGTTCTACACATTCGACCTATCCGACCGTTGGGTACCATTGCTAGATGGTTATTTTGATTAATACAAAAATTGATTCCTATACTATCGATTTAGGTTCAGACCTATGAGGTCACATACATAAGAGGTCTTGATCTGATCGGATGATTGATCGACGATTAAGAATCGTTCTAGGTTAAACAATCAATACGATTGATGTTTAACCTAGTACAAGTATTGCAGGAGGATTGATTAGCAATTCGATTGCTAATTGGCTTAATTTGATTAACCTAGAGGATTGAGATTAAGTTTAATTAAATATAATTTAATTAGATTTAGTTTAGGCTTGATTGGATCAAGTCTAATTGGTTTATTGGATGAGCCAATTGCAAGGAAGAACTAGTCCTAGTACAATTAGGACTTGACTGAACCTAATCTATAATTTGATTAGAAATTAAATCAAAATTTAATCTCATTTAATAAGATTATTAGTTGGACTAAGATCTAATCTAATTGGGTTAAATAAATTTTAATTTAATTTGGTCCAAGGATCAAGTTGGACCAAGTCAAATTACCACTAGGACTCCCAAATCCTTGCTCCATTCAATCTCCATGCACTCTCCATGAAATTTTATTTAATTTTTTCATGGAATCTCTCTTTTTTAGAAAGAGGACATGTATTCCCACATTCCATATACTTCTTATATGGTATTTGGTTGAGGACCAAGTCAAAATAAATTAGTTATTTTGATTTCAAAATTTATTTGATAGAGTTTGTTGCAACCAGAATTCTTATCCTTGTATGGTGCCTAAACTCTTGGTTTTTCTTTGAAATTTTTGTGAGAAATAAAGGATTTTAATGTGCCAAACACTAGGTGGTCCACTCCAAAAAAGAAGGAGGGGACACTCAAGAGTTGGGCGCCCCAAGTCTAGCCTAATTTGGAGGTCTCTTGACTAGGTATTTGACCTAGACAAGAACTCCTCCATATCTCTCAATATAAAAGGGTTTTTAACCTAATTTTTTTCTAAGATTATAAATCTAAGAGATAGGTCTTTGGGTGTGGAGAGGCTATGCATAGAAACATTTAGGCATGGAAATTGTAAAGGCACCAATCAAGATGCTTTGGTGAAAGAAAAAGAGAAGAAGAGGATCTTCTTCTAGGATTTTCTTCCTTCTATTTCTCCATTCTTTTTGTGATTTTGAGAGGTGTCTCAAGTTCAAAATCATCTTTCTCATCTTCTAAAAATTGGAGGGTCCAAGTTTCAAAGAAAGAAAGATCTAGATCAACCATCGAAGAAGGATCAATGCAGTTCTACCAAATTGTGCTGATTTTCAGGCATTAGACTTCTGATCAGCGATCGAGGGCTCGTGTGGACAACTTGTAGAGGCCAGATGTATGTGCGGCTTGAAACGACAACCTTAGACCTTGATCAGTGAGTTAGAAAACTTGATTTGAAAAGGTATGGATGATATAATCATCTTTCTCCTATCTATATTTGATCAGGCATAGAATAGTTTTTATGTTGATATGATTGGCATGATTTATTCTCATATTTTAATTTCAAATTTAATACCATGCTTTAATCATATAATAGGATCCTAGATCTAGAGTTTTTCATATTTAATTATGAATTAATGATTAATTCATGTTTCAACTGCATAGATTTAAAAAGATTTTAAAATCTAATCCTGAAACTCTAGACTAGTTCCTACAAGTCCTATACAAATTGGAGTTGAATGGGTCAAATATTTGAATTTGATTCAAACTCATTGGATATAAATCCTTGCGCCTAAAGCTTCTTATCCCAAAATTGTTCCATGCCATAATTTCTGATATTTGTGTGATAAAATATTCAGAAATAAATGTATGGGGCATGAAGATCATGGAAGAGTCCTTCTGCTTATTATCTTTGACTTGTTTAAAGTCATATGCAAGGGGACTCTTGAGTTGGTCTATAAATTGGGCCCTATGTAAGTTGTTTCATATGGCAATTGATCGACGACAAAGTCCTACCAAAATCTTCATCTCCATGCCTTCCTTATCTAATCCTCTTCCTCTTCTCCATGCCTAAGAATTGGGCAAAATCTGCGAGCAAAGATCAAGTCCTATCGGTGCAAAGATCAATAAGAGATGATGGTGTTCGTGAGACGAACCCGTAGCCTTCGGAGTTTGATTTGAAGACTTTATAGGAAGACACCAGATCTAATCTTTGGAGATTAGATCGAATAGGAGACGACATCTAGATCTAGCTCAAGTGGACTTTGGTAGAGGTCGGGCATGTGCGTGGCTAGATCCAGAATCTTGGCAACAATAGATCATCGTTGCAGAGTGATGAAGGGAAAATCCTATTTCTCAGATCAGATTCATTCATATATAATTAGATCAAGAGGGATATTTCAAAAATTTTCTCTTAGATCTAAATCAGATCTAAGATTCTTCAGATCTAATTTTATTGATCTGATAAAATAAAATAAAAATAAATTAAATTAAATCTAATTTAATGGTACCTTATTGTGGGTAATCCTATTATCCTGTGATGATCCTGATGTTTGCTTGAGGTTCTGGATGTAGCCACGCAAGCACCTGGCCTCTACCGATATCCACTTGGACAGGATCTGGAGATCTTCTTCTTCTCAATCTATACTCCAAAAATTAGATCTGGATCTGATCTTGAAGATCTTCAAAATGCCTTTTGAAGATTGGGTGTTGTCTCTAGCAGTGCTGCCTTCTTGCTTTCTTGTCACCTTTCTCTTGCTTGGATCGCACCAAACTGAAGCCCAAAACTTTTTGGGCATGGAGAGGAGAGAGAGAATCTAAAGGAGGCATGGAGAAGAAGAGAGAGGGGCTATGTGGCATGGGCAAAGGGTAGAAGCTCTCAATCTTGGGCATAGATAGGGTTTATATAGATCCTACTGTGCCATGCAGTGCCACATCATCCCAACCAATTATGACTCTTCGTGCAATCAAATCTAAATCTAATTGGTGGGATGACATCATCTGATCCAATCAGATTAAAGTCTCTCATAAACTTTCTTACATGGCGTCAAGACTAGTCAAAGAAGAGTCTTTGGTGCCACCCAAGTAGAGAGGATGAAGCAACTGGAGTCCCATCCGTATGGGACTCCAATCTTTATCCTCTTTGGGCGCATGCCTCCCTAGGCATGCACCCCCTCCCTCCCTTTCCTCCTCCTAGCAAGGGGACAAAGCCCCATCTACTCCTCTATGGGTTCATGATACATGGGCAGATGTCTAAGTGTCAAAGGTCAATGTTTGACCAAAGTCAAAGAACAAGATTTAGCAGGTGATGGAAAATGGCGTTGTCTCAAATTTATCTTATAAATTAAGACAATCCTTTTCTGACCTGGACAAGCTTCAGCCAAACTAAGTAAAGATTCTTGTGTGAGCCCAAACACATTTAGCTCAGTTGAGACAACTTTTAATGATTGTTGAAGGAGAATATCAGGCTCAATCGTATGCTAGCACGATTTTCTTGAACCTAATTGAATCTTATTCAAATCAATTGAACTGGGTTAGTCTAATTGATGATATATAGATCCAAACCCTTGATTGTGTGATCCAGTTAGGTTTAGTTTCATATGGTAATGGGATATGTCATGATTTCTATCATTGCCATCATCGAAATACCTTCCGATGGATTAAAACTTTTTTGATTCAGACAACTAGTATGATTGATCATCCAAATCATTCTAATTGCTCTCAAAATCCACTAGTGACACCTAGCAGCATATGGTGGCAACCCATCAGAACTGAAGATGAACCTCTTAATGTAGTTACTTGTGTGATTAAGTTCCTCCATCTTACGTTCCGATCGGATTAGGGTTAAGGTGATCTTGTCAAACCCTAATTTTCATCATATAAATTAATCATTCGATTCAAGTCCGATGTGAAAACTCTAATAGAAACTCTTTCTATCATTTCACTATACCATGGCCATGGGCTTATGGACTTGATTCTCATGATCTTCATAGGGCTGCTCCTCATCTACCGAGGTAGATAGATTTCCTATTGATGCAATCTAATTCCTACAATGAACATGCTATAGCCAACATATATCTCAAGTTTTCGAATGGCTAGAAGATCGAGTTATGGTGTAGGCAAACTATAACACCCTCAAGGTGAACTGTCGATGCACCTTAGGTCAAAGAACAAGACACACCACTACAGCTTCGAGCCAGTCATTGACAAGAAGATAGACTTCCTGATGACTACTTAAGATGGTCATGCTCGGTACCCTCATTTTCTAACGAGTACCTATACTCTCGCTTCGGTGTCTCTATACCATAGACTCAAGACTCATCTATCCTAAAAAAAATCGATTGTACACCAACCTTTAGGATCATTCACCATCCTCATGATGATCCTACGGTCGGGAGCATTTTATGAGTTAATAATGAATATTCATGTCTTAAATTTTCAACTCTTGAAAATATGAACTATCATTACCATTAACTCAAGGGATGTATCACGGACACGTTCAAATACACACTGTGATAGAAAATAATCTATTTTATTATTTATAGTCAAAATTATAATTTTGTCCTTAGATGTGTATTACAAGTGTTAGCCAATTCTGGCTTCTAGGGCATACACATATCTAACAAGTGAATGGTTCATCCAATCAGGTGATATCAAATATCACTATTTTTATTTTTATTTTTGCTTCTAATTTAGATCAATCTAATCAGATCTAAGAACTCTTAGATCTAATTAGATTAAAAAAAATTTAAATTATTCTACTATAAATTTGATCCGATCAAATGGATCCTGCGGTAGGAAAATCAAGATTTTTCTTCAATTGGTATCAGAGCCAGGTTGCATGTTCCAGATCTATCTTTAGTTTTGATCTAAATTTTTTTTATGATCTAATTATTTAATTTTTAGATATTACATGGAATGTAATCAGATCTAAAATTAAATATTATATATTTCAAAATTAATATATATTTGATATATATAATGCATGTTTTACTCTAGATCTGTAGTTCTATATCACAATAGTTTTCAAATATATTTTAGATTAGATCTAATTTAATTTTTATGATTTGATTATTTAAGTTTTAGATATTACATTAGATGTAATTAGATATGAAACATAAGATCAAATTTAAAATTTTGATATATATGATATAGGTAGTGCACGTCTGGACTAGATCTATAGTTTTATGTCATAGTGTGGATCTAAAAATTTTTAAAAAATATTTATTTAATTTTTTAAAGATAATATGATCTGATATGTTTGATTTTAGATACTACATTAGATGTAATTAGATCTAAAATCAGTGATTGCATAAAATTTTCACATATATGTTGTTAGATATATGTGCCCTAGAAGCCAGAATTGGCTGACACTTGTAATACACTTCTAGGGGCAAAATTGTAATTTTGACTATAATTAATGAAATGGATTATTTTCTATCAGACCTGTGTATTTAGTGTCTGTGATACATCCTTTGAGTTAATGGTAATGATAATTCATATTTTCAAGAGTTGAAAATTTAAGACATGAATAATCATTATTAACTCATAAACAGCTCCCGACCATAGGATCATCACTAGGATGGTGATTGATTCGGAAGGTTGGTGTACGATCGCTTCTCTTTAGTAGATGAGTCTTGAGTCTACGGTGTGGAGACACCGGAGCGAAAGTACAGGTACTCGTTAGAGAACGAGGGCACTGAGCGTGACCACCTCGAGTAGTCATTAGGAAGTCTACCTTCTCGTCAATGACTGACTCGATGCTGCAGTAGTGTGTCTGGTTCTTTGACCTGAGATGCATCGGCAGTTCACCTTGAGGGTGTTATAGTTTGACTACACCATTACTCAATCTCCTAGCCATATGGAATCCTGAGGTGTATGTTGGCTATAGCATGTTCATTGTAGGAACTGGATTGCATCAAGATGGAATCTATCTACCTCGGTGGTAGAGGAGTAGCCCTATGATGATCATGAGAATCAAGTCCAGAAATCCATGGCCATGGTAGAGTGAAATAATAGAAAGAGTTTCTATTTAGATTTTCACATTGGACTCGAATCGAATGATTACATCATATGACAGAGACTAGGGTTTGACGAGTTCACCTTAACCCTAATCTGATCGGGGCTCAAGATAGAAGAACTGAATCACATAGGTAGCTACACCAAGAGGTTCGCATTCAGCTCTGATGGGTTGCCACCATATACTGCTAGGTGTCATTGGTGGATTTTGGGAGCAATTAGAATGATTTAGATGATCGATCATTCTAGCTGTTCGAATCAGAAGAGTTCTGATCCATCGAAAGGGGTTTCGATGATGTCTATGATAGAGATCATGACATATCCCATTACCATACAGAACTGAACCTAACTGGGTCACACAAACAAGGGTTTGAATCTGGTGATCATCAATTGAACTGATCTAGTTCAATTGATCTGAATGAGATTCAATTAGGTTCAAGGAAAATCGTGCTAGCACTCGATTGAACCTAACGTTCTTCTTTTACTATCATAAATAAGTTATCCTGACTGAGCCAAAGGAGTTTGTGCTCAATCAGAGGCCTTCATATGGTCTGACTGGAGGTTGTCCAAGTCAGAATAGGTTGTCTTATTTTGTAAGACATTACCTGCCATTTTTGGTCACCTGCCATTTCTTGTTCTTTGACTTTGGTCAAAAGTCTAGTCTTTGACTGGTCAAACGTTGACTGGTCAAACGTTGACCATTGACCTTTGACTTTTGACCACATGTCATGCACCTATTGGAGAGCTGGTGGGGGCCTGTCCCCCTGCCAGAACCTGGCAAGGAGAAGGGCACACGCCAAGGGTGGCGTGAGCCCAAGTAGGAGGCGCCTAGGAGTCCTTGTTGGACAAGGACTCCACCTCCCTTTTGGATTCCAATTAGAGTTCTACTAAGAATCCAGTTTGACTGGTCTTAGGCACCCTCTAAGGAGGAATCCAGGGGTCTCTATTTCCAACCAATCAGATTTAGATCTAATTTCACAAAGGGTTGTGATTGGTTGAGAGGAAGAGGAGTTGGATCACAAGAGGTCTATAAATAAGACCCTGCGCCCAACCCTAATTTAAAAAAGTGAATGCAATTCAATTGAGAAACCCCACGCCCCAAGGCTGCCTCTCCCCTCCTTCTCCATGCCATAGCTTCTTCTCCCCTTGCTCTCCACGTCCAAAAGGTGTTTTGGACATTTGGTTGGTGCGATTCAGATCAAGGAAAGGCGATCAAAAGCTAAGAAGGCTGCGCTGCTGCAAAAGGACGACTGCAGATCTTCAAAAGAGTTTTGAAGATCCTCCAGATCAGATCCAGATCTAATTTTTGGAGGTGTGATAGAGAAGAAGAGGATCTCCAAATCCAACCTGAGTGGATACCGGTAGAGGCCAGGCGCTTGCGTGGCTAGATCCAGAACCTTCCGCTGCAATCAGGATCATCTACAGGGTAATAGGATTACCCAAATCAGGTAAATTAAATTTGATTTAATTTATCTTATTTTATTTTATTTATTAAAATAATAAGAATCAGATCTAAAACATATCAAGATCTGATTGAGATCAAGAGAAAATTTTTTGAAATATATCTCTTGATCTAATCAGATCTGAACGAACCTGGACCGAAAAATCAGGATTTCCCTTCAACTGGTATCAGAGCCATGGTTCTAAATTGTTTAGATCTAATTTTAATTTTATTTTAATTAGAAAATAAAGTGATTTTAGATGTCACATGAGATGTGATCAGATCTAAAATCAGAAAAATTAAAATTAAATGATTTGGATCTAAGATTAAGAAGATATGCATGACTAGTTCTAGAATAGAATAGTTCTATAGAATAGTTTTGCATGTCTTTGATTTAATCTGATTAAATCATATTTTAGATCTTCTTATTTACTATTTTCTGATATTATAAGTATTATAATAACATCTGATAAATAGCAAATAAAAATTATTTAATTTTTGAATATCATATGAGATATGATTGATGCATGTCTAGACTAGTTGTAGAATAGTTCTACATAATTGTCTAGATTAGAATTTATTTTGATTAGATCAATTTAAATCTAATTTTTTAGATTATTATGAGATAATTTAGATCTGAAAACATGCATGATTTGATACATGAGATGTATGCAAAATATGCCTTGATTAGATCTAAATTTGTATATGAGATATATGATATAGATCTATACTGTTTTGTAGATTTACATGTTCCTGATTAAGGCGTTCCTCTTGGCCGTCCGGTCATAAGAACGAAGAAGGATTTAAAGGCCCTCTCTTTCCATTCGATGGGGTGTTCTTATGATGTGTAGGGGTGCTGCGTGTTCATCCTTAATCAGAAACCCAAAACTTACTTTCTGTAAAACCCTAGATCCTGAAACCCTAGGATTTATTGTGCATATTTTGTTTATGAACCCAACTTAATTAAGAATTAAGTTTATGGAATATTAATTAGGTCTAAAATTGAGAATTTCAGATCTAAGACATATTCATAATACTGGGTTCGGGCTTGGGTAGCTCAATTAGGTCTAAGCGGTTGATCAAACCGAATCAAGAGTTGGTTAGATGGGATCAACAATGCTTAAATTGACCAGCCTAATAGGATTAAGTCTGGGTCAAGATCGAGTCACGATCAAGCAAGACCTAATTAGGCTCAGAGGTTAGAGTCTGGATTGTAGGCTAACCCAATTGGTTCTGACTCAACAATTTGGTGTCTAAGGTAAGTTTGGCATAGACGACCGACTGGTTTTTAATTGGAAGCTACTCGACCTGAATGCATTCTTGTGCGAGTTAACGGCATATTCCTTCCACCGATCTCACTTACCTGGCCATATCTGTTGACACAGTTCTGATCTGAGGTGGTCAATAATCCGAGCTGACCCATGCCACTAGGTTAGTCATAATTGTTATGACTAAGCCAAGTCTAGTTTAATGAGACCTGAATCAATTCTCCCTAAGAAAAGATTAAGTCCGAGGTCTTCCACCATTGTAGACGTGCGGGCCCTTCCCGGGGTTGATTGTTCTCAGCTGGATACAGTGGCTCAGTTGCACCGGGAAGACGCAACCATGTCTATTAGGCATTGGATGCTATGGGCTGGAGGATGAGTTGGGCTCAATATTCCGGATACGGTGAGAGACCCAATTAGGAACCCAGTCTATGCAAATGGTGGGTCTGACTTAACTAAGGAGTGGATCAATATTCCGGATATGGTGAGATTCATGAATTAGAGACCAAGTTTGGGTGCACCATGATTAGAGAATCATTGAACAAGAGTTGTTCACTCATTGGCTAACCCATCACCAATAACTGTTAGGTGAGGTGATGAGTCAGTTGGTGAGACCGCACCACCCACTAGAAATCATCAATCGTGGAGATTTTCGCATCTCTACAGAAGGGAGTGTAGGGATCCGAGAAAATAGTGAGAGCTAATTTGTTTAAAAATAAAATCCCTAAACAAATTGGTCAAGTCAAAATTACAGTATCTAACTAGAATCTTTGACTCTCTACAGGAAAATGTCTGCGTCCAACCCACTGGCACGTATCCTAGACACACATAGACTGACTGGACCCAATTATAAAGATTGGCTCAGGAACTACAAAATTATTTTGGGTTTCGAGAAGTTAACCCATGTTTTGGACCAGGACCCTCCCACATTACCAGCCCGTCCATCTGTTGAACAGAGAGCGTCTCTGGAAAAATGGATTGACGAAGACAATAAGGCCAGATACTACATGTTGGGCTCGATGTCTGATGAGCTCCAGCGCCAACATGAAGATATCGGGACTGCTCGCCAAATGTTGGCTCACCTACAGGAGATGTTTGGTGAACAGAGTCGCGCAGCCAAATATCAAGTCACAAAATGACTTTTTAAGGCTAAGATGCGTGATGGGCAGTCAGTCCAAGATCACTGTCTGACAATGATCAAGGACATGGAAGAGCTTGAGAAGCTCGGTGTGAAGTTGGACTTGGATCTGCAGAATGATATTATTCTGCAATCCTTGACTGATGCATATGGGCAATTCATCATGAATTACCACATGCATAAACTTCAGAATTTCTTGGCCGAGTTAATGAATATGCTGGTTACCGCTGAGCTTTCTATGAAAGGTTCTAAAGGCTCAGTTCTTGCTATGGAACGGACTTCTTCCAAAAGAAAGTCTTATGGAAAGAAAAAGAAGTCTGTGAAAAAGCAAAAGGTGGAAGGATCAAAGAAGAAGAAGGCAGAACCGAAGAAGAAGATCGATGGCAAAGGAAAGTGTTTCCATTGCAACAGCGACGGCCATTGGAAGCGGAACTGCCCTACTTACCTGGCCACCCTGAAGAACAAGAAGGAAGGTCCTTCTGGAGGTATGCTCGTTATTGAGTCTAACCTTACGGTTTCTTCTGCATCCAGTTGGGTGCTTGACTCTGGTTCTAGTGCTCATCTATGCACTTCTATGCAGGGTCTTGAGGATAGCAGGAGGCTGAGGGATGGAGACATGATCCTACGCATCGGTAATGGAGCAAGAGTTGCTGCAGTAGCCGTGGGAACATACCCTCTTCGATTACCATCTGGTTTAGACTTAGTTTTAAAAGACTGTTATTATGTGCCTGCAGCTAGCAGGAATTTGATTTCTGTTTCATGCTTAGCACAAGAAGGTTATGTGATCACCTTCTTTAAGGACCATTGTAACATTCTTTATGAAAGAAATAAAATTGCAAATGGTTTCCTTGTTAATGGTCTTTATCAGTTGCATATTGATGTACCTGTTTTAACTATCGAGCAAAACATGAATGCCAAATGACCTAGGGATAGTCCAAACGACAGATATCTATGGCACCTTGAGATTAGGTCATATAGCAGAAGATAGGATTAACAAATTGGAGAAATAATGGGCTATTGAGTCCATTGACTTTTGAGTCATATCCAACTTGTGAATCTTGTCTTCAAGGCAAAATGACTAAACTCCCTTTTGTTGGACATGGGGAGAGGGCCACAGATCTCCTTGCCCTAGTACATACTGATGTGTGCGGCCCATTTGATGTGCCGGCTAGAGGCAATTTTGTCTACTTCATTACCTTTACCGATGATCTGTCTAGGTATGGGTATGTGTATCTTATGAGACATAAGTCTGAAGCTTTTGAAAAGTTCAAAGAATTCAGACATGAAGTAGAAAAACAAACTAGGAAAACCCATTAAGGTTCTTCGATCAGATCGAGGAGGTGAATACCTTAGCCGGGAATTCCTAGACTATCTTAAGAAAAATGGCATAGTCTCTCAATGGACTCCACCAGGAACACCTCAACTCAACAAGGTTTCAGAATGGAGAAATCGGACTCTATTGGATATGGTTCGATCCATGATGAGCTTCACAGACCTCCCAGATTTTCTTTGGGGATATTCATTATTAACTTCAATCTATCTACTGAATAGGGTTCCCTCTAAAACCGTTCCTACCACACCGTATGAGATATGGCACGGTAAGAAACCAAGTCTGAGTCATCTCAGAATTTGGGGTTGTCCGGCTCATGTCAAAAGACAACAAGCGGACAAGTTAGAGTTTAGGTCCTTTAGAGCTCGATTCATAGGATATCCTAAAGAGTCATTAGGATACTATTTCTACATTCCAGAAGACCACAATGTGATTGTGAGTCGACATGCCATCTTTCTTGAAAAATAGTTTATTCAAGATAGTGGCATTGGAAAGCAGATTAAGCTTGATGAGAAAGTCTCACAAGCAGAACGAGCTAAGGACCAAGTGGAACCAAATCAGGTTGAGCCAATAAGAACACTACCTCCTCCACCTCGTAGATCGGAAAGAGTTTTCCGTCCCCCTGAAAGATACTTAGGTATTATTTCAGAGGATGTAGAGAAAATATTCCTCGTAGGTAATGGTGCTCATGGAGATGATCCCAAAACCTACAACGAGGCGATATCAGATATCGACTCCGAGAAATGGCTTGAGGCAATGAAGTCAGAGATCGACTTGATGCACTCAAACCAAGTCTGGACCTTGGTAGATCCACCAGAAGGTATAGTACCTATTGGGTGTAAATGGATCTTCAAGAGAAAGATTGGTGCAGATGGGAATGTGGAGACATTCAAGGCTAGACTGGTGGCAAAAGGTTATAGTCAACGCGAAGGCATTGACTATCAGGATACCTTTTCCTCCGGTAGCTATGCTAAAATTCCATCCGCACATTGCTTGCTGTTGCAGCCTATTTCGATTATGAAATATGGCAAATGGACGTGAAAAATGGCATTCCTAAATGGATATCTTGAGGAAGATATCTATATGGAACAGCCGCTAGGTTTCACATCCAGTGATACTGATCACAAGGTTTGCAAGCTGCAAAGGTCCATATATGGACTTAAGCAAGCATCTCGGAGCTGGAACACTCATTTCAATGATGTGATCAAAAAGTTTGGTTTCATCAAAAACGAAGAGGAACCATGTATTTTCAAAAGGGTCAGTGGGAGCGCTGTTGTCTTCCTCGTATTGTACGTGGATGACATCCTCCTTATTGGGAATGATATTCCCATGTTGACATCAGTCAAGATGTGGTTGTCCAAGGAATTCTCCATGAAAGACCTAGGTGAAGCATCCTTTATTCTAGGAATTAAGGTCTATAGAGGATAGACCGAATAGGATGCTAGGACTTTCACAGAAGATGTACATAGAGAAAGTACTAAAGAGGTTTAGTATGGAAAACTCTAAGAGGGGATTAATACCCTTCAGACATGGTATTCATCTTTCCAAGAAGATGTGCCCCAGCACACCTGAGGAAATAGAACGCATGAGCAAGATCCCTTATGCTTCTGCAATAGGGAGCCTCATGTATGCCATGCTATGTACACGACCTGATATAGCCCATGCTGTGAGTGTCACAAGCAGATATCAGTCAAATCCAGGTGAAGAACACTGGACTTCTGTGAAATGTATCCTTAAGTACTTGAGAAGAACTAAGGATATGATGTTGGTCTTTGGTAACGGAGAACTCCAAGTTCAAGGATACACAGACTCGGACTTCATGTCTGATATAGATGATCGAAAGTCGACATCTGGAAGTCTGTTTGTGTGCAATGGTGGAGCTGTCAGCTGGAAGAGTTCCAAGCAAACTGTGATAGCAGATTCCACCATGGAAGCAGAATATATAGCTGCATCAGAGGCTGCAAAGGAAGCATTCTGGTACAAGAAGTTTGCTGCAGAAATTGGAGTAATGCCATCAGATGCCATTCCTCTTTACTGCGACAACAATGGCGCCATAGCCCTTGCTAAGGAGCCGAGGTCTCACCAGAAGTCCAAGCACATTGAGCGGCGATATCATCTCATCCGCGATTACCTTGAGAAAGGTTACGTTGAGGTCAAGAGAGTCAACTCCGCAGATAATGTGGCAGACCCACTTACAAAGCCGTTGGGCCAGCAGAAGATCGAAGCCCACCTTGAGAAGATGGGACTTAGACTTGTAGCCAATTGGCTTTAGGACAAGTGGGAGATTGTTAGATATATGTGCCCTAGAAGCCAGAATTGGCTGACACTTGTAATACACTTCTAGGGGCAAAATTATAATTTTGACTATAATTAATGAAAATGGGTTATTTTCTATCACACCTGTGTATTTAGTGTCTGTGATACATCCTTTGAGTTAATGGTAATGATAATTCATATTTTCAAGAGTTGAAAATTTAAGACATGAATAATCATTATTAACTCATAAAATGCTCCCGACCATAGGATCATCACGAGGATGGTGATTGATCCGGAAGGTTGGTGTACGAATCGCTTCTCTTTAGTAGATGAGTCTTGAGTCTACGGTGTGGAGACACCGGAGCGAGAGTACAGGTACTCGTTAGAGAACGAGGGCACTGAGCGTGACCACCTCGAGTAGTCATTAGGAAGTCTACCTTCTCGTCAATGACTGACTCGATGCTGCAGTAGTGTGTCTGGTTCTTTGACCTGAGATGCATCGGCAGTTCACCTTGAGGGTGTTATAGTTTGACTACACCATTACTCGGTCTCCTAGCCATATGGAACCCTGAGGTGTATGTTGGCTATAGCATGTTCATTGTAGGAACTGGATTGCATCAAGATGGAATCTATCTACCTCGGTGGTAGAGGAGTAGCCCTATGATGATCATGAGAATCAAGTCCAGAAATCCATGGCCATGGTAGAGTGAAATAATAGAAAGAGTTTCTATTTAGATTTTCACATTGGACTCGAATCGAATGATTACATCATATGACAGAGACTAGGGTTTGACGAGTTCACCTTAACCCTAATCTGATCGGGGCTCAAGATAGAAGAACTTAATCACACAGGTAGCTGCACCAAGAGGTTCGCATTCAGCTCTGATGGGTTGCCACCATATACTGCTAGGTGTCACTGGTGGATTTTGGGAGCAATTAGAATGATTTAGATGATCGATCATTCTAGCTGTTCGAATCAGAAGAGTTCTGATCCATCGAAAGGAGTTTCGATGATGTCTATGATAGAGATCATGACATATCCCATTACCATACAGAACT
Organism: Cocos nucifera; assembly: GCA_006176705.1. NCBI lineage: Eukaryota > Viridiplantae > Streptophyta > Magnoliopsida > Arecales > Arecaceae > Cocos > Cocos nucifera. Next base: position 254,589 of record QRFJ01000880.1, on the reverse strand, counting down.
GAACCTAACTGGGTCACACAAACAAGGGTTTGAATCTGGTGATCATCAATTGAACTGATCTAGTTCAATTGATCTGAATGAGATTCAATTAGGTTCAAGAAAATCGTGCTAGCACTCGATTGAACCTAACGTTCTTCTTTTACTATCATAAATAAGTTGTCCTGACTGAGCCAAAGGAGTTTGTGCTCAATCAGAGGCCTTCATATGGTCTGACTGGAGGTTGTCCAAGTCAGAATAAGGTTGTCTTATTTGTAAGACATTACCTGCCATTTTTGGTCACCTGCCATTTCTTGTTCTTTGACTTTGGTCAAAAGTCTACCTTTGACTGGTCAAACATTGACCATTGACCCTTTGACTTTTGACCACATGTCATGCACCTATTGGAGAGCTGGTGGGGGCCTGTCCCCCTGCCAGAACCTGGCAAGGAGAAGGGCGCACGCCAAGGGTGGCGTGAGCCCAAGTAGGAGGCGCCTTGGAGTCCTTGTTGGACAAGGACTCCACCTCCCTTTTGGATTCCAATCAGAGTTCTACTGAGAATCCAGTTTGACTGGTCTTAGGCGCCCTCTAAGGAGGAATCCAGGGGTCTCTATTTCAACCAATCAGATTTAGATCTGATTTCACAAAGGGTTGTGATTGGTTGAAGGAAGAGGAGTTGGATCACAAGAGGTCTATAAATAAGACCCTGCGCCCAACCCTAATTTAAAAAAGTGAATGCAATTCAATTGAGAAACCCCACGCCCCAAGGCTGCCTCTCCCCTCCTTCTCCATGCCATAGCTTCTTCTCCCCTTGCTCTCCACATCCAAAAGGTGTTTTGAACTTTGGTTGGTGCGATTCAGATCAAGGAAAGGCGATCAAAAGTAAGAAGGCTGCGCTGCTACAAAAGGACGACTGCAGATCTTCAAAAGAGTTTTGAAGATCCTCCAGATCAAATCCAGATCTGATTTTTGGAGGTGTGATAGAGAAGAAGAGGATCTCCAGATCCAACCCGAGTGAATACCGGTAGAGGCCAGGCGCTTGCGTGGCTTAGATCCAGAACCTTCCGCTGTAATCAGGATCATCTACAGGGTAATAGGATTACCCAAATCAGGTAAATTAAATTTGATTTAATTTATCTTGTTTTATTTTATTTATTAAAATAATAAGAATCAGATCTGAAATATATCAAGATCTGATTAAGATCAAGAGAAAATTTTTGAAATATATCTCTTGATCTAATCAGATCTGAACGAACCTGGACCGGGAAATCAGGATTTCCCTTCATATGTGATATATTTGATGCATGTTTAGACTAGTTCTACATTCTATGCTATGAATTATCTGAAATAAAATTTTTAGTTGACATGATCATTTAATATTTTATTTTTAGATGTTATATCTAATGTAATTAGATCTGAAACTTGCATGTGAATATTCAAAATTGATACATGAGATGTATGCAAAACATGTGTAGATTAGATTTTAAATCATGTAATAGTTATATGCTTTAGATCTAATAGTTTTGTAGTATAGTTTATATTTCTGATTAAGGCATTCCCCTTGGCCATCCGGTCATTAGAATAAAAAGAGTTTAAAGGCCCTCTCTTCCCATTCGATGGGATGCTTTTATGGCATGTAGGGGTGCTGCGTGTTTGTCCTTAATTAGAAATTAAAATTTACTTTTCTATAAAATCCTAGATCTTGAAATTCTAAAATTTTTTATACAGATTTTATTTTTGAACCCTTGGACTTAATTAAGAATTAAGTTTATGAAATCAATTAGGTTTAAAATTATGAATTTTTAGATCTAAGACACCTTCATAAAATATGGGTTTGGATGTGGGTAGCTCAATTAGGTTTAGCGGTTAATCAAATCAAATCAAGAGTTGGTTAGATGAGATCAATAGTGCTTATATTTGACCAGTCTAATAGAATTAATTTTGGGTCAAGGTCGACTCATAGTCATATGTTGTCAATTAAATTAAGACCTAATTTGGCTCTACGATTTGAGCCTGGATTATAGGCTAATCCGATCAATTCTAGTCAGACGAATCGATGTTTAAGATAAGTTTGACAAATACGACCAGTGGTCTTTAATTAGAAGCTACTCGATTTGAATGCGTTCACAGCAAATTAATGTCATATTCCTCCCACTGATCTTACTTACCTTGCCAATTAGGTCGATCCAGTTCTGGTTTGAGGTGGCTTACGATTGGAGCTAACCCATGCCGCTAGGTTAGTCATAATTATTATGACTAAATCAAGTCATGTCTAACAGACCTAAATCAAATCTTTCTAAGAAAATATTAAGTCATAGGTCTTCCATCATTGTAGATGTGTGGGCCCTTTCTAGGATTAATTATTCTTGACTGGTTATAGTGGTTCAATTGCATTGGGAACATGCAACCATATCTATTAGACATCGGATGCTATAGGTTGGAGGATGAGTTAGGCTCAATATTCTGAATACAATGAGGGACTCAATCAGAAATTCAATTCGTGCAAATGGTGAGTTTGACTTAACTAAGGAGTGGAGCAATATTCTGGGCATGATGAGCTTCATGAATTAGATATCAGGTTTGGGTGCACTATGTTTGAAGAAATATTGGACGAGAGTTGTCCACTCATCAGTTGATCCATCATTAATAACTATTAGGTGAGGTGGTGAGCTAGTCGGTGAGACTACACCACCCACTAAAAATTAATAATTGTGGAGATTTTCGCATTTCTACCTAGGGAGTGTAAGGATCTGAGAAAATAGTAAGAGCTTAATTTGTTTAAAAATAAAATCTTTAAATAAATTGATCAAATCAAATTACAAGTCTAACAGAAACTTTGATTCTCTATAGAAAAAAATCTACGTCAAACCCCCTAGCCCAAATCCTAGATACCCAGAAGTTGACCAAACCCAAATTATAAAGATTAGCTAAGGAACTTCAAAATTATTTTGGATTCAAAAATACTAACCTATGTATTGGATCAGGACCCCCCAATTTACTAGCATGTCCGACCGTAAATCAGAGAGCATCTTATGAAAAGTGGTCGGACGATGATAACAAGATCGAGTGCTACATGTTGGGCTCAATATCTGATGAGCTACAGCACTAACATGAAGACATTAAGACTACCCATCAAATGTTGGTGCACCTACAAGATCAGAGTCATGCAGCACGTTATCAAGTTTCAAGGAGGCTTTTTAAAGTGCAAATGCATGATGGGCAGTCAGTTCAAAATCATTGCTTGGTGATGATCAAAGTCCTCGAAGAGCTTAAGAAGCTCGGTATCTTGATGGACAAGGATCTGCAGATTAATGTAATCCTACAGTCCTTGAATGATTCATATGGATAGTTCATCATGAACTTACATATGAATAAGCTCCAGTGCACCTTGGCCGAGTTAATGAATAGCTGGTTATTGCTAGTAGACTTTGAAGGGTTCAAAGGGCTTATTCTTGCTATGGAGAGAACTTCTTCAGAGAGAAAGTCTTTTAGAAAGAAGAAGAAGTCTGCAAAGAAGCAGAAAATAGAAAGAAAAAAGAAGGATGAGCTAAAGATGAAGGCCACAGAGAAAGAAAAGTATTTCCACTACAACTCCAATGGTCATTGAAAGCAAAACTGCTCTACATACCTGGCCAGTATAAAGAACAAGAAGGAAGAAGGATCAAAATAGATCTAAGGATAGTATCAATGAAAGGTATCTATGGCACCTTAGGCTAGGTCATATAGCCCAAGACAGGATTAACAAATTATAGAAATTTGGACTAATGAGTCTGTTGGCTTTTGAGTCATATTCGATTTATGAATCATGCCTTCAAGATAAAATGATCAAGCTTCCTTTTGTAAAACATGAAGAAAGGGCCACAGACCTACTTGCCCTGGTACATATAGATGTGTACGACCCATTCGATGTGCTAGTCAGAGGCAATTATGTCTACTTTATTATCTTTACCGATGATCTATCTTGGTACGAGTATATGTACCTGATGCGACACAAGTTTGAAGATTTTGAAAAGTTCAAGAAATTCAAATATGAAGTGAAAAAGTAAACCAGAAAGTCCATTAAGGTTCTTCAATCAGATCGAGTAGGTGAATATCTTAGTTGAAAATTTCTGGGCTATCTCAAGGACAATGGTATAGTCTCACAGTGGACTCCACCTGCAATGTCTCAACTCAATAGGATTTCAGAACGGAGAAATCAAATCCTATTGAATATGGTCCGATCCATGATGAGCTTCATGGACCTTCTTGAGTTTCTTTAGGGACATAATTTAATGGCAGCTATCTAATTACTGAATAGGGTTTCATCTAAAATCGTTCCTACCACACCTTATGAGATATAGCATGGTAAGAAGTCAAGTTTGAGTCATCTTAGAATTAGGATTGTCCGGTGGCAGATAAGTTAGAGTTTAGATTCTTTAGAGCTTGGTTTATTGGATATCCTAAAGAATTATTAGGATATTATTTCTATTTTTTAGAAAACCATAATGTGATTGTGAGTCGACACACCAATTTTATTGAAAAATAGTTTGTTCAAGATGGTGGCACTAGAAGATAGATTAGGTTCAAGAAAAAAATCTCCGAAGAGTAACGAGCTAAAGAACCTAAGGAATCCAGACAGTCTAAGCCAACCCTAAAACTAACTCCTCTACCTCGTAGATCAAGTAGGATTTTTCATCCTCCTAAGAGATACTCAAAAACTATTCAAGAGAATGTAGAGCGAATGTTCCTCATGGGAAATAGGGTTCATAGTGATGATCCAAAAACCTATGATGAGATGATATCAGATATCAACTCTAAGAAATAGCTAGAGATAATGAAGTTAGAGATTGACTCAATATGCTTTAACCAAGTCTAGACCTTGGTAGATCAATTTGAAGGTATAGTACTTATTGGATGTAAATGGATCTTCAAAAGAAAATAGGTGTAGATGAAAATATGGAGGTATTCAAAACTAGACTAGTAGCAAAAGTATATAGTTAGCATAAAAGCATTGACTATCAGAATATCTTCTTGCTAGTGGCCGTACTTAAAACTATCCACATATTGCTTGCCATTGCAGCGTATTTTGATTACAAAATATAGTAGATGGATGTGAAACATGGCATCCCTAAATGGATATCTTGAGAAAGATATCTATATGGAATAGTCTCTTGGTTTCACGTCTGGTGATGGTGATCACAAGGTCTGTAAGCTGCAAAGGTTCATCTATGGACTTAAACAAGCATCTTGGAGTTGGAATGGTAGTTTCAATGATGTAATCAAATCATTTAGTTTCATCGATAATGAGGAAGAGCTCTGTGTATTCAAATTGGTCAGTGGGAGCCTTGTTATCTTTCTCATACTGTACGTGAATGACATCCTCCTACTCGGAAATAATATTTTCATATTGACCTCGATCTAAGTATGGTTATCTAAGGAGTTTTTTATGAAAGACCTAGAAGAAGCATCCCTCATTTTGAAAATTAAGATCTATGAGGATAGACCGATGAGGATGACCAATGAGGATGCTGGGTCTTTCACAAAATATGGACATAAAGAAGGTACAAAAGAGATTCAGCATGGAGAACTCCAAATCCAGAGATTTACAGACTCAGATTTTATGTCTGACATGGATGATCGAAAGTTGATATCTAGGAGTCTATTTGTGTGCAATGGTGGTGCTAAAAGCTGGAAGAGTTCCAAGTATACAATGATAGCAGTTTCCACCATATCCATGATTACCTCGAAAAGGATATATCAAGATTAAGAGAGTCAACACCGCAGACAAAGTAGTTGACCCACTAATGAAGCCTTTAAGCCAGCAGAAGATCAAAGCCCATCTTGAAAAGATGGGGCTTAGATTTACAGTCAATTGACTTTAGATCAAGTAAAAGTTTGTTAGATGTGTGCCCTAGAAGCCAGATTGACTGACACTTATAAAATACTTTTTAGGAATATTTTCATAATTTTAACTTAAAATTAATAAATGGATTAATTATTCTATCACATTATGTATTAAAGTGTCTATGATATATCCTTTGAATTAACGGGCATGATAATACATATTCTTAAGAGTTGATAATTTAAGGTATGTGTTATCATAATTAACTCATAAACTGCTCTCGATCGTAGAATCATCACGAGGATGGTGATCAATTTGAAAGATCGATATACGATCGCTTTTCTAGGATAGATGAGTCTTGAGTCTATGATGTAGAGATACCGGAGCGAGAGTATAGGTACTCATTGAGAATGAGGGTACTGAGCATGACTACCTCGAGCAGTCATAAGAGAGTCTACCTTCTCATCAATGACTAGCTCAATGCTGTAGCATGTGTCTAATTCTTTGACCTGAGGTGCATCGACAGTTCATATTGAGGGTGTTACAGTTTGATTATACCATTACTTAGTCTTCTAGCCATTCAGAATCCTATGGTGTATGTTGGCTACAGCATGTTCGTTGTAAGAACTGGATTGCACCAAGAAGAGATCTATCAACCTCGATGGAGGAGGAGTGGTCCTATGATGATCATGAGATCAAGTCAAAAAATCCATGGCTATGGTAGTGAAATCATAGAAAGGAGTTTCTATTAGGGCTTCACATCAAACTCAAATTGAATGATTCATTCATATGACAGGTGTTGGGTTTGACGAGTTCACCTTAACCCTAATCCCATCGAGGCTTATAATAGAAGAATCCAATCATGTAGGTAACTGCACCAAGATGTTCGCTATTCAATTCTAATGGATTGCCATCATATACTGTTAGGTGTCACTAGTGGATTTCAGGATCAATTAGAATTATCTTGATGATCGATGATTCTAATTGGATGAATCAAAAGAATTCTGGTCCATCAAAAAGAGTTTTTGATGATGTCAGTGATGAAGATCATGACATGTCTCATTATCATATAGAACTAAACCTAACTGGATCATACAAATAAGGGATTTGGTCAAGATGTCATCAATTAGGCTAACCTAATTCGATTGATTTGGAATAGATATGATTAGGTTCAAGAAAATCATGCTAGTACACGATTGAGCCTAATTTCTCCTTCTATCATCTTTCTAGTTTGTCTCAATTGAGCCAAATTAAATTTAGCTCACTTGAAAGCCTTGTATAGGTTTGTCCTAATCAAATAGGGCTTGTCCTAGTGAGAACAGGCCTTGTCCTGATAAAACAAGGCTTGTCATGATGAGATCAGGCTTGTCCTAAAATAATGAATGAAATTTGCACAAGACTTCTCCAGAAATTCTATATGGATTTATCTTGATCTGACTAGGCCTTGTCCTAGCCTGATCAAGGCTTGTCCTAAATCCCATAAGATAGGAACAAGACATGGGTTGTCTTAACAAGATTAGAGCTTGTCCTAAAATCATGAGATGAAATTTGGATAAGTCTCTTTCGAAAATTCTGTGTGGATTTGTCTTGATCTAACTAGACCTAGTCCTAGCCTGATCAAGGCTTGTTTTAACTTGAAAAAGATTTACCTGAAATCCATTGAATGGGTCTTGAAAAGGGCTTGTCCTAAATCCCATGAGATGGGAATAGGACAAGGGTCAAGAGTTGACCCAATTTGCAAGAATTAAAGGATAGGGGGCGTATGCCCCCTAGAAATTTTCTAGGAGCATGCATCTCCAAGCATTACGTGAAGAGGGGAGAGGGTGAACATCCCCATAGGTGCGCGCCCCATATGGATAGGGTGGAGAGTGAAGGGAAAACTTAGTTTCTCAGGTCAAATTTGTTCAGATCTAATTGGATCAAGAGAGATATTTTAAAAATTTTATCTTTTAAATCTAAATCAGATCTGAGACATTTCAGATCTAATTTAATAGATCTAATTAAATAAAATAAAAATAAATTAAATTAGATTTAATTTTATACCTTATTATTGGGTAATCAAATTATCCAATGATGATCCTGCTGATTGCCTAAGGTTCTGGATTTAGCCACGCAAGTGCCTGGCCTCTATCGGTATCTACTCATGCTGAATCTGAAGATCTTCTTCTTCTTTATCACTTTACCAAATATCAGATCTAGATCTGATTTGAAGGATCTTCAAAACTTCTTTTGAAGATCAGGTATCGTCTCTTGCAGCAATGCTGCCTTCTTTCTTTCTCGTCACCTTTCTCTTGCCTAGATCGCACCAAACTGGAGCCCAAATCCTCTTGGGCATGGAGAGGAGAGAGGGGACCTGAAGATGGCATGGAGGAGGGAGAGGGGCAGCCTTATGGCATGGGCAAAGATCTAAGGTCTCTGAAATTAGGTGGGATAGTGTTTATATAGATCCCGTTGCACCATGAGTGCCACATCATCCCGGCCAATCACGTCGCTTCATACAATCATATCTAAATCTGATTGATGGAATGATATCACCTGATTTAATCAGATAAGAGCCCCTCTAAATCATCCTTAGATGGCATCAAAGATTGGTCAAAGTTTAATCTTTGATGCCACCTAGGTAGAAATCTCGAAGTAACTGGAGTTCCATCTGTATGGGACTCCAAACGCCTCTATCCATGGGCACAAGCCTCCCTAGGAATGCGCCCCTAGTCCACCTACTTTTTAGCAGGTTAACTAGTCCAAAATCAATCTCCTATGGATGCATAACACATGGGCAGATGTCTAAGTGTCAAAGGTCAATGTTTGACCAAAGTCAAAAAAAAGAATTAGCAGGTGATGGAAAATGGTAGTTATTATCTCAAATTTATCTCATAAATTAAGAAAACCCTTTTCTAACTTGGACAAGTTTCAGTCAGACCAAGTAAAGGTACCGAGTGAGCACAAACATATTTGGCTCATTCGAGACAACTTAAAAAGATAATTGAAGGAGAACATTAGGCTCAATCGTGTGCCAGCACGATTTTCTTGAACCTAATTGAATCTTATTCAAATCAATTGAATTGGGTTAGTCCAATTGATGATATCCAGATCCAAATCTTTATTTGTGTGATCTAGTTAGGTTCAGTTTTATATGGTAATGAGATATGTCATGATCTCTATCATCGACATCATCGAAACACCTTTCGATGGATCAGAACTTTTCTAATTCAGACAACTAGAATGATCAATCATCCAAATCATTCAATTGCTCCCAAAATCCATCAGTGACACCTAGCAGTATATGGTAGCAACCCATCAGAACTAAAAATGAACCTGTCGATGTAGTTACATATGTGATTAAGTTCTTCTATCTTGAGCTCCGATCAGATTAGGGTTAAGGTAAACTCGTCAAACCATAATTTCTATCTTATGATTTAATCATTTGATTCAAGTTCGATGTAAAAATCTTAATAGAAATTCTTTCTATTATTTCACTATGCCATGGCCATAGGCTTATGGACTTGATTCTCATGATCATCATAGGACTGCTCCTCATCTACCGAGGTAGATAGATTCCCTCTTGGTGTGATCTAATTCCTACAATGAACATGCTATAGCCAACATACACCTCAGGATTCTGAATGGCTAGGAGACTGAGTCATGGGGTAGTCAAATTATAACACCCTCAAGGTAAACTGCCAATGCATCTTAGGTCAAAGAACTAGATATACCACTATAGCTTCGAGCCAGTCATCGATGAGAAGGTAGAATTCCTTATGACTACTTGAGGTGGTCACGCTCAGTGCCCTCATTCTCTAATGAATATCTGTACTCTTGCTCTAGTATCTCTACATAGTAGACTCAAGACTCATCTACTATAAAGAAGGGATTGTATACCAACCTTTCGGATCAATCACCATCCTCATGATGATCCTATGGTCGGAAGCATTTTATGAGTTAATAATGAAAATTCATGTCTTGAACTTTCAACTCTTGAAAATAAGAATTATCATTACCATTAACTCAAGGGATGTACCACAGACACTAAATACACATTGTGATAGAAAATAATTTATTTTATTATTTATAGTCAAAATTATAATTTTGCCCTAGAGGTGTATAACAAGTGTCAACCAATTCTGGCTTCTAGGGCACACATATCTAACAAACTCCCACTTGACCTAAAGCCAATTGGCTACAAATCTAAATCCCATCTTCTCAAGGTGGGCTTCGATCTTCTACAGGCCCAACGGCTTTGTAAGTGGGTCTACCACATTGTTTGTGGAGTTGACTCTCTTGACCTCAACGTAACCTTTCTTGAGGTAATTGCGGATGACGTAGTATCATTGCTCGATGTGCTTAGATTTTTGATGAGACCTCGGCTCCTTAGCAAGGGCTATAACGCCATTGTTGTCGCAGTATAGAGGAATGGCATCTGATGGCATCACTCCAATCTCTACGGCAAACTTTTTATACCAGAATGCCTCCTTCATAGCTTTTGACGCAGCGATGTATTCTGCTTCCATGATGGAATCTGCTATCACTGTTTGCTTCAAACTTTTTCAACTGATAGCTCCACCATTGCACACAAATAGACTCCCAGATGTCAACTTTTAATCATCTACATCGGACATAAAATCCAAGTCTGTATACCCCAAGACTTGGAGTACTCCATTATCAAAAACCAACAACATATCCTTAATTCTTCTCAAGTACTTAAGTATACATTTTACAGAAGTTCAGTATTCTTCACCTAGATTCGACTGATATCTGCTCGTGACACTCATAGCATGGGCTATATCAAATCATATACATAACATGGCATACATGAGGCTCCCTATTGCTGAGCATAGGGATCTTGCTCATGCGTTCTATTTCCTCAGGTGTGCTAGGGCACATCTTCTTAGAAAAATGAATGCCATGTCTGAAGGGTACCAAACCCCTCTTAGAGTTTTTCATGCTAAACCTCTTTAGCACTTCCTCTATATACATCTTCTATAAAAGTCCTTGCATCTCCTAGGTCTATCTCTATAGATCTTAATTTTCAGAATAAAGGATACATCTCCTAGGTCTTTCATGGAGAATTCTTTGGATAACCATATTTTAATTATGGTCAACATGGGAATATCATTCCCAATAAGGAGGATATCATCCACGTACAATATGAGGAAGACAACAGCACTCCTACTGACCTTTTTGAAGATACATGATTCCTCCTCATTCTTAATGAAATCAAACAATTTGATGACATCATTGAAATGAGTATTCCAGCTCTGAGATGCTTGCTTAAGTCCATATATGGACCTTTGCAACTTATATACTTTATGATCAGCATCACTTGATGTGAAACCTAACGGCTGTTCTATATAGATATCTTCCCCAAGTATCCATTTAAGAACGTCGTTTTTACGTCCATTTGCCATATTTCATAATCAAAATAGGCTACAATAGTAAGCAATGTGCAGATGAATTTTAGCATAGCTACTGATGAAAAGGTATACTGATAGTCAATGCCTTCGCATTGACTATACCCTTTTACCACTAATCTAGCTTTAATGTCTCCATATTCCTATCTACATCAATCTTTCTCTTGTAGATCCATTTACATCCAATAGGTACAATACCTTTTGGTGGATCTATCAAGATCCAAACTTGGTTTGAGTGCATCGAGTCAATTTTTGACTTCATTACCTCTTACCATTTCTCGAAGTCGATATCCGATATTGCCTCGTTATAGATTTTGGGATCATCACCATGAATCCCATTACCTATGAGGAACATTTTCTCTACTTTCTCTGAAATAGTATCTAAGTACATCTCAGGAGGACAGAAAATTCTTTTCGATCTACGTGGTGGAGAAGGTAGTAAATGTATTGGCTTAATCTGATTTTGTTCCATTTGGTCCTTAGCTCATTGCTCTTGTGAGACTTTCTCCTTGAGCTAGATCTGCTTTTCAATGCTGCTATCTTGAATAAACTATTTTTCAAGAAAGATGGCATGTCGACTCATAATCACATTGTGATCTTCTGGAATGTAGAAATAATATCCTAATGACTTTTTAGGATATCCTATAAATCGAGCTCTAAAGGACCTAAAGTCTAACTTATCCGCTTATTGTCATTTATCATGAGCTGGACAATCCCAAATTTTTAGATGACTCATACTTGGTTTCTTACCATGCCATATCTCATACGGTGTGGTAGGAACGGTTTTAGAAGAAACCCTATTCAGTAAGTATATTGCAGTTAACAGACTGTGTCCCCAAAGAAAATCAGAGAGGTCTATGAAGCTCATCATAGATCGGACCATATCTAATAGGGTTTGGTTCCTCTATTCTAAAATTTTGTTGAGTTGAGATATTCCAGGTAGAGTCCATTAAGAGACTATGCCATTTTCTTTGAGATAGTCCAGGAATTCCCAACTAAGATATTCACCTCCTCGATCTGATCGAAGAATCTTAATGGATTTTTATGTTTGCTTTTCTACTTCATATCTGAATTTTTTAAACTTTTCAAAAGCTTCAGACTTGTGTCTCATAAGATATACATACCCATACCTAGATAAATCATCAGTAAAGGGTATGAAGTAGACAAAGTTGCCTCTAATCGGTATATCAAATGAGCCACACACATCAGTATGTACTAAGGCAAGAAGATCCGTAGCCCTTTCTCCATGTCCCACAAAAGGGAGCTTAGTCATTTTGCCATGAAGACAAGATTCACAAATTGGATATGACTCGAAAGTCAATGGACTCAATAGCCTAATTTTCTTCAATTTATTAACCCTATCTTCTGCTATATGACCTAGTCTTAGGTGCCATAGATACCTATCGTTTGGACTATTCCTAGGTCATTTCATGGCATTCATATTTTGCTCAATATTAAAAATAAATACATCAATTGATAAAGACCATTAATAAAGAAACCACTTACAATTTTATTTTTTTCATAAAGAATGTTATAATGGTCCTTAAGAAAACTAATTACATAGCCTTCTAGTGCTAGGCATGAAATAGAAATCAAATTTCTACTTGCTGCAGGCACATAATAACAATCTTTTAATACTAAGTCTAAACCAGATGATAGTCGAAGAGGATATGTTTCTACGGCCACAGCAGCAACTCTTGCTCTATTTTCGATGCATAGGATCATTTCACCATCTCTCAGCCTCCTGCTATCCTCAAGACCCTGCATGAAAGTGCATAAATGAGCACTAGAACCAGAGTCAAGCATCCAACTGGATGCAGAAGAAACCATAAGGTTAGACTCAATAACGAGCATACCTCCAGAAGGATCTGCCTTCTTATTCTTCAGGATGGCCAGGTAAGCAAGGCAGTTCCACTTTCAGTGGTCGCCAGTGTTATAATAAAAATACTTTCCTTTGTCAGCGGCCTTCTTCTTCAGCTCTACCTTTTTCTTCTTTTCTCTTCCATCTTCTACTTTTTCACAGACTTCTTCTTCTTTTCAAAAGACTTTCTCTTGGAAGAAGTCCATTCCATAGCAAGCACTGAGCTTTTAGAACCTTTCATAGAAAGCTCAACAGTAACCAGCATATTCATAAGCTTAGCTAGGGAATTTTAAAGTTTATGCATATGATAGTTCATGATGAACTGTCCATATGCATCAATCAAAGATTGCAGAATTATATCATTCAGCAGATCCATGTCCAACTTCACTCCAAGTTTCTCAAGCTCTTCCAAATCCTTGATCATCATCAGACAATGATCTTGGACTGACTACCCATCATGCATTTTAGTCTTGAATAGTCGTTTAGTGACTTGATACTTGGCTGTGTGACTCTGTTCACCAAACATCTCTTGTAGGTGAGCCAACATTTAGTAGACAATCCTGATATCTTCATGTTAGTACTGAAGCTCATCAAACATCGATCCCAATATATAGTATCTAGCCTTGTTATCTTCATCCATCCACTTGTCAAGAGACGCTCTCTGTTCAACGGATGGACGAGCTGGTAAGGTGGAGAGTCCTAGTCCAATACATAAGTTAACTTCTTGAAACCTAAAATAATTTTGAAGTTTTGAAGCCAATCCTTATAATTGGATTCAGTCAGTCTATGGGTGTCTAGGATACGTGCTAGTGGGTTGGACACAGACATTTTCCTATAGAGAGTGAAAATTTCTAGTTAGATATTATAATTAAACTTGACCAATTTATTTAAAGATTTTATTTTTAAATAAATTAGCTTCCACTATTTTCTCGGATCTCTACACTCTCTCTGTAGAGATGCAAAAATCTTCATAATTAATGATTTCTAGTGGATGGTACGATCCCACTAACTGACTCATCACCTCACCTAATAGTTATTGATGATGGGTTAGCCAATGAGTGAACAACTCTTGTTCAATAATTCTCTAATCATGGTGCATCCAAACTTGATCTCTAATTCATGAATCTCACTGTGCCCAAAATATTGACCCACTTCTTAGTTAAGTCAGACCCACCATTTGAACAGATTGGATTCCTAATTGAGTCTCTCACCGTATCCAGAATATTGAGCCCAATCCATCTTCTAGCCCGTAGCATCCAATGCCTAATAAACATGGTTGCATCTTTTCGATGCAACTAAACCACTATAACCAATTGAGAACAGTCAACCTCAGGAAGGGCCCACACATCTACAATGATGGAAGACCTTAGACTTAATCTTTTCTTAGGAAAATTTGTTTTAGGTCTCATTAAACTAGACTTGACATAGTCATAACCATTATGACTAACCTAATGGCATGGGTTAGCTCAAATTATTGACCACCTCAGATCAAGATTGAGCCAACAAATATAGCCAGGTAAGTGAGATCGGTGGAAGAGATATGCCATTAACTCGATAAGGATGCATTCAAATCGAGTAGCTCTCAATTAAAAATCAGTCGGTCGTATCTACCAAACTTACCTTAGACACCAAATTGTTAAGCCAGAATCAATCGGATTAGCCTACAATCCAGACTCTAACCATTGAGCCTAATTAGGTCTTAGCTTGATCGATCACTCATGTGACTCGATCTTGACCCAGACTTAATCCTATTAGGCTGGTCAATTTAAGCACTCTTGATCCCATCTAACCAACTCTTGATTCAATTTGATCAACCACTTAGACCTAATTGAGCTATCCAAGCCCGAATCTAATTTTATGAATATATCTTAGATCTAAAATTCTCAATTTTAGATCTAATATATATTTGATCATCTTAATTCTAAATTAAGTTTAGGATTCATAAACAAAATATATAAATAAAATCCTAGGATTTTAGAATCTAGGGTTTTGTAGAAAATAAGTTCTTGATTTTTGATTAAGAACGAACGCGTAGCACCCCTACATATCATAAGAACACCCCATCGAATGGAAGAAGAGGGCATTTAAATTCTACTTTATTCTTATGATCGGATGGCCAAGAAAAATGCCTTAATCAGAAATATAAACTATAAAACTAGTTAGATCTACATCATATATCTCATATATATAAAAATTGATCTAACTATAAATATATTTTGCATACATATCATGTATCATATCATGCATATTTTTAGATCTAGATTATCTCATAATTATCTAAAAAATTAAATTTAAATTGATCATATCAAAATAAATTCTATTCTAGATAATTATGTAGAACTATTCTACAACTAGTCTAAACATGCATTCATCATATCTCATATGAATCAAAAATTAAATAATTTTATTTTTTATTTTTTAGATTTTATTATAATATTTATAATATCAAAAAATAATAAATAAATTAATCTAAAATTATAACTTAATTAAATTAAATTATGATCATGCAAGACTATACATAGAACAATTCTATTCTACAACTTATCATATATCTTGTAGAACTTAGATCTAAGTTATTTAATTTTAATTTTTCTAATTTTAGATCTAATTACATATTATGTAACATCTAAAATCATCTAATTATTATATTAAAAATAAATTTAAATTAGATCTAAATAATTTATAAGAACCTGGATCTGATACCAGTTGAAGGAAAAACCTAGTTTCCTGGGTCAGGTTCGTTCAGATCTGATTGGATCAAGAGAGATATTTTTAAAATTTTCTTTTTTGAATTTAGATTAGATCTAAGATATTTCAAATTTAATTTGATAGATCTAATAAAATAAAATAAAAATAAATTAAATCAAATTTAATTTTGTATCTTGTTGTTGGGTAATCAGATTATCCTATGATGATCCTGTTGATTGTCTGAGGTTCTAGATCTAGCCATGCAAGTGCCTAGCCTCTATCAGTATTCACTTAGATTGAATCTAGAGATCTTCTCCTTCTTTATCACTTCTCTAAATATCAGATCTAGATCTAATTTGGAGGATTTTCAAAACTTCTTTTGAAGATCAGGTATCGTCTCTTGCAGCAGTGCTACCTTCTTCCTTTCTCATCACCTTTCTCTTGCCTGGATCGCACCAAACTGGAGCCCAAATCCCCTTGGGCATGGAGAGGAGAGAGGGAACCTAAAGATGGCATGGAGGAGGGAGAGGGGTATTCTTGTGGCATGGGCAAAGATCTAAGCTCTCTAAAACTAGGCGCAAACAGGGTTTATATAGATCCTGCTGCGCCATGCAGTGCCACATCTTCTCGGCCAATCACGTCACTTCATGTAATCAGATCTAAATTTGATTGATGGGATGACATCATCTGATCCAATCAGATAAGAGCTCCTCTAAATCATCCTTAGATGGCATCTAAGACTAGTCAAAGTTTAATCTTTGGTGCCACCTAGGTAGAAACCCTGAAGTAACTGGAGTTCCATCTGTATGGGACTCCAGACGCCTCTATCCATGGGTGCACACCTCCCTAGGCATGCACCCCTAGTCCACCTACTTTTTAGTAGGTTGACTGATCCAAAATCAATCTTCTATGGGTGCATGACACATAGACAGATGTCTAAGTGTCAAAGATCAACGTTTGACCAAAGTCAAAAGACAAGAATTAGTAGGTGATAAAAAATGGTAAGTGTTGTCTCAAATTTATCTCATAAATTAAGATAACCCTTTTCTGACTTGGATAAGTTGCAGTCAAACCAAGTAAAGATATCTGAGTGAGCATAAACATATTTGGCTCATTCAAAATAACTTAAAATGATAATTAAAGGAGAACATTAGGCTCAATCATGTACTAGCAAGATTTTCTTGAACCTAATTGAATCTTATTCAAATCAATTGAATTGGATTAATCCAATTGATGATATCCAGATCCAAACCTTTATTTGTATGATCCAGTTAGATTCAGTTTCGTATGGTAATAAGATATGTTGCAATCTCTATCATCGACATCACCGAAATACCTTTCGATGGATCAGAACTTTTCTAATTCAGACAACTAGAATGATCGATCATTTAAATCATTTTAATTGCTTCCAAAATCTACCAATGACATCTAGCAGTATATGATGGCAACCCATGAGAACTGAAAATAAATCTCTCGGTGCAGTTACATGTGTGATTAAGTTCTTCTATCTTGAGCCCCGATCAAATTAGGGTTAAGGTGAACTCGTCAAATCCTAATTTCTATCTTATGATTTAAATATTTGATTAAAGTCCGATGTGAAAACCTTAATAGAAACTCTTTATATTATTTCACTATGCCATGGCCATGGGCTTATAGACTTGACTCTCATGATAATCATAGGGCTACTCCTCATCTATCAAGGTAGATAGATTCACTCTTGGTGCGATCTAATTTCTACAATGAACATGCTATAGCCAATATACATCTCAGGGTTCCGAATGGCTAGGAGATCGAGTCATGGTGTAGTCAAACTATAACACCCTCAAGATAAACTATCGATGCACCTCAGGTCAAAGAACCAGATACACCACTACAGCTTCGAGCCAGTCATCAACGAGAAGATAGACTTTTTTATGACTGGTCGAGGTGGTCACGCTCAATATCCTCATTCTCTAATGAGTACCTATACTCTCGCTCTAGTGTCTCTACACCGTAGACTCAAGACTCATCTACTATAAAGAAGTGATTGTACACCAACCTTCCGGATCAATTACCATCCTCATGATGATCCTACGGTTGGAAGCATTTTATGAGTTAATAATGAAAATTCATGTCTTGAATTTTTAACTCTTAAAAATAAGAATTATCATTACCATTAACTCAAGGAATGTATTACAGATACTAAATACACATTATGATAGAAAATAACTCATTTTATTATTTATAGTCAAAATTGTAATTTTTTTTTAGAAGTGTATAACAAGTATCAACTAATTCTGACTTCTAAGGCACACATATCTAATAGAGAGTCCCATAGAAATTGGATTTGAATGGGTCAAATGTTTGAATTTGATTCAAACTCATTAAAGATAAATCCTTGCGCCTAAAGCCCCTTATCCCAAAATTGTTCCACACCATAATGTCTGATATTTATGCGATAAAAAATTTAGAAATAAATGTGTGGGGCATGAAGATCATGGGAGAGTCCTTCTGCTTATTATCTTTGACTTGTTCAAAGTCATATGTGAAGAGACTTTCAAGTTTGTTTATAAATTGGGCCTTGTGCGAGCTATTTCATATGGTAATTGATCTATGATAAAGTCCTATCAAAATCTTCATCTCCATACCTCCCTCATCTGATCCACTCCCTCTTCGCCATGCCCAAGAGTTGGGCAAAACTTGTGAGTAAAGATCTAGTCCTATTGGTGCGAATATCAATAAGAGACGTTGGTGTTCGTGAGATGAACGCACGGCCTTTGGAGTTTGATTTGAAGGCTCTATGGGAAGACATCAGATCTAATCTTTGAAGATCAGATCTAGTAGGAGATGGCATACAGATCTGGCCTAAGTAGATTTTGGTAGATGTTGGGCACATGCACGGCTAGATCCAGAACCTCAGCAATAATAGATCATCACTATAGGATGAACGGTTCACCCGATCAGATGATATTAAATATTTTTATTTTTATTTTTATTTTTGCTTTTAATTTAGTTTAATCTAATCAGATCTAAGAACTCTCAGATATGATCAGATTGAAGAAAAAATTTTAAATTATTTTACTATAAATTTAATCTGATCAGATGGATCCTATGGCAGGAAAATCAAGATTTTCCTTCACACAGCTCAAGTCAGAACCTTCGTCAACTTTTAGATCATCGTAGCAAGTAAAGAGTTTGCTTGCAATAGGTGGTATTAGATACCAAATTTTATATTTTTAGTTTTAGATCTATCTAATCAGATATGAGCACTCTTAAATCTGATCAAATCAGTTATTAAAAGTTTTAAAATTCTACTGTATAACCTGATCCGATTAGGCCAATCCTGCAGCTTATCCTTTACTAAGGACTTCCTCACAATATACGAGTTCATTAGAAGATGTAGATTTATGATAAAAAATGCTAGAATAAATATTTTATTTAATAATAAATTATTTATATTTATAAGATTAATACTCATCAATAGGCTAATGATTGGTTTAGGGACACATTTTCCAACAATAGGGGTGGAAAAGGATGGAAGAAAGAGGAAGGGGGGCGGCACTCTAGACTTGTGGCAAGAAAGAAAGTTTCAAATACCACATGCCCCACCTCCCTTTTTATTATATTTTTGTCACACAAAATTAGATATTCCACACCACAATTAGATAGGAATAGGGTTAGATTAGATAGGATTTTATCTCTTATCTCATAAGAGTCCTAAACAATCAAGTAAGTGAGGAGGCGCCTCACCTAAACCCTAATTCCCTTCTCATGCATTTTCCAAAGAAATGTGTTGAATGGTCACTGCCCAAAACACTTTCTGGTCAACCAAGAGGAGAAAGAAGCCTAGAGGACTTGGGCTCTAGTGGTCAAGGTCAAGTGGATTTAAACTAGATTCAAATCCAGTCTAAATTAAGCCTAAATCGAATCATATTCAAAAGGCCATCAAACCTAAATCAATTAGATCTGAAATCTAAATCTAATTTAGATTATTGAATCTAATTAACCTTAAATTAAATTAAATTAAATCTAATTTAAATTAATTAGGACTTAAATCATAATTTAATCAATCCCAAATTAAATTATAATATTTATAATAATATCAGCGTACTAATAATTAGCAGTTGCCAAATCTATAGCATTTACAAATTAGCAGTTTTCAAAATTCAAACCATCAATCTAATTGATATTTTGAATATGATCCAAACTATTGATTGGGTCAAATTTCTTTTGTATGTGATCCCTCAGGTTCTATTCTGTCTGGTAGAAAGATATACTATGATCTCCATTATAGTATCATCAAAACTCATTTCAATGGACTAGAATAATTTTGACTCAATCCAACAAGAATCATTGATCAAAAAATAATCTTAGTGAATTCTCATAATCCATCAATAATACCTAGCAGCATGTAGTAGCAACCTAATAGAACAAAAAAAAATGAAACCCTAGGTGCAGAACGGAAAGGAGTTTTAATGATACTATAATGGAGATCATGATATATTTCACTATTAGATAGAATAAAACCTAAGGAATCACACACAAAAGAAGCTTGACCTGATCAACAACTTGGATCATAATCAAATTATCAATTGAATTGATGATTTGGATCAATTTGTAAAAGTTATAAATATAGTAACTGTTAATTATTAGCATAAGGAACTTAACTAAAAGTGTTGCAATATAATTGGGTTTAATTAAATTATGAATTAAGTCTTAATTAATTTAATCAAATTTAATTTAATTAGGCTTGATTTAATTTAAGGCTAGTTGGATTTAATTATCCAAGTTGGACTTGGAATTCAATTCTAATCAGATTGGGTTTGACAACCTTTTCGAATTTGATTCAAATTTGATTCAGATTGAACCCAAACTTGAATCCAGTTAAAGAAGGATGCTTAGCCCACTTTTTCTAGACTTCTCTCTTATATTATGGCCAACCAAATATGAGAGTGGGGTACTAAAAGTCGTGCCCCTTCTCTCGCACGCATGAAGAGAAGAGGAGGTGCTAGTTGGTGCCTCCCACTTCATGTAGGACTCCAATTTGATAAGATTGATCCCATCTTAGATAAGATTTGATTAAGGATCAATTTAATCAGATTGGGATTTGACTTGGTCTTGGGCATGAATTGTAAAAGGGAGAGGAAGAGGGCGTGTGCCAATTAATTGATCCCAATTCACCTTACTGCACCATCCATCTCCAAGCCTCTCCTCCCTTTCTTCATCATCCCCACACCCCACTATCCTCCTTAGATCTAATCTATAGTGAGTTGTGAGAGAGAAAAAGAGAGGAAGAAGGCATCTTCCTTCTCTTTTTGGCATCCTAGAAGAAGTTCTTTCAAACCTATGCGAAGAGTTCATGTTACTCTTCTTTCTCTTCAAGTTGAAGGAATGATTCAGATCTAAGTCCAAAAATAAGGCTTGCAAGATGCTAGCACTCCGATAGCTTTAGCATTTTGATCAGGATTCAACTATGTATGGATACCAGTAGAGGTCGAGCACATGCGCAGCTCCGACAGAAACCCCAAAAATCCATCCGATTTGATCCAATTTAAAATAAAGGAAAGCGATTCAGGTATTTGATCCTCTTTTTTTATTTTTAATTTTAGATCTAATTTAAATCTTATTTCAGCATATTAAAATGATCCATAAGTGATTTAGATTAGATCTACATGCATGTATGAAAATAATTTTTAGAATTACTTTCCAACTACGATTTCATTAGATGAAAAATTTTTTTTGCATGCACAATTACCATAAAATCCAATAGATGAATCACTGGATTTTGTCAAAAAGGGGGCTTGATTAATTCTCCTATTTTTATTTATTTTTCTACCTATTTTTTCTTGATTTTTCTGATGGTGGCTGTCCTCGTCAACTACCAGCCTATGATTTCTCGATTGCGCCACAGCAACTTGCATCTCCAGCCATCACCACCACCAATGAGAAGCTCTCCCCTATTCCAGGTAGGAGGGGAATGGGAGGTCTCCGATTCCAATAAGTGAAAGGAGAAAGAAGAAAGGAAAAAAAAGAAAAGAAGGAAAGAAATAAAAAAGAAAGAGAGAGGAAGTTTCTCTCTCTTCCCTCTTCCTCTCACCTTCTTCTCTTACCCAATTTCTCTCTCTATGACTTTCTTTATAGTTTCTCTCTACTTTCTCTCTCTAGAAAATCATATTTTCTCTCTCTGGATGGTGTCTTTCTTCTAAGATTATAGGAAGTTTCTAGATCTTAGGAAGACTTTCTAATAACCTTGATAGATCCTGGTAAAGGAATTTTGACCATTGACTGTCAGATAGTCTTCTAGCCCCCACCTTGATCGAGTCGAGTATCATTGACTTTCACTATTATTTGTATCCTAGCATGACCCTTGAATTCTAGTTGATCAATTAGATACCCTAGATTGAACTAATAGGGATATCAATCATAATTATAAATATAATAAAAGTATGATTTTAGATATTATGTTTTAAATGAGAATTTCAGGAAGCCTATTGTTCATGCAAAATTAAGATGGCTCTATGTCAGATAAAAGGGACTGCTCGAGTTATTGTTATAGAGATACCAAACCAACATGATAGCAATACTCCTTAGCAAGTTACTAGCACCCTTTAGCAAGGAGTCATTGAGGGGGTGCTTGGTTTACGATCAAAATCAGAATTGGAATAAGAATCAGAATGGATTGGAATCAAAATCAAAAAAGCCTAATTCTCTAAAGTGTTTGGTTCATGACCAGAATTAGAATCAAAAAGAAAATTTGAATCCATAGAAAAGAGTGGAGATTGAGTTTTAGATAGATTGGGCCATTTCCATTCCATCCTGAAATTAGAATCAGAATGAAACTCTCCCCAACCAAGCAATTGGAATGAAAGTCATCCATTCCTATTCCCATTCTGAACCCCACTCCTCCCAACCAAGCACTCCCTGATTCTATTAGGAATATCCAAATAGAGTAGTAAGAACCAAATATAGCCTGAATAATACAGACCTTAGTCAGTTTGGTGTAATTGCAATAATAGTTACTGCAATAATGGCAAGTGCAAATGAACACCACAACCACAAGGATGTAGAGAGTGGTAGAAAATATGTCCCAAAGCCAATCGTTTAAGTTATAGATGGTTGTGCTCATTAAAAATATATATGAATTATAAATGAATAAAAATTATTTTGGCTTATTCATCATATAGTGTATATCTTCTAATAAACTTTTATGATGTGATGAAGTTCTTAGGACCATATTAAGTTGATAAAGGAGGATTTATCATTTAGTCCTTAAATCTATTCGCGATCAAATGATATACTATTACTAGGATGATAGCTATATCAAGTATAGATCATTATGTACCATATAGATTGGTTATTCTCTTAAACAAGGAGTGTGGAGATACTGATATGGCATACAGATGAGATGTAGGAGTATATTTGCACTAAATATGACTATTCTGAAGCACTCTACTATCAAGAGTGTTTTTAGGGCTATGGGTATAAGTGTCCCTTGGACCTAAGATCACTATGGTGACCTGCAAGCAACTCATTGTATTTTGGTGCTGGACTATCTAAATTTTTAATTGAATGATCAAAAATTTTTGGGTGTAGTCAAGTACTTGTTAAGTTGATGCGTGAGTCAAGATGGGATTGATCACTCCAAGTAAAGTTGGAGAGAGTGCATCAATGTATTTTGTTAGTGCAGAATTTGGTTGACGTCGGATCGAGCTAGATCTAAGGAAGATGAGGTCGCCGTCGATGATTTGCAAAATAAAGTTTCATCTGAAGTCGATGGTGGTGGCTCTAGTAGGACCCTCTGACGATCAAGTCAGCTCTTCTGGCCAACAGAGATGGAGTGCTCTAAAAAGAGTTTGGTAGAGTTTTGGAAAGGAGAAGAGAGCTTAGAAAAAACGTATCTAGAGGGTCTCTTTTTATAGATGAAGCTTGATTGATAGTGATGACCATACCATCCGGTAGTGGGCCGCTCGGAGCCATGTGGAATTCGGTATGGAGAGGAAGGTATCGTCAGGCTGATAGTAACAGCCATACCATCCGATAGTAGGCCGCTCGGGGCCGCATGAAATTTGCTATGGAGAGAGGGGCGTCGTCAGACTGATAGCAATCATTCGTCGAGATTTAATGGCCATAGTTTAGAGGAAACAGGCATTGGTTGGTGAAGAACTTTGACATACATCAATTTTAGAGGAGTTCGAACTCTTAAAGAAAATACGTCTGGAGGGGATCGTCCGGGAGCAATCTGTTGGAGGAATCCAATTGAAGGAGAAGTTTGAAAGAATTTCGACTTTTGAAGGAGTTCGACCAAAGAAGAAGTTTGGAAGAAATTTGGTTCTTGTAGAAATCTGACTGAAGGAGGGGTCCGGAGGAAGTTTGGCTCCTATAGAAATTCGATTGAAGGAAGAGTTTGGAGGGAGTTCGACTCCTAGAGGAATCCGACTGAAGGAGGAGTCTGGAAGGAGTCTAGCTCCTGGAGGAATCCGACTAAAGGAGGAGTTTAAAAAAAGTTTGGCTCCTATAGAAATCCAATCGAAGGAGAGATACGGAAGAAGTTTGGCTTCCAAAGGAATCCGACTAAAGGAGGAGTTCGGAAGGAGTTCGGCTCCTATAGAAATTCGATCGAAGGAGAGATACAGAAGGAGTTCGTCGCTTATAGACATCCGATTGAGGGATAAGTTGGTAAGGAGTTTGGCTCCTGAAGGAATCTAACTGAAGGAGTTTGGAAGAACTTTGACTCCTATAGAAATCTGATCGAAGGAGAGATATGGAAGGAGTTCGTCTCTTGCAGACATGCGACTGAGGGAGAAGTCCGGGAGGAGTTCGGCTCCTGGAGGAATTCAACTAAAGGAGGAGTCCAAAAGGAGTTTGACTCCTATAGAAATCTGATCGAAGGAGAGATATGGAGGAGTTTGTCTCTTGTAGACATCTGATTGAGGGAGAAGTTTGGGAGGAGTTCGATCGAAGGAGGAGTCCGAAAGGAGTTTGGCTTCTGTAGAAATTCGATCGAAGGAGAGATACGGAAGGAGTTCATCTCTTGTAGACATTCGACTGAGGGAGAAGTTTGGAAGGAGTTTGGCTCCTAGAGGAATTCGATTGAAGGAGGAGTTCGGAAGGAGTTCGGCTCCTATAGAAATCCCACCAAAAGAGAGATATGGAAGGAGTTCGGCTTCTAGAAGAATCTAACTGAAGGAGGAGTCCGAAAGGAGTTCAGCTCCTATAGAATCCGATCGAAGGAGAGATATGGAAGGAGTTCGGCTCCTAGAGGAATTCGACTGAAGGAGGAATCCAGAAGGAGTTTGAATCCTATAAAAATTTGACTGAAAGAGGAGTCTGGAAGAAGTTTAGCTCCGGTAGAAATCTGACTGAAGGAGTCTGGAAGGAGTTTGGTTTCTATAGAAATCCAACTAAAGGAAGAGTTCAGAGGAAGTTCAGCTCCTGTAGAAATCCGGCTGAAGGAAGAGTTCGGAGGGAGTTCGGCTCCTATAGAAATCCGATCGAAGGAGGAATCCAAATAGAGCTCAATCACTGGAGGAGTTCAATTGCTGAAGGAGTTTGGCTACTGAACGAGTTTGGCCACTAGAGGAGATCGACTGGGATTCGACCGTTGGAGAGAGAATTTTGGATTGAAGCTCTTCATTATTAGCTGCATTAGGCTAAGCACCAGGTTGGACTTTGGTGGGAGTGGGGTTTATCCCTAACAATAGTCTCTCCCACTCGAGTTCAAAATTCAAAGGAAGGGAGTACAAAATGGACGACTATCGAAGTCCTCTTCAGGGCTCTGCACTAGTTTAGGTTGAAGCTCGGGGGAGATCTTATCTCCAACCAAGGTTGACATTGAAGTTGAAGCTTGGGGGAGATCTTGTCTCCAGTCGAGGTTGACGTTGAAGTTGAGTCCCGGGGGGATCTTATCTCCAACCGAGGTCTAGGAAGATCTTGTCTTTTGTTGACATTGCGGTTGAAGCTTATGGAAGATCTTATCTCCAGCCGAGGTTAAAAGCAGATCTTCTCTTCTATTGATGTAGACTTTGAAGCTCGGAGGAGATCTTATCTTCCAGTCGAGGTTGAAGTTGTAGTTGAAGCTCGAGAGAGAGATCTTATCTCCAGTCGAGGTTGAAGGAGATCTTATCTCCTTTTGATGTAGACATTGAAGCTCGGGGGAGATCTTATCTCCAGCCAAGGTTGATGTTGATGTTGAAGCTCGAAGAAGATCTTATCTCCAATCGAGGTTGAAGAAGATCTTATCTTCTATTGACGTAGACGTTGAAGCCTGGGGGAGCTCTTATCTTCAGCTGAGGTTGACATTGAAGTTGAAGCTCGGGGGAGATCTTATCTCCAATCAAGGTTGTAGAAGATCTTATCTTCTATTGATGTAGACGTTGAAGCTCGGGGGAGATCTTATCTCCAACTGAGGTTGACGTTGAAGTTGAAGTTCAAAGAAGATCTTATCTCCAGCCGAGGTTGAAGGAGATCTTATCTCCTGCTGATGTAGACGTTGAAGCTCGGAGGAGATCTTATCTTCAGCTGAGGTTGACATTGAAGTTGAAGCTCGAGAGAGATCTTATCTCCAGCTAAGGTTGAAGAAGATCTTATCTCCTATTAACGTAGATGTTGAAGCTCAGGGGAGATCTTATCTCCAGCTGAGGTTAACGTTAAAGTTGAAGCTTGGGAGAGATCTTATCTCCAGCCAAGGTTGAAGTTGAAGCTCGGGGGAGATCTTATTCCTAACATCCCGATGGTGAGTTTCCTAGCAGAACCACCACCGAAGGCTGCCGCATGGTCTGCACCATTTCGATGAGGCCCTGAATTTGCTGCATCAGTAGGTTAAACTACTCCAGATCTACCATGGCCATTGGTGGAGGAGGTGGTTGAAGCACCGATGATGGAGTAGGAATAGATGGATCTAGCTCAGACCTTAAAGAAGAAGGTCGGTAGGGTCAACTGAGCACTCCTTTAAGAACAAAGGTACCTCAGGAACTGAGGGCCCTTCCTCTAGTGCCAATTCTGTTAGTATAGAATCTAGTTGATGTCGGATTGAGCTGAAGTCGAGAAAGATGAGGTCGCCATCGGTGACCTACAAAATAAAGTTTCGTCCGGAGTTGGTGGTGGTGGCTCCAGCAGGATCCTCCGATGATCAAGTCAGCTCTTTTGGCAAATAGAAATGGAGTGCTCTGAAAAGAGTTTGACAGAATTTTGGGAAGGAGAAGTGAGCTTAAAGAAAATGTATCCCTTTTTATAGACGAAGCTTGATTGATAGTGATTGCCATATCGTCCGATGGTGGACCGCTCGGAGCCACATGGAATTCGATACAGAGAGGAAGGTATCGTCAGACTGATAGTGATAGCCATACCATCCGATAGTAAACCGCTCGGGGCCGTGTGGAGTTTGCTATGGAGAGAGGGGCATCGTCAAACTGATAGCGACCATGCGTCGAGATTTAATGGCCATAGTTCAGAGGAAGCAGGTGTTTGTTGGTGAAGAACTTCGACATACATCAATTTTAGAGGAGTTTGGACTCCTTAAAGGAATATGTCTGGAGGGGATCATTTGGGAGCAATCCATTGGAGGAATCTGACTAAAGGAGGAGTCTGGAAGGAGTTCGGCTTTTGTAGAAATTTGACTAAAGGAGGGATCTGGAGGAAGTTTGGCTCCTATAGAAATTCGACCGAAGAAAAAGTTCGGAGGAAGTTCGGCTCCTAGAGGAATCCAGCTGAAGGAGAAGTTTGAAAGAAGTTTGGCTCCTGGAGGAATCCGACTGAAGGAGGAGTTCGAAAAAAAATTTGGCTCCTGTAGAAATTCGACTGAAGAAAAGATACGGAAGGAGTTCGGCTCCCAAAAAAATTTGACTGAAGGAGGAGTTCGGAAGGAGTTTGGCTCCTGTCGAAATCCGATCGAAGGAGAGATACGGAAGGAGTTTGTCTCTTGTAGACATCCAACTAAAGAAGAAGTTTGGAAGGAGTTCGGCTTTTTGGAGGAATCCAACTGAAGGAGGAGTCCAGAAGGAGTTTAGCTCCTATAGAAATCTGACCGAAGGAGAGATACGGAAGGAGTTCATCTCTTGTAGACATTCGACTGAGGGAGAAGTTCGAAAGGAGTTCGGCTTCTAAAGGAATCCGACTAAAGAAGGAGTCCAGAAGGAGTTCGACTCCTATAAAAAATCCGACTGAAGGAGAGATATGGAAGGAGTTCGTCTCTTGTAGACATTCAATGGAGGAAGAAGTTTGGGAGGAGTTTCGGCTCTTGGAGGAATCCGATTGAAGGAGTCCAGAAGGAGTTCGACTTTTATAGAAATCTGATCGAAGGAGAGATACGGAAGGAGTTCGTCTCTTGTAGACATCTGACTGAGGAAGAAGTTCGGAAGGAGTTCGGCTCCTGAAGGAATCCGACTGAAGGAGGAGTTTGGAAAGAGTTCGGCTCCTATAAAAATCTAACCGAAGGAGAGATGCGGAAGGAGTTCATCTCTTGTAGACATTCGACTGAGAAAGAAGTTCGAAAGGAGTTCGGTCAAAGGAGGAATCTGACTGAAGGAGTCCGAAAGGAGTTCGGCTCCTGTAGAAATCCAACCGAAGGAGAGATATGGAAGGAGTTCATCTCTTATAGACATCTGACTGAGGAAGAAGTTTGGAAGGAGTTCAGCTCCTAGAGGAATCTGATTGAAGGAGGAGTCTGAAAGGAGTTTGACTCCTATAGAAATCTGATCGAAGGAGAGATACGGAAGTAATTCGGCTCCTAGAGGAATCCGACTAAAGGATGAGTTCAAAAGGAGTTTGGCTCCTGTAGAAATCCGACCGAAGGAGAGATATGGAAGGAGTTCGGCTCCTAGAGGAATCTGACTGAAGGAGGAGT
This sequence comes from Cocos nucifera, assembly GCA_006176705.1. NCBI lineage: Eukaryota > Viridiplantae > Streptophyta > Magnoliopsida > Arecales > Arecaceae > Cocos > Cocos nucifera. The sequence goes on along the minus strand of QRFJ01000880.1, from coordinate 226,015 downwards.
TCGGAAGGAGTTCAGCTCCTGTAGAAATTCGATCGAAGGAGAGATACGGAAGGAGTTTGGCTCCTAAAGAAATCCGACTGAAGGAGAAATTCGGAAGGAGTTCGGCTTCTATAGAAACTTGACCGAAGGAGGAGTCCAAAAGGAGTTTCGCTCCTATAGAAATCTAACTGAAGGAGTCTGAAAGAAGTTCAATTATTGTAGAAATCTAGCTGAAGGAAGAGTTTGAAGGAAGTTTGGCTCCAATAGAAATCCGACTGAAGGAAGAGTTCGGAGGGAGTTTGACTGCCATAGAAATCCAATCGAAAGAAGAATTTGGATGGAGCTCGACTGCTGTAGGAGTTCCACCGTTGAAGGAATTTGGCTACTAAATGAGTTCGACCGTTTAAGGAGATTGGCTAGGGTTCGACCGTTGGAGGAAGAATCTTAGATCGAAGCTCTTTCATGATTACCAGTTGTATTAGGCTAAGCACCAAGCTAGACTTCGGTGAGAGCGGAGTTTATCCCCAATATATTTCAATGTAGTAAAACCTCAATCAAGGTAATCCATGTAATGGATATGAAAGATTGATTTATAATATGGATGAGTCATTCAGGGTTGACAGTTAAATCCTAAGTTTTTCTGAGCACTTGAGGTCAAAGGAATGAATTATACAGTAACCATATGTCTTTAGGTTTTTGGATGTTGCTTTGCATACATTCAGCCTATTCAGATGTCGGATATCATTGCTAGATGGTTATTTCAATTAATACATAAAATTATTTCAATTAATACATTCAAAAGAAGTTTCTGACTAATCATGTGGCTGCTAAATGATTGAGAATCGTTTAAGGGTTTAATCATTAATTTGATTGATGATTAACCTTGTACAAAAGTTGCAAAAAATTAATTTTCTAAGGATTAATGAATTATAGGAGGATTTATTAGTAGTTAGATTATTGATTAACTTAATTGGATTAAGCAATAAAGATTGGATCAAGTCTAATTGAATTGGATTCAATTAGGTTTGACCCGATTATGTTATAAGATGATCTAATCGCTAAGGGAGTATGGTTTCTGATTTGATCAAATCTTTGGCTCAATTAATTAGGATTAATTGAGGCTATTAGGAGCCTAATTAGGTTAGGTTCACTATGGTTTATTTGGATCTAATTGGATGAGATTTGGTTGGTGTTAGGAATATGCGCTCTTCCCACATGGATCGGCGTGGCCGTCGGTGTTTAGCCAAGCAATAAGGAAGTACTTCTTAGAGATCTTTGCGGAAGCACGATCAAATAAATCAAGGAATAGAGAATAAGAGAAGAAGATATTTTCAAAAGAAAAGAGCTTTTATTCAGCACATTTTAGCACTTTTACAATCTTGACCTATTTTCAATATATATACTTTACAAAAGGTCAAGCCCAAGCTTATAGAAAAACTCTCTAAACCCAAACAACCCACGTACACAAAATAATAATCCACAAAAACTGAGTCGATCCAATTTCAGACTAAGCCGACTAACCTGCGACTAGGTCGGCTCAGTCTCAGACTGAGCCAATCTAATTGTGTATCATGCCAATAGCCCAAAAATGCTGCTCTCTGTCTGAATTTTTCTCTGAGACCTAGCCGACCCAGTTTCCAACTGAGCCGGCCCAGTTTCTAAACTTTATTATGGAGACTGATTCTTCTTCCAGCTCGCTTCCGTCTTTCCATGACCTATCTTCTCATGTTTTCAAGACTTGGGAGTGCCACTTCTGAGCTCACATTCTCCACCTTGGTACTTCCAAGTCCTTGTGAACTCATCTCTTCTCAACAGACCCATCCGTGCCACATATCTTTGAAAGTTGTCTTTGAGGAGTACCTTCGTGAGTGCATCAGACTGATTCTCCTTGGTATGGACCTTCATCAGCTCCACTTCACTTTCCTCCACCAGCTCTCTGATCCTGTGGTACCTCACGTCTATATGCTTTATGCATGCATGATAGACTGGGTTCTGTGCCAACAACAAAGCACTCTGACTATCAATGAATAGTGTAACCTTGCTATGCTCCACCTCCAACTCATCAATCAGCCTCCTAAGACAAAGGGCTTCCTTTGCAGCCTCTGTTATCCTAATGTACTCGATCTCTGTGGTAGACAAGGCCATGATTGGTTGAAGGATTGATCTTCAAGACACCGGTCCACCATATACGTAGAAGAGGTATCTAGTAGTAGACCTCCTTGTATCAAGATCACCAGCATAATTTGCATCAACAAACCCTTCCAAAGGATCTGAACCTTCACACATCTTCATAGATTGTTCTCCAAATCCTCCCGACTGCCCACCAAACACCAAACCATAATCCCTTATTCCATGCAAATATCTCAATATCTATTTCAATGCTTTTCAGTGTTCCTTCCCATGGTTAGCCATATATCTACTAATCATACTAACAGCATGTGCTATATCTGATATACAGCACACCATAGTGTACATCACACTGTCTACAGCATTTGCATTAGAGACTCGTTCTATGTACTCTCTCTCCTCTTCTGATTGGGGGCACTGTAACTTGGAGAGAGACATATGGCTCGACAATCACGTCTCTATAGGTTTGGCCTTCTCCATCCCAAACCTCTCTAGAACCTTTTGGACATATATTCCTTGTGATAAATGGAGCACTCCTTTGCACCTATCTATGCAAATCTCCATTCCAAAGATTTTCTCAGTTGAACCCAAATCTTTCATCTCAAATTTAGATGATAATGTCCTTTTCAACCTTTTCACAGCATCCATGCTTCTACTAGCTATGAGCATATCCTCTATATATAATAACAGGTATAGGACATCCTCCTCATCTACATCCTTGACATAGACACAACAATCATGTTCACATCTGCTGAAATCCAAGCTCAAGACAAAGCTATCAAACCTTTAATACCACTAATGAGGGAATTGTTTCAAGCCATACAAAGACTTTCTGAGTAAACACACCTTTTCTTCCTGTCCCATCTCCATGAAACCATCTGACTACTTCATGTAGATTCTTTCCTCCAAAGTCCCATGAAGGAAGGCTGTCTTCACATCCTTCTATTCCAATTCCATGTTATGCTGTGCCACCAGTGATAGCAAAACTCGAATAGATGTATGATGCACCATAGGAGAGAAAATTTCTATGTAGTCAATCCCTTCCTTTTGTGAATATCCCTTTGCTAACAGTCTTGCTTTGAATCTGACTCCACCTTGTTCTGAAGGTGCTTCTTTCTTTATGAACATCCACTTTGAGCCAATAGGTCGAGCACCCTCTGGAAGATCCACCAGCTGCCATGTCCGATTCTTCTCAAGTGATTCCATCTTCTTCATCATAGCCTACATCCATGAATTATGATCCTCACTCTCCATGGCCTCAGCATAATTCTCTGAATCTCTATTAGCAATGATGAGTGCATAGAAGATAACCTCATCAATGCCATATCTGACCAGTCTCTTAAGAGTATGCTGGGGCTTGTGCAAAGCTACTTCCACTGGCACATCTCTACCTGATGTCTGTGGCTGCTCTTGCACATCTGTCTGAACTACTGACCCTTCATGCTAATTTTCAATCTAATATAATACTTTTCTATCCAGCTCCACCTTAATAGGAACACTTGTATAAGTGGATGTAACCTGCATGCCATCATTCTCTGACTAACCACCGCTGTTCACCTTTGTTTCCCCAATTTCATCTATCCCAAATCTTTTCAAGATGCTCTTCTCATCAAAGATAATGTTTCTGTTGATCACTGACTTCTATGCCTAAGAGTTCCACAGCAAGTACCCCTTGACTTCTTGTGGATATCCTATGAATGTCATCTTTTGAGATTTCGGATCCAAATTGCTCCTCTCGGTCGCCTCCATATGTGCATAGGCTGTGCAACCGAAGACTTTCAGATGGCCAAGCTCCACCTTCTTTTCACTTCAGATCTCTTCTAGAATACCTCCATTCAGCTTATAATGAGAGGACCTGTTCACAAAAAAATAAGAAAAAGTTAGAGCATCACCCCAAAAGGACTTTGCGAGTGATGTCTACAGCATCAAACTCCGTGCCTTCTTGGTCAGTGTCTGGTTCATCCTCTCCATGACACCATTCTACTGGGGAGTCATCCTTATCGTGTAATGGCATTTGATGCCATTTTTCTCGCAGTACCTTCTGAACTCTAGGCTCGTATACTCTCCTCCATTATCCGACCTCAGACACTTTACCTATCTCTCTGACTCCTTCTCTACTTCAGCTCTCCAGGCTCTGAACTGGGCAAACACCTCTGATTTTTCTCTGATCAGATAAACCCATACCTTTCTTGAGAAATCATCAATGAAAGTAACAAATTATTTTGCCCCATCTCCAGTTGATACAGGAGCTGGTCTCCACACATCCAAGTGCACTAAATCCAACACTTCCTCGTTATGCTTGGTACTTCTGGCAAACTTCATCCTATGCTATTTGCCAAAGATACACTGCTCACAAAGATCTGTGCCCTCCTTCTTTAGGGCTGGGATCATACCTCTTCTGCTTAGTTCTATGAGCCCACGATCATTCATATGACCCATCCAATAGTGCCATAGCCTATATAAAATCTGCTCCTCTTGTGTCACTACTAGCACCTCTACACTATCATTTACCACTGAGCCTTCTATTCTATAAAGATTGTTGCTCAGTTTTCTACATCTCATCACCACCAAAGCTTTTCTAAAAATTTTCAGACATCCACTCCCAGTCTGGCTACTAAGAGCATAACTCTGCTCCTCTAAGCATATCCTCTACATATAATAACTCGCTAAATGTTGGCTCACTTGCAAGAGATGTTTGGTGAACAGAGTTGCGCAGCCAAGTATCAAGTCAAGAAATGACTTTTTAAGGCTAAGATGCATGATGGACAGTCAGTCCAAGATCACTGTCTAATGATGATCAAGGACTTGGAAGATCTTGAGAAGCTCGGTGTGAAGTTAGACTTAGATCTACAGAATAATGTTATTCTATAATCCTTGACTGATGCATATGGGCAATTCATCATGAGTTACCACATGCATAAACTTCAAAATTCCTTAGCCGAATTAATGAATATGCTGGTCACCACTGAGCTTTCTATGAAAGATTCTAAAGGCTCAGTTCTTGCTATGGAACGGACTTCTTCCAAAAGAAAATCTTCTGAAAAGAAAAAGAAGTCTGCAAAAAGTAGAAGGTGGAAGGAGGAAGGAAGAAGAAGGCAGAGCCGAAGATGAAAGTCGCTGCAAAAGATTCTAAAGGCTCAGTTCTTGCTATGGAATGAACTTCTTCCAAAAGAAAATCTTCTGAAAAGAAAAAGAAGTCTGCAAAAAGCAGAAGGTGGAAGGAGGAAAGAAGAAGAAAGCAGAGCCGAAGATGAAAGCCGCTGCCAAAAGAAAGTATTTTCATTGCAACAGTGACGGCCATTGAAAGCGAAACTGTCCTACTTTTCTGAACACCCTAAAGAACAAGAAGGAAGGTCCTTCTAGAGGTATGCTCGTTATTGAGTCTAACCTTATGGTTTCTTCTGCATCTAGTTGGGTGCTTGACTTTGGTTCTAGTGCTCATCTGTGCACTTCCATATAGGGTCTTGAGGATAGCAGGAGGCTGAGGGATGGAGACATGATCCTACGCATCGGTAATGGAGCAAGAGTTGCTGCAGTGGCGATGGAAACATACCCTCTTCGATTACCATCTGGTTTAGACTTAGTTTTGAAAGACTGTTATTATGTGCCTGCAGCTAGCAGGAATTTGATTTCTTATTTCATGCTTAGCACTAGAAGGCTATGTGATTACCTTCTTTAAGGACCATTGTAACATTCTTTATGAAAGAAATAAAATTGCAAATAGTTTTCCTTATTAACGGTCTTTATCAGCTACATATTGATGTATCTGTTCTAACTATCGAGCAAAATGTGAATGCCAAACGACCTAGGGATAGTCCAAACGATAGATATCTATGGCACCTGAGATTAGGTCATATAGCAGAAGATAGGATCAACAAATTGGAGAAAAATGGGCTATTGAGTCCATTGACTTCCGAGTCATATCCAACTTGTGAATCTTATCTTCAAGGCAAAATGACTAAACTCCCTTTTGTAGGACATGGGGAAAGGGCCACAGATCTCCTTGTCCTAGTACATACTGATGTGTGCGGCCCATTTGATGTGCCAGCTAGAGGCAATTTTGTCTACTTCATTATCTTTACCGATGATCTATCTAGGTATGGGTATGTGTATCTTATGAGACACAAGTCTGAAGCTTTTGAAAAGTTCAAAGAATTCAGACATGAAGTAGAAAAACAAACTGAAAAACCCATTAAGGTTCTTCGATCAGATCGAGGAGGTGAATACCTTAGCCGGGAAATTCCTAGACTATCTAAAGAAAAATGGCATAGTCTCTCAATGGACTCCACCAGGAACACCTCAACTCAACGGAGTTTCAGAATGGAGAAATCGGACTCTATTGGATATGGTCCGATCCATGATGAGCTTCACAGACCTCCCTGATTTTCTTTGGGGACACTCATTGTTAACTTCAATTTATCTACTGAATAGGGTTCCCTCTAAAACCGTTCCTACCACACCGTATGAGATATGGCACGGTAAGAAACCAAGTCTGAGTCATCTCAGAATTTGGGGTTGTCCGGCTCATGTCAAAAGACAACAAGCGGACAAGTTAGAGTTTAGGTCCTTCAGAGCTCGATTCATAGGATATCCTAAAGAGTCATTAGGATACTATTTCTACATTCCAGAAGACCACAATGTGATTGTGAGTCGACATGCCATCTTTCTTGAAAAATAGTTTATTCAAGATAGCGGCATTGGAAAGCAGATTAAGCTTGATGAGAAAGTCTCACAAGTACAACGAGCTAAGGACCAATTGGAACCAAATCAGGTTGAGCCAATAAGAACACTACCTCCTCCACCTCGTAGATCGGAAAGAGTTTTCCATCCCCCTGAAAGATACTTAGGTATTATTTCAGAGAAAGTAGAGAAAATGTTCCTCGTAGGTAATGGTGCTCATGGTGATGATCCCAAAACCTACAACGAGGCGATATCAGATATCGACTCCGAGAAATGGCTAGAGGCAATGCAGTCAGAAATTGACTCGATGCACTCAAACCAAGTCTGGACCTTGGTAGATCCACCAGAAGGTATAGTACCTATTGGGTGTAAATGGATCTTCAAGAGAAAGATTGGTGCAGATGGAAATGTGGAGACATTCAAGGCTAGACTAGTGGCAAAAGGTTATAGTCAATGCGAAGGCATTGACTATCAGGATACCTTTTCCCCAGTGGCTATGCTAAAATCCATCCGCACATTGCTTGCCGTTGCAGCCTATTTCGATTATGAAATATGGCAAATGGACGTGAAAATGGTGTTCTTGAAATGGATATCTTGAGGAAGATATCTATATGGAACAGCCGTTAGGTTTCACATCCAGTGATACTGATCACAAGGTTTGCAAGCTGCAAAGGTCCATATATGGACTTAAGCAAGCATCTCGGAGCTGGAACACTCATTTCAATGATGTGATCAAAATAGTTTGGTTTCATCAAAAATGAAGAGGAACCATGTGTCTTCAAAAAGGTCAGTGGGAGCGCTGTTGTCTTCCTCGTATTGTACGTGGATGACATCCTCCTTATTGGGAATGATATTCCCATGTTGACGAACAGTCAAAATATGGTTGTCCAAGGAATTCTCCATGAAAGACCTAGGTGAAGCATCCTTTATTCTAGGAATTAAGGTCTATAGGGATAGACCGAATAGGATGCTAGGACTTTCACAGAAGATGTACATAGAGGAAGTACTAAAGAGGTTTAGTATGGAAAACTCTAAGAGGGGATTAATACCCTTCAGACATGGTATTCATCTTTCCAAGAAGATGTGCCCTAGCACACCTGAGGAAATAGAACGCATGAGCAAGATCCCTTATGCTTCTGCAATAGGGAGCCTCATGTATGCCATGCTATGTACACGACCTGATATAGCCCATGCTGTGAGTGTCACAAGCAGATATCAGTCAAATCCAGGTGAAGAACACTGGACTTCTGTGAAATGTATCCTTAAGTACTTAAGAAGAACTAAGGATATGATGTTGGTCTTTGGTAACGGAGAACTCCAAGTCCAGGGATACACAGACTCGGATTTCATGTCCGATGTAGATGATCGAAAGTCGACATCTGGGAGTCTGTTTGTGTGCAATGGTGGTGCTGTCAGCTGAAGAGTTTCCAAGCAAACCGTGATAGCAGATTCCACCATGGAAGCAGAATATATCGCTGCATCAGAGGCTGCCAAGGAAGCATTCTGGTACAAGAAGTTTGCTGCAGAAATCGGGAGTAATGCCATCAGATGCCATTCCTCTTTACTGCGACAACAATGGCGCCATAGCCCTTGCTAAGGAGCTGAGGTCTCACCAGAAATCCAAGCACATTGAGCGGCGATACCACCTCATCCGCGATTACCTCGAGAAGGGTTACGTCGAGGTCAAGAGAGTCAACTCCACAGACAATGTGGCAGACCCACTTACAAAGCCATTGGGCCAGCAGAAGATCGAAGCCCACCTTGAGAAGATGGGACTTAGACTTGTAGCCAATTGGCTTTAGGACAAGTGGGAGATTGTTAGATATATGTGCCCTAGAAGCCAGAATTGGCTGACACTTGTAATACACTTCTAGGGGCAAAATTATAATTTTGACTAAAATCAATAAAATGGGTTATTTTCTATCACATATGTGTATTTAGTGTCTGTGATACATCCTTTGAGTTAATGGTAATGATAATTCATATTTTCAAGAGTTGAAAATTTAAGACATGAATAATCATTATTAACTCATAAAATGCTCCCGACCATAGGATCATCATGAGGATGGTGATTGATCCGGAAGGTTGGTGTACAATCGCTTCTCTTTAGTAGATGAGTCTTGAGTCTACGGTGTGGAGACACCGGAGCGAGAGTACAGGTACTCGTTAGAGAACGAGGGCACTGAGCGTGACCACCTCGAGTAGTCATTAGGAAGTCTACCTTCTCGTCAATGACTGACTCGATGCTGCAGTGGTGTGTCTGGTTCTTTGACCTGAGGTGCATCGACAGTTCACCTTGAGGGTGTTATAGTTTGACTACACCATTACTCGGTCTCCTAGCCATATGGAATCCTGAGGTGTATGTTGGCTATAGCATGTTCATTATAGGAACTGGATTGCATCAAGATGGAATCTATCTACCTCGGTGGTAGAGGAGCAGCCCTATGATGATCATGAGAATCAAGTCCAGAAGCCCATGGCCATGGCAGAGTGAAATAATAGAAAGAGTTTCTATTTAGATTTTCACATCGGACTTGAATCGAATGATTACATCATATGATAGAAACTAGGGTTTGACGAGTTCACCTTAACCCTAATCTGATCGGGGCTCAAGATAGAAGAACTTAATCACATAGGTAGCTGCACCAAGAGGTTCGCATTCAGCTCTGATGGGTTGCCACCATATACTGCTAGGTGTCACTGGTGGATTTTGGGAGCAATTAGAATGATTTAGATGATCGATCATTCTAGCTGTTCGAATCAGAAGAGTTCTGATCCATCGAAAGGAGTTTCGATGATGTCGATGATAGAGATCATGACATATCCCATTACCATATAGAACTGAACCTAACTAGGATCACACAAACAAGGGTTTGAATCTGGTGATCATCAATTGAACTGATCCAGTTCAATTGATCTGAATGAGATTCAATTAGGTTCAAGAAAATCGTGCTAGCACTCGATTGAACCTAACATTCTTCTTTTACTATCATAAATAGTTATCCTGACTGAGCCAAAGAAGTTTGTGCTCAATCAGAGGCCTTCACTTGGTCTGACTGGAGCCTATCCAAGTCAGAAAAAGGTTGTCTTATTTTGTAAGATAATACCTGCCATTTTTGGTCACCTGCCATTTCTAGTCCTTTGACTTTGGTCAAAAGTTGACCTTTGACTGGTCAAATGTTGACCATTAACACTTTGACTTCTGTCCACGTGTCACGCACCTATTGGAGAGCTGGTGGGGGCTTGTCCTCTTTTAAAATTTGGCAAGAAGGAGGGCGCACGCCACCCTTGGCGTATGCCCAAGTAGAAGGCGCCTAGGAGTCCCTGTTGGACAGGAACTCCATCTCCGTTTTGGATTCCAAATAGACTCCTCCTAAGAACTAAGTTTGATTGGCCTTAGGTGCCATCTAAGGAGGAATCCAAGGGACTCTATTTTCACCAATCAGATTTAAATCTGATTTCACAAAGGATTGTGATTGGTTGGGAAGAAGAGGAGTTGGATCACGCATAGTTTATAAATAAGACCCTGCACCCAACTTAAAAGGCAATTGAATTCTCTGCACTGTTTGTCTCTTCCTCCTCTATGCTAAGCCCATCTTCTCCCTCTCCTCTCCACACTCAAAGTAGTTTGGAATCTTAGTTGGTGCAATCCAGATGAGAGAAAGGCGACAGAAAGCTAGAAGACCGCACTGCAGAAAAGGACAACTACTGATCTTTAAAAGATATTTTAAAGATCCTCCAAATCAGATTCAGATCTGATTTTTGGAGATGTGATAGAGAAGAAGAGGATCTCCAGATCTAATCCGAGTGGATACCGATAGAGGCTAGAAATTTGCATGGCTAGATCCAGAACCTTCCGCTACTTACAGGATCATCAACGGATAATAGGATTACCCTACATCAAGGTAAATTAAATTTAATTTAATTTATCTAGATTTTATTTTTATTATTAGAATAATAAAAATTAGATCTAAAATATTTTAGATCTGATTTGGAATAAAGAGAAAATTTTTTTAAATATATCTCTTGATTCGATCAGATCTGAATGAACCTGGTCCGAAAAATTAGGATTTTCCTTCACCTTTCACGTGAGCTAGTACTCCCAGAAAGGCTGGTCAGATCGGAGCTTCGAGTAGACGATTCATAGAAATCAGACATCCTATGTGGCTACGAACAACTGTCAAGAGCTTCACATCTTGGTGATCAATAGTAGTGTTCATCAACCCATGCAAAGTAATGAGTTCAGAACTCATTAAATAAACTAGATCAGTTCTACTAGTTAGATCTAATTTAGGGCATTGATGTGATAAATGCATGATTTTTAATTTTAGATCATAAATACATATTAAATCATGTTATAAATCCTAGAAAATGTAGTTTAGATCTAATCTCTTGCATGTAATCTAGATTAAATTATTTAGTCTAACCTATTTTGCATAAAAATTTTAAAAATTGCATGTATGGAACTATCCAAATTTTTTCTTCAGAGAGCAATAGGATTGATGAAGTAATATTGTAGAATTTAAGAAGTTATCTCCATTGGCTTTAAATAGGACTATTGAACCTTTGAAAGTTGATAATTGGATTATGGAGATGGAGATGGCATTTGCTCTCCAAGGGTGCCATGATGATAAAAAATTTGTTATGTAGCTTATTTGTTACAAGGTGAAGCATTCAACTGATGGCAAAGACTACAACACAAATATGAGTAAGAAGGGGGGCAACTTATTTGGGAGAGATTTCGAGGGGCATTTTATAAGCAGTGTTTTCCTCAGAGTATAAGGATTCATAAAGAATAGAAATTTATTTATCTAAAATAAAAAAATATGATGGTTGTGAAATATGAAGCTAAATTTATGGAATTTGCTAAGTTTGTTCTAAGGATGGTCGATGATGAGTGTGATCAAGTACATAAATTTGAGATAGGACTAAGAATAGAAATTAAAAAGCAAGCAATGCCATTGGAATAACTACTTATACAGATATGATGAATATGAAAGGAATATGCCCTCAAGCCTATCGAAATTTGTATGGGCTATTCTTTTATCTTCTAAACTCATGTAATGACATTTTCAAATAAATAAAGGCATTTATTTCATCATATGCTACATCTTAATTATTTATTTAAGATTATGATGAACTCCATAAATTAGGAATATAGTTTTAGGGTTATGATGAAATCATAGTTATGAGATCTAAAATCTTAAAATCATAATCTAACATATTCTTGATCGATGAAACATTGAGTTGGGGATCAATGTTTTCGGTAAGACTAGCACATCCTATGTATGCTTGATGGAAAGCATGATTGATCTCATTATCACTTATGTATGATACTAATATAAAGATGTGGATGCTCATTAGAGAATGAGTTTACTAAATTAATTCAACTTGAGAACATCTATTGGAGTCTTATCTACATGTCAATAGATGGTTCTCAAAGTGGGAGTTATGCATGTAATTCTTTGACCTAAGACTACTATAGAATCTTGTATGCATAAATCCGTATTTTATTTCATACTCATTTATGACTTAGTCATGTACGAAGTGATCTGGATATGGTGGATTGTATATGAAGGTTATGAGTAGGTCAATAAGGAATCGATCACTCCTAGTAAGAGGAGATCGCATCCTACTTGCTTCAATAGAATGATGATTCAGGAAGACTTTGATCAAAGTATGATAAAAATTAAAAATAATTTCTAATATTTTAAATGAATCATCATCATATGATTGAAAGAAAATTGAATATAAAAATGGATTTGACATAATTCCACATCCATAGTCATAATCAGAATGCAGGGTGATTGAAGGATCCCATTGCACGGTAACTTTCCACTGAAGGATATTTTTGGTATTTCTATCAAAATTTTATATCTTCCAAATAGACATGATATGTTGCTAGATGTCAATCTTTTCTTATGGATTTGATCGAATTAAAGAGTTTAATTTGATTGTTAATTAGAAAGTATTCTAATTGATCAAATCGGATTAGCAAGTTTTAACCTAAATTGGTTTGGTTCAGATCTAACCAAATTAGGTCAAATTGCATCTGGATCCACTGCTAGCTAGATGTGAAATTCAATGGATCACACACAAAGAAAATTAATCAAGGGTCTAATTGGATTAGATCATGTTTGCAGGATGAATATGCTAGCATATATTGCAAACCCTAGCACTTAAATTCGAATTGGATTCGAATCGAGTTCCAATTTGGGCTAATTAAATCCAATTTGAGTCAAATCAAATTTGGCTAACTGATTGGGTTGACCTTTGGCTTAATGACTAGGATCTAGGCATCATCTAAAGCAATCCATGCACCAAAGACTCTCTCTCTTGGTGCATGAGGTTTTGATTTATGCGCTTGGGATATGTGGTGCATGGAAGTATTTTTGACGCCATCTACCTTCATTTATTTCACATAAAATATGTTACATAAATTTTAGATGAAGAGAGGGCATAGAAGAGTCCTTCTGCTAATGAATCTCTTCATTGGTTATCTGGTATTTGAATAACTAAGGAGTCCTTGCCGTCCCCTCCCTTGTAGGCACCTCTTGGACCAAGTCAAACACCTTGAACCTTTGACTTTTCCATGCCTAAGTTTTCCACGTCATCTTCTGATTTGGTACCATCCTTTTAGACCTTTGGATCATTATTTGATGTTGATCAATGGTAGAAATTAATCATGCTAATATGAAAGTATTGCGACTCTTCGGAAGAAAGTTACTTTGAATTTTACGAAGAGTCTTTCTGTTTTAAGGCACCTCTTCATATTAATTCTTTGAATTCCACATAGCATTTTTTTCTGATGGAACATGATATTTTTGATTGGGCATGAGATGAGAATTAGGAATGGGCATGAGAAATTTTTGGAGGCACCCCTACATACATTATAAATAGGGGTGCGCTTCGAAAGTCCAAGCAGATTTAAAACTCTTCTTTCTTTCTTACCACTCTCCCTAGTTGTCCAATTTCTATCTTTCTTTCCTTATTAAGATAAGTCCTAATTAAGGACAAAAGTTCTGCTTTAGGATGAGAGCTTAGGAAGATTGTAAAGAAAGACAAAGAGAAAAAAAAGATAAAAAAGAGTAGGCCAAAAGGGTGACAGCAAAGGCTAAGAAAGGTTCTGCCCAAATAATTAAAGTTCTTATCATAAGAATTTTAGTTACAATAATTAGAGGTGATAGTATCTTGATCAAGTCCTCGTGTGGATCAATATTGAAGGATGAACATGTGGGCACCTGGTGGAACCCCTTGACGGACTGTTGTCGGTGATCAAGATCAAGTTAGGATTAAGCGATCAGATGTATGTTCCAATATCCTAATTTATGTTATAAATACATATTATATTATTTAAATTTTAATAAGGTGGTCCTAGGTTTTGGGTTTGGTTTTATGATTTCATAATTTATATTTGAAATCCATGCTTCCATCTTGTACACCAAACCTTTTAGTGGTATCAGAGTAAGCCTTATTAGATTAAATCATATATTATTATGTTTATACTTAATGGCAAAAATTATAAATATGATATGATTATATTTGAAATTTTAGCATATTCTAAATGTGATGTGATCATGTTTAATATTATTATGATGTATATCATTCTGTAAGGTTGCCCTGTCATAGTGGCAAATGTTCACTATGTGATGATGGTTGTCCTAAAGTGATGATACATGCTGATATGATTGGTATGATTGATATGATTATTTTATGTATGTTATATATTTTGAATTAGAATGTGCATAGAGATCAATTAAAGCCCTTTATAAAATTATATTAAGTTATAATGTAATTAACCAATAGCAGAACCAATATGGATGTCTAATTGATCAATCGATGTCTAGAAAAGTGGTTCATGATTGGTAAAAGAAATATGATTTCTAATTGGTTTCATTGTCTAACCTGGCTAATTATTAGTGTCTAAGAAAAGAAACGAGGGGAACCCCACCTCTCTCCCACTTACCTAGCCAATTTGATTAATTTAATTCTAGATTGGATGCTTAGGTATTCCTGTTGGAATCTAGCTTTGATACGCAGCCGAGCCAGCTTAAGGCGAATTCGAGCCAGCTCTCTTAGGTGGACAGAAAGCAATGCTCAGGCCAGACGCTATTGAGTCAGCTCGATCGATGGATTTTTTTGATTCACTACATTAAGGCCTTTCTTCATGCTAGTTCATTATTATGTCAAAAATCATATTAGATTTATTGTGCAACCATAAGACCGATTATAGAGACTAATGTAATATTGATCTAGTGCATAATGATACTTACGGCATTTTGGATATACCACTTTGTTGTGTAACCACAAGAATAGTTATATTTCATTATGATTGTATAGAAATGAAGGGTCCTACTTAACTAAAATATTTTAGTTTGTTGTGCTAACACAAGGCTATTAATATTTTAGAGGCCAAGAATATATTGAGAATTGCATGAGATGGAATTGGAAATAGTTTCCTATCTTTGAACTTATAAAAGATTTGTTGTGCAACCATAAGATCTTCTATAAAAAATTAGGATCTCAATCCCACTAAGAAAAATAATTAGATCTTTTCTTGATTATCATATTTGTGGGTTATGATATTCGATAAAATAGTGAAAGACGCAATTAAATTAAAGTCCTAATTTAATTATGTATATCATCATAAGTTGTTTGCTTCTATAATGTTCTTTAATTATGTAGACTAAATAGCTTCTTCACTTTCACTACGTTCAATTTTGGATTCAAATAAGTTGATCGATCCTAACTATGTGGATTGGCTGAGAAACCTAAAAAAAGTACTCAGTCAAGAAAACTCCCTTATATTCTTGATGCCCCTGATCTTAAGACATTAGAAGAAGATGCTATAGAGGAAGAAAAGTCCACATACAAGATATGGCAAAATGATTCTCTTACTGTCAAGTGCATCATACTTGCCTCCATGAATAACGAGTTACAGAGATAGCATGATGGCATGGACACTCAATCCATATTGCTCAACCTAAAAGAGCTTTATGAAGAATAGAGTAGAACTGCTAGATATGAGATATCTAAGCAGTTATTCTATGCAAGGATGGTAGAGGGATCATTTGTGCAAGACCATATGTTGATGGTAATTGACCAAATCACTCGATTAAGCCAATTAGATTTTGTCATGGATGGAGAGTTGAGTTAGGATCTGATCTTGCAATCACTTTCAGAATCATTTTCTTAGTTTGTTGTAAACTATCACATGAACAAACTAAATACTTCCTTACCTGAGCTGTTAAATATGCTCAAAACAGCAGAGAGACATGTCAAGAAGGATAAGGCTCCTTTTCTTCTTGTAGATGGGATTTCCAAGAAGAAGACAGGCAAAAAGGATTCAAAGAGGAGGCTGAATCCAAAAGATAGCATAAATAAGAAGAAGAAGGGGAAGAAGGCCTCTAGAAAAATGATCTATTTTCACTACGACAAAACAAGTCATTAGAAGAGAAATTTTAAGGCTTATCTTGCAACTATGAAGATTGGTGTAAATAATGCACCAAACGGTATGTATGAGATACATACAATATTATCATTGAATTCTTCCATTTCAAACTCTTAGGTATTGGATACCAGCTATGATTTTCGTATCTGCAAATTATTGTAGAGCTACAGAAAATTAAGAGTTTGAAGAAAGATGACTTTGAGCTCTACGGTGCTAGAGGAGAGTCCATCCAAGCGGAAGCTGTAGGAATAAATATTTTGAAGTTATCTTCTGAGAAGATCTTAGAGCTAACAAATTGTTATTATATACCTAAGATCATCAAAAATATTGTATCTATACCCTTGTTATTTAAATAAGGTTATAATCTTGATGTAACGAGTAATGGTTGCCCTATCAAATATTTTAATAAAATAATATGCAATGATATTTTTAACAATGGTTTGTTAACTCTATATTTGGATGACAATATTTTTCATGTTGATAAAAGTAGAAAGCGTAAAAGAGAGAACATAAATAATACTTTACTTTGGTATTGTCGACTTGGTCATATTAATGAGAATAGGATTAACAAGTTATACAAAGAAAAGTTCTTTGATCCTTATAATTATGAATCATTAGAAACTTGTGAATCATGTCTCATGAGTAAAATGACCAAGACTCTATTTATTATGAAATATAAATCTTAAGCTTTTGATAAATTCAAAGAGTATCATGGTCAAGAAACAAACTGGAAAGAGTATAAAAATTCTTCAATCTGATCGAAAAGAAGAATACTTATCTAGTAAGTTTCTAGACTATCTTAAAGTAAAAAGAATTCTCTTTGAATGGACTCCTTCTTATACATCATAGTTAAATGGTGTAGCTAAAAGGAGAAATCGTATCTTATTGGATATGGCACGATCCATGATGTGCTTCATAAAATTACCTATTTTTTTTTGGGATCCTGCCTTCGAGACTGCAGTATATATCTTGAATAGAGTACCTTTTAAGTCTATATCTAGCACTCCATATAAGATATGAAGAGGAAAGAAACCTAATCTTAAGTATGTTAAGATATGGAGTTATTCATCATATGTCAAAAGAAATTTTGGACATAAGCTATATGCAAGAGCAGATAAATGTCTATTTGTAAGATATCCTAGAGATAGTATCGAATATCTGTTCTACCATCCTACTGAACAAAGAATATTTGTAAGTAGGCATGCCACTTTCATGGAGAAAGAGTTTATTCTAGAAAAAGGTAGAGAAAGAAATATTAAACTTAGTGAAGTTAAAAAAAATAAATAGATATTTCTCAACCAAATAAACACATAAATAAGGAAGAACCAGAATATACAACTCCAATTCGTAGGTCTGATAGAGTGCGATATGCACCTATGAGGTATGGATTCATTATTGAGAATAATGAGCCCAAGTCATTGAGAATGATGAATCTCTAACCTATACAGAAGCTATCTTAAGAAGAGACTCAGATAAATGGTTGGCTGCCATACAATCCAAGATGGACTCCATGTACACTAACAAAGTATGGACTTTGGTGGATGCACCAGAGAGTGTGAACCCTATTGGATGCAAATGGATCTATAAGAAAAAGATTGGAGTGGATAGCCAAATTGAAACCTATAAAATCAGATTAGTGGCTAAGAATTTCAGGCAAAAATAAGATATAGATTATGATGAAACATTCTCACCTATTGCCATACTCAAATCAATTTAGATTATACTTGCCATAGCAGTATACTATGATTATGAAATATGGCAAATGGATGTGAAGACCGCTTTCCTTAATAATTTTCTTAAGGAGAAGGTCTACATGTCACAGGCAGAAGGTTTTGTCTCAAATGAAAGACCAAATATATGCAAGCTTAAGAGATCTATTTATGGATTAAAGCAAGCTTCAAGGAGTTGAAACATCCATTTTGATGTTACAGTCAAAAAGTTTGACTTCATCAAGAATATAGATGAACCATGTGTGTACAAGAAGACTAGTAGAGTGCCATAGATTTCTTGGTTCTATATGTAGATGACATACTCCTCATTGGAAATGATATCCCAACATTGCAATTGGTCAAGTTATGGCTATCAAATAAGTTTTTCATGAAAGACTTGGGAGAAGCATCCTATATACTTGGAATAAAGATCTATAGGAATAGATCTAAGAGGATGCTAGGCTTGTCCTAGTCTAGGTACATTGACTTAATACTGAAGAAGTTTAGTATGGATGGGAGTAAAAGAGGTTACTTACCCATGAGTCAAGGCATACATCTCTCTAAGAAGATGTCTCCTAAGACACCTGAAGAGAGAAATAGAATAAGTTCTATTTCTCATGCTTCAGCTGTAAGATCAATAATATATGCCATGTTATGTGCCAAGCCTGATGTTGCTTATACTTTAGGCATAGCCAGTAGATTTCAGGCTAATCCAGGAGAGGATCATTGGAAAGCTGTGAAAAATATTCTTAAGTACTTGAGAAGGACTAAAGATATTTTTCTGGCATATGGTGGATCTGATCTCAAACTAGAAGGATATTCTAACTCTAGTTTTCAATCAGACCCAGATGATAGTAAGTCCATTTCAGGCTATGTCTTTACTCTAAATGGTGGAGTAGTGAGTTGGAAGAGTACCAAGCAGTCAACTGTATCTGACTCAACCACTGAGGCAGAATATATAGCTATAAGTGAAGCCATCAAGAAAGCTATTTGGATGAAGAAGTTCATTACTAAATTGGATATTATTCCTAAAATTGAGAACCTAGGATCACTTTACTGTGATAATACTAAAGCAGTTGCTCAACCAAAGGAACCAAGATCTCATCATAAATCCAAGCATATTCTAAGATGCTTCCATCTCGTTCATAAAATAATCAAGAGATAAGATGTTGTCATTGAATGAGTAGATACAAAAAATAACATGACAGACCCATTCACTAAGGCTCTACCATAACAGTAGTTCGATCGCCACATGATTGTATAGTATTAAAATATAAGGATGATTGCCTTTAGTGCAAGTAGGAGATTGAAAAGAATATTTCCTCAAGCCAATCGAAATTTGTATGGGCTATTCTTTTGTCTTCCAAACTCATGTAATGATATTTTTAAATAAATAAAAACATTTATTTCATCATATGCTGTATTTTAATTATTTATTTAAGATTATAATAAACCTCATAAATTAGGAATATTATTTTAGGATTATGATGAGATTATACCTATGAGATCTAAAATCTTAAAATTCTAATCTAAAATATTTCTGATCGATGGAATATTGAGTTGGGGATCAATATTTCTGGTAAGACTTGCACATCATGTGTATGCTTGATGGAAAGGATAATTGATCTCAGTATCACTTATGTATGACACTAATACAAGAATGTGTGTGATCATTAGAGAATGAGTTCACTGAATTGATCTAACTTGAGAACATCTAATGGAGTCTTATCTACATGTCAATAGATGGTTCTCATAGTGGGAGTTATGCATGTAATCCTTTGATCTGAGACTATCATAGAATCTTGTATGCATGAATCTATATTTTGGTTCATACTCATTCATGACTTAGTCATGTACAAGATGATTTGGATTTGGTGGATTGTATATGGAGATTATGAGTAGGTCAATAAGAAATCGATCACTCCTAGTAAGAGGAGATTGCAACCTATTTGCTTCAATCGAATGATGATTCAGAAAGACTTTGATCAAAGTATGATAAAAATTAGAAATGGTTTCTAATATTTTATTAATTGAATTATCATCATATGATTAGAAGAAAAATGAATATGAAAATGGATTTGACATAATTCTATATCCATAGTCATATTCGGGATGCAGGGTGATTGAAGGATCTTGTTGCACAATAACTTTCTACTGAAGGATATTTTTGGTATTTCAATCAAAATTTTATATCTTTCGAGTTGACATAATATGTTGCTAGACATCAATCTTGTCTTGTGGGTTTAATCAAATTAAAGAGTTTAATTTGATTGTTAATTAGAAAGTATTTTAATTGATCAAATCGAGTTAGTAAGTTTTGACCTAAATCGATTTGGTAGAGATCTAACCAAATTAGATCAAATTGCATCCGGATCCACTACTGGCTAGATATGAAATCCAATAGATCATACACAAAGAGAATTAATCAAGGGTCTAATTGGATTAGATCATATTTATAAGTTGAATATGCTAGCACATATTACAAATCCTGGCACCTAGATTTGAATCAGATTCGAATCAAATTCTAATTTGGGCTAATTAAATCCAATTTGAGTCAAATCAAATTTGGCTAACTGATTGGGTTCACCTTTGGCTTGATGATCAGGGTCTAGGCATCATCTAACAGTAACCCACATGCTAGAGACTCTCTCTCTTGGCACGTGAGGTTTTGATTTATGCGCTTGGGACATGTGGCGCATAGAAGTGCTTTTGATGCCATCTACCTTCGTTTATTTCATGTAAAATATGTTACACGAATTTTAGATGAAGAGAGGGCACATAAGAGTCCTTCTGCTAATGAATCTCTTCATTGGTTATCTGGTATTTGGATAACTAAGTAGTCCTTGCCGTCCCCTACCTTGTAGGTGCCTCTTGGACCAAGTCAAATAATTTGAAGCTTTGACTTTTCCGTGCCCAAGTTTTCCATGCCATCTTCTGATTTGGCACCATCTTTTTAGATCTTTGGATCAGCATTTGATGCTGATCAATGGTAGAAATTGATGGCATCAATATGAAAGTGTTGCGACTCTTCGAAAGAAAGTTATGTAGAATTTTACAAAGAGTCCTACTTTAAGGCACCTCTTCATATTAATTCTTTAAATTCCACGTAGTATTTTCTTCTAATGGGGCATGATATTTTTGAATGGGCATGAGATGAGAATTAGGAATGGGTGTGAGAAATTTTTGAAGGCACCCCTACGTATATTATAAATAAGGGTGCACTCCAGGAGTCCAAGTAGATTTAGAACTCTTCTTTCTTTCTTACCACTCTTCCTAGTTGTCTAATTTGTTTCTTCCTTCCATTGTTAAGACAAGTCCTAATTAAGGAAAAAAGATCTACTTTAGGATAAGGGCTTAGGAAGATTGTAAAGAAAGATAAGGAGAAAAGAAAGATAAGAAAGAGTAAGCCAGAAGGGTAACAACAAAAGCTAAGGAAGATTCTATCCAAATAATTAAAGTTCTTATCATAAGAATTTTAATTACAATAATAAGAGGTGCTAGCATCTTGATCAAGTCCTCGTGTGGATCAACATTAGAGGATGAACATGTGGGCACCTGATGGAACCCCTTGACGAACTGCTGCTGGCGATCAGGGTCAAGTTAGGATTAGGTGATCAGAGATTTATTCCAATATTCTAATTTATGTTATAAATGCATATTATATGATTTAAATTCTAATAAGATGATTCTAGATTTTGGGTTTGGTTTTATGATTTCATAATTCATATTTGAAATCCATGCTTTCATCCTGTACACCAAACTTTTGAAAATAAAGCATTAATAATTAAAAGAAAAGTTAATGAAGAATATGCAGAAAGAGAAAGAAATTAAAAGAAAAAAAATTGGTCAAATGATTCTTAAGCATAGAGTAATAAAAATACTAGTGGTTTGAATGAGAGATTAGTAAATGATAAATCTAGACCATTTGATAGTATAAAATATTCTAGGTATGATAAAACTCATGTTGAAAGCGCATGGCATTGGATATTTGGCATTTGTTTTAAGTGCGGTAAGATAGGTCACAAAATAGTTGAGTGTCTATAGAGAATTGAGAGTCAGCCTACTTGATAGCTAAACAAAACAAAGATGAAATTTGGAAACCCGAACCCAAGAAAGGGTCTATGTTCTTAGGCAACAAAATATGTAAACTTCCAATGTAGTGGTAATGGACTCTAAGAGAGGTTTTCTAAAAATTATGATTAATTTCACTCGTAAAGCAAGTAATAACCTAATTTCTCTAAATTTTTTATTTATATAATATTATTTTGAACATTAAGTAAATTGTTAATCGATTTATATACAATTTATGAATCTTATGAAAATATATTTGACTAAAAATTGGTATAGAATTTTGAAGTAATATTTCTTGGACTGTCACTATAATATTTATTGATCTAAAGTTGTATATGTATATTTTGATTTGATTATGAAATATGTATTATTTTATGATAAGAATTTTGATATGAACCAGATTAGGACTCTTAACCTAATTATATTCTGAACCTTGTTAATTAAGAGTTATGCATTGGCAATCTTAGCTTCTGATTCTATTTTTGGCCCGATCATAGGATATAAATATGGTATTCTGACCCTAGCAAAAGATATTAATTGTTAGATATATGTGCCCTAGAAGCCAGAATTGGCTAACATTTGTAATACACTTCTAGGGGCAAAATTGTAATTTTGACTATAATCAATAAAATGGGTTATTTTCTATCACACCTGTGTATTTAGTGTCTGTGATACATCCTTTGAGTTAATGGTAATGATAATTCATATTTTCAAGAGTTGAAAATTTAAGACATGAATAATCATTATTAACTCATAAACAGCTCCCGATCATAGGATCATCACGAGGATGGTGATTGATCCGGAAGGTTGGTGTACGATCGCTTCTCTTTAGTAGATGAGTCTTGAGTCTACGGTGTGGAGACACCAGAGCGAGAGTACAGGTACTCGTTAGAGAACGAGGGCACTGAGCGTGACCACCTCGAGTAGTCATTAGGAAGTCTACCTTCTCGTCAATGACTGACTCGATGCTGCAGTAGTGTGTCTGTTCTTTGACCTGAGATGCATCGGCAGTTCACCTTGAGGGTGTTATAGTTTGACTACACCATTACTCGGTCTCCTAGCCATATGGAACCCTGAGGTGTATGTTGGCTATAGCATGTTCATTGTAGGAACTGGATTGCATCAAGATGGAATCTATCTACCTCGGTGGTAGAGGAGTAGCCCTATGATGATCATGAGAATCAAGTCCAGAAATCCATGGCCATGGTAGAGTGAAATAATAGAAAGAGTTTCTATTTAGATTTTCACATTGGACTCGAATCGAATGATTACATCATATGACAGAGACTAGGGTTTGACGAGTTCACCTTAACCCTAATCTGATCGGGGCTCAAGATAGAAGAACTGAATCACACAGGTAGCTGCACCAAGAGGTTCGCATTCAGCTCTGATGGGTTGCCACCATATACTGCTAGGTGTCACTGGTGGATTTTGGGAGCAATTAGAATGATTTAGATGATCGATCATTCTAGCTGTTCGAATCAGAAGAGTTCTGATCCATCGAAAGGAGTTTCGATGATGTCTAATGATAGAGATCATGACATATCCCATTACCATACAGAACTGAACCTAACTGGGTCACACAAACAAGGGTTTGAATCTGGTGATCATCAATTGAACTGATCTAGTTCAATTGATCTGAATGAGATTCAATTAGGTTCAAGGAAATCGTGCTAGCACTCGATTGAACCTAACGTTCTTCTTTTACTATCATAAATAAGTTGTCCTGACTGAGCCAAAGGAGTTTGTGCTCAATCAGAGGCCTTCATATGGTCTGACTGGAGGTTGTCCAAGTCAGAATAGGTTGTCTTATTTGTAAGACATTACCTGCCATTTTTGGTCACCTGCCATTTCTTGTTCTTTGACTTTGGTCAAAAGTCTACCTTTGACTGGTCAAACGTTGACCATTGACCCTTTGACTTTTGACCACATGTCATGCACCTATTGGAGAGCTGGTGGGGGCCTGTCCCCCTGCCAGAACCTGGCAAGGAGAAGGGCGCACGCCAAGGATGGCGTGAGCCCAAGTAGGAGGCGCCTTGGAGTCCTTGTTGGACAAGGACTCCACCTCCCTTTTGGATTCCAATCAGAGTTCTACTGAAGAATCCAGTTTGACTGGTCTTAGGCACCCTCTAAGGAGGAATCCAGGGGTCTCTATTTCAACCAATCAGATTTAGATCTGATTTCACAAAGGGTTGTGATTGGTTGAGAGGAAGAGGAGTTGGATCACAAGAGGTCTATAAATAAGACCCTGCGCCCAACTCAGATTCTAAGTGAATGCAATTCAATTGAGAAACCCCACGCCCCAAGGCTGCCTCTCCCCTCCTTCTCCATTCCATAGTCTCTTCTCCCCTTGCTCTCCACGTCCAAAAGAGTTTTGGACTTAGGTTGGTGCGATTCAGATCAAGGAAAGGCGATCAAAAGCAAGAAGGCTGCGCTGCTGCAAAAGGATGACTGCAGATCTTCAAAAGAGTTTTGAAGATCCTCTAGATCAGATCCAGATCTGATTTTTGGAGGCGTGATAGAGAAGAAGAGGATCTTCAGATCCAACCCGAGTGGATACCGATAGAGGCCAGGCGCTTGCGTGGCTTAGATCCAGAACCTTCCGCTGCAATCAGGATCATCTACAGGGTAATAGGATTACCCAAATCAGGTAAATTAAATTTGATTTAATTTATCTTATTTTATTTTATTTATTAAAATAATAAGAATCAGATCTGACATATTAAGATCTGATTGAGATCAAGAGAAAATTTTTGAAATATATCTCTTGATCTAATCAGATCTGGACGAACCTAGACCGGAAAATCAGGATTTCCCTTCATTAATATGGTATTCTAATTTAGTCATAGGATATAAGTATGGTACTTAAACCTAGCCATAGGATATAAGTATGGTATTTTAGTCTGGCCATAGGGTATAAGTATGGTTATAGTTAAAGGTTAATAGCTTGAGTAAAAATTTATTTTAAATTAGATTTTTGAAAATATTTGATTTTAAAATTAGATATATAATTATGTATATGAACATTTGAAAGATACTGATATTGCTAAATTTATATTTTGAAAATGAATTTGATTATGTTTGTGTGCTAATTAATGATAAATTATACTTTGATTATTATAACCCATATTATCACATGAATTATCTAGTTAAAATATTCATTGCTTACTAGGCTATTTAGAACATTATTCTTTTTTTCTCTTTTAGATTTAAATGCTTGGTTATGGATGCGGGTATCACCTGAAGAGTATAATTAGAATCAAGATTAATAGTATTGTTGGAGATAAAATAACTCCCATCAAAGTACAACAAGGAGTCTAGCCTTGATATGATTTCATCCAAAGTCACAATAATCATGATCGAACTTCAGTTAAATTGATCTCCTACTCCAATTCAATTCAAGAAGATCGACTTTCAGATCATGCATGCTGGACGATCTTCTCAATTGTAACCATTCGCTTTCTTTTAATGATTGCAGAATGCTCCCAAGACATAATAAATTTTATCTGGCCAAACTTGAATAATGAAGGGCATGTTAACTAACTTTGATCCTGGTATTAGCAAAGTCCCATCGAATATTAAACCCCAACACCCTTCGATTTTGTCTATAGCAAATCTCGAGTGCAGCCGAATTCCTTTATGGCATCCAGCATATCTCATTAACCTTACAATAGGGACCCCATCTAGCCGAATTCCTCTCCAGTCAGATTCTATTCTGGATGAACTTCTTTGCTTTACTTTATAGATAGTGGCAGACCTCAAGTATGGCTGAATTTTTTCATCATTTTCTAACAATTGCAGATCTAGCCAGCTTATATTATGTATATCGACCCAACGAGTTTAAACAGTAAAAGGACTTCATCATCAGCACAAATCTGATTTTCAATTTCGAATAGCAACCACTCCATAAATAATGAATTACAACACTACTTCGATCCAAACTCAAGGCCGATCTTGAAGACAGCAGAACTTCTGAAAGTAAATCGAATGGCACCAGTAAGAAGTTCACTTATTTTAGCTTCCAATCGATCTTGAAGATGGTCGAGCTTCTTAAATCCATCTAAGATAGCACTAATAGATTTTAACTAGCTACAGGTTTGCCACCTACCAGTAAAGAGCCAATCTCCAAGTTCAGCCTACCTAACTTCAAGTTCTCCATCCCAACATGCACAACTTGTTAATAGATGTAGAAGCCATGTCCGAACTTCAATAAATAGAATTCAACTACCTACAAGTCATGATAAATGACAGCCCACTCTCTGTAATAAACTCCACGTGATCCGAACGGCCTATTGACATTCTATTATAACTATTACTTTCATTTTATTATAGGCTCCATCTATATAAGGAACTCTCCAGATATATTTTTTTCTTCAAGTTCTTCTCTCTGCTCTAAATTCTCTCGAGTACTCTATTCTTATTGGTTGGAGAACTAACCTGATCGTCAAAGGATCCTATCAGAGCCATCCACCTTCGATTTGGACTTTGCTTTGTAGGTCTCATTGGCGACCTCAACTTCTCCAGCTCTAGCGAACTCCGGTATCAATATCATTTTCTGCAACAATAGGTATTAACATAATTTATATTTACATTTATTATGATATTTTATAGGACTATTATTTAAGGTTTAATGGATATAAGACTTTTAAATTTTATTTATTAGTTAGATTTGTTAATTGAATTTTAATTTTTAATTTTTAAATTATCTCCACTGTGATGTATTTGATGTCTTGATGAGATACCTTATATACTTGTGGGGAGTGCGCTTGATGAGTATGCAGCGGTTATTATGACTCCTGACTTCTGATTTATGATTGAAAGCATGATAATTAATATTTGTACATAGAAGGATGAATTCTTAGCATTTTTTTTCTTTTCTAATTTCTTCTTATT
>QRFJ01000880.1:0-199095 GCA_006176705.1 Cocos nucifera | reverse complement strand
TGACCTGGACAGGCTCCAGTCAGACCAGGAAGGCCTCTGATTGAGTACAAACTTCTTTGGCTCAGTCAGGATAACTATTTATGATAGTAAAAGAAGAACGTTAGGTTCAATCGAATGCTAGCATGATTTCCTTGAACCTAATTGAATCTCATTCAGATTAATTGAACTAGATTAGTTCAATTGATGATCACTAGATTCAAACTCTTGTTTGTGTGATCCAATTAGATTCAGTTCTGTATGGTAATGGGTTATGTCATGATCTCTATCATCGACATCATCGAAATTTCTTTCGATGGATCAGAACTCTTTTGATCCGAACAGCTAGAATGATCAATAATTTAAATCATTCTAATTGCTTTCAAAATCCACCAATGATACCTAGCAGTATATAGTGGCAATCCATCAGAACTGAATGCAAATCTCTTGGTGTAGCTACCTGTGTGATTAAGTTCTTCTATCTTGAGCTCCGATCAGATTAGGGTTAAGGTGAACTCGTCAAACCCTAGTTTCTGTCATATGATGTAATCATTCGATTCAAGTTCGATGTGAAAATCTAAATAAAAACTCTTTCTATTATTTCACTCTGCCATGGCCATGGGCTTCTAGACTTGATCTTATGATCATCATAGGGCTGCTCCTCTACCACCGAGGTAGATAGATTCCATCTTGATGCAATCCAGTTCCTACAATAAACATGCTATAGCCAACATACACCTCAGGGTTCTGTATGGCTGGAGATCGAGTTATGGTGTAGTCAAACTATAACACCCTCAAGGTGAACTGTCGATGCACCTCAGGTCAAAGAATCAGACACACCACTGCAGCATCGAGTCAATCATTGACGAGAAGGTAGACTTCCTAATGACTACTCGAGGTGGTCACGCTCAGTGCCCTCATTCTCTAACAAGTATCTGTACTCTTGCTCTAGTGTCTCGACACCGTAGACTCAAGACTTATCTACTAAAGAGAAGTGATTGTACACCAACCTTCCGGATCAATCACCATCCTCGTGATGATCCTATGGTCGGAAGCATTTTATGAGTTAATAATGATTATTCATGTCTTAAATTTTCAACTCTTAAAAATATGAATTATCATTACCATTAACTCAAAGGATATATCATAGATACTAAATACACATATATGATAGAAAATAACCCATTTTATTGATTATAGTCAAAATTATAATTTTGCCCCTAGAAGTGTATTACAAGTGTCAGCCAATTTTGGCTTCTAGGGCACATATATCTAACACCTACTATATAATACTTCAAAAGGAGTCATTTAGATGTTTGCTTGGTAACTACCGTTCATAAGCAAATTCAACTAATGATAAGTGATTATCCTATATACCGCCCAAATTTATGACCCAAATCCTCAGCATATCTTCTAGAATTTAGATGGTCTATTCTAATTGTTCATTAGTTTGGAAATGAACTACTCAAAAAAGTAAATTCTAACTAGCTCAGGATTTGATCCATATCCAGGATCAAGCCAAAGACCTTCATCTTAAGGACTAGTAAGTCTACTTTTATCTCTCTATCCTCATTATCCAGAATACAATCCTTATGAACTAAGTTAATAACCAAGATGTCATATCCACTTGGTATAGAGATGAAAAGATTATTTTCCAAGGATACAAAAGTTAATTCACTATTCCTCAAAACTGGCTAACATAAAGGAGTGGGTAGACTCAGGGTCAAATAGAGCTTATACATTTTTTAATGATATTTTAATCATATCTATCATATAATTGGATGCTACACATTCATCATCCTTGGTTATATGACTATATTGAAAGCATATAATTCATAATATTTCATAGCATGTATACCGATAAGGAAAATAAGGGGTTGGTTCAATACCCGTCACAATCGAGTTGGAGGCATTGGCATCTTGTTGCGTGATTGCATAGATTTGTCCTTAAGTTCTAGACTTTTGTTGTCCTCCATCTTACTGCTATCCATCTTGAGGTGCCAGATTTGTAAGGACATTTTAAAAGTACTAAGATGCTTGTTATTTTTGAAATTCTATTCTATTACAATAAATAATTACTTTATGGCATTGTCGTCCATATATGTAATACTTTCCTTGAGGCACGTGCAATCTCACCTAAGATGGGGCCCTTCATATCTATAACATTGAATGGTCTCTTGAGATTGTGATTTACCTTCATTAACAGTTTGGTTTGGTTTTGGCATCTTCAGCTAAAAAGTCTTGCTCTCTTGGTTTGGAGACTCATTTGATTGGCCTCTTTTCTTCAAATTTTTCTCTCTTACGGCTTAAGCATCATGAAGTCCCTTTTCTATTATCAGATATTTGTTTACAACTTCTTTGTAGGTGTGTAGTTCGTACACGATCACCAATTGTTGGATTCGATCCCTAAGTCCATTTTAAAATTTTCTAGCTCCAATCCCCTCTTTAGTTATCAGTACTAGAGCATATTTAGATAGTTCTTTAAATTTGACTACATACTGAGCAACCATCAAGTCGGCCTATTCTAGTTGATCGAACTCTCTGAACTTTTGGAGTTGGACACTCTAAGAAAAATACCTCTCACCAAAGATCTTTTTAAATTCCTCCCATATGAAGGGTGTATTGTCTGGTCCGAACTTTTCAATCTTCATCTCTTACCAGTTCGCTGCCTCATCTTGAAGCATAAAGGTGGCAAAGTTGATCTTCTCCTCATCAGGATATCTCAAGGCTTGAAAAATCTTCTCTATAGCTTTCAACCAGCATTTCGCTTCCATGGGGTCTAAGGTCCCTGTGAATGCTGGTAATGCATACTTTTTGAAGTCTATTAAATTGATTCTACTCTCTAATTGATTTCTAGCCCCCTATTGTTGCTGAGGCTGATGCTCTTGCATCAATTGCTGCATAATCTATTGTTGTTGTTCTTGTTGTGCCTTTAATATCTTTCTTATATCCTCCCTAGTAGTAGCTTATTATTGAACTAATATTTGCATTAATTGGAAAGTAGTAATATATCCCTCTAGCTGAATTTTAGGCTCACCAAGGGTCTCTAGCCCTAGAGTATTCTTAGTGGGTTCGTTAGGATGCTCTTGCTGATGCGTAACATTGAATGGTGATGATGGGGCATCTTCCTCCTGTCTAGAGGACTTCCAAGCACTAAAGCCATCAACAAATTGAGTAGGGCTCCTATTACGCCCACGACCACTCCCTCATGCCATAACAATCTACATAGGTTATTGTTAACATGCCTTGAATTATTTCAATCTTGATTAATTATAACTATATCAACTATGCCTTATATTAATTTTGTTGCTCAATCTAGTGGTCTACCCATGTATACTTTTCTTGAATTAAATTCTAGGCTCATAAACCTAAGCTCCGATACCACTCTATCACACCCCGAATCCAGCACCTGGATCGACCACATGACACGGCCGCACAAACCCTAGAGCCATGCTCTAGAGATCATGTAAGACCTAAAATATAAAATTTAAATATTTAAGAATAACCAAATAAATACCAAATATGTCAATCGAGTCAGTCTATCAAAATAAATAGTTAATTTGTTCAATCACAAGTATTCAAATATCAAATGGTATCAAAAAATTTAGCTAACTAAAGTTCTATAAATTTCGACACTTGACTTCTGGCCCAATTCCATCTGAACTAAGCTTCTTGTATCTCCAAAAAAAAAAATAATTGAGAGATATAAGCTTTTCCAGCTCAGTAAGAATTATCGTACGTCTACACCAAAATAATAGACATACTGAAAATCAATAAGAATATCATGATGAAATCATGAGAACTCATAATACATATTTGAAATAACTTAAATACCGGCATAAACATGCATCAAGCACATAGACAAGAAATAGATGATCACATGCCATTAGGTAAAGTATCTTATTCAACAATAATTTCTTTGGTCTTAACATTTGTTTCCTCTTTCCATAATTCTAGTTTGTTATTCTTTAACTTTTCGGCTTTGGACTAATCAAGATCATGCGATGATCTTTATTTTGGATCGATTTTCTGTGATCTTTCTTGGATCAAATTTTCATGATCTTTCTCGAATCATATTTTTCATAATTTTTCTTGGATCAAATGTTCATAATTTTTCTCAGATTATATTTTCATGCATAAGCCCATAGAGGCTATTCCACATGACGAGACTAGTTCAAACCATATCATTCTCATCTGATTATTACATGTTGATTCCATCATATTAATTTTAGTTTATAATATCATCAAGACAAGTATATTATATCCATATAATCATACCATCAATCATTATTATTCATATATAATCAACATAGAACGTACTCATGTTGAAAATCATACAAGAATAATAGTATTTCAAGCATAACAAATTTATTAATTTGAATAAAACAGTGCAAAATCAACAACATAAATCTAGTGATAAAAATAACATATTTAATAATGATTTTATACAGAAATTCTTACCTAAATTATGATAAACAAAACTCATGGGATTATGATCCGGATGTTAAGACTCTACTCGATGTCCTCTTGTCCGATGATTTGCCCTCATATTTATTCAAATTAACAACTCAAAATAAATCAATTAAATTAATTTAAATTTTTAAAATTTTATTGGATTTCAGTGGGGTCCACACCCGATCCCCAGAATTCTACCTCTTTCTTTTTCTTCTTCTTTTTTTATAATCCATCTTCAAAAAAAAAAAAAATTAAATGATTAATTAATTAATTTAACTAAATAATTAGAAAGAAGAGAGAAACCCTTTCCTCTCTTCTTTTCTCCCCTCTTCTTCCTCTTCTTCTCTCTTCTTTTTTTTAAATATTTCTCATAAATATATATATATAATTAAACTAACTAATTAATAATTAATTTAATTATTAATTAAGAGAGAGACCTTTTTCTTTCTTCTCTTCTCCATTTCTTAAATAGGGGATACAAACCCCCTGTTTGCCCGATCACTCACCCATAGTTGTAGGTGACCGGGCCATCCACCTATGGTAGCTCTTGGCGGTGGCGAGCCATGGCCCCAGTGACATCCCAAACAGGCAATGATGCCATGGCCAGTAGCGCATGGGAAAAACAAAAGAAATAGGGCCTTCCCTGTTCTTGAGCTAAAATCCCTAAGTCTTGGCTTCCATCAAGCACCGGCAATCCAAAAGAAGAAAGAAAGAGGAAAGGGAAGGAGTTTACCTTGCTCTGGCGACTCCAGTGACCCCTTTTCGTTGACAGCAGCCCGTGGAAGAGCCTTCCAAAATTTGGACGACCTCTCCATGATCTCCGTGAAAACCAAGGGGAAGAGAAAGGGGCTTCTTATAGGGAGGTCTCTTAAGCAAAATCGGACTCCTTCAGCCTTGATTTCATTGGAAAAGAGGAGGAAGACTCCTAACTCCTCTCGCTTGCGTGCGACATGGTGAATTGGGCCTCTTTTTTCTTTTTTATTTTTTTATCCAAGCCAGTCCAAAGCCCAAGGAACCAGACTGGGTTATTACATTTATCAAGTGAGAAAATTCTTCTTTTTTCTCTATTAAGAGAGTTTTTCCAAATTAAATAGGAGAGATAAAATAAAGCTGTGCAAACCTCTGACATTTTCACTCAAAGGAACAATGTTTTTGGAAGGAAAAAAAACTTTGTTTTGGTTCTCCCTCACATATCTATGGAAAGAGAAATCACTATTGCTTTATTTGCCTTTGGACAATCCCCAAAGTTTCCTCATCAAACACTTGAAGCAAAATGCGGCTTCCATATTGACCATATTGACCATTGCCATTCACAATTAGTTGCATTCCAGTGCTGAAACCAATTGGAGCCAAGCCATGCATATAGTGAGATAGATCTAGAGTTGTTAATTTGGGTTGGACCCATCGGGTTGGCTCATCCCGTCATATAAATAAAATAGGTTGGGTTCATATTTTAGCAACCCATCTAAAAGTGGGTTAAATAATCCACTCCATTTGGGTTGCGGGTTCAGGACGGATCGGAACAGATTGGCTCATCTTTTTTTTTTACTAAACCCTCGTCTCTTCTTTTTTTCTTTTTTGACCCCCTCCTTCCTCCCCGCCCTAGCCACAATGCCCCGATCCTTGCCCCCCTCCCCTTCCTACCAGCATGCCCCCTCCTGACTGCCCCTCCCTCTTAGTGCTCCATCCCTCTCTGCTCGCCCCCCCCTCGTCAACTCTCCTCTCTCTTGACTGCCCCTCCCCTCCTTTTTAGTGCCTTGCCCCTACTCGCTTGCCCCCCATCCCCCGCCACACCTCCCCAGCTGTCCTCCCTCTCGGTGTCCCACGTCCCCGCCCCTCCGCTCGCTCCCCATCCCCCACCACCCCTCTTCAGCCATCTCTTTCTCTTTGTGACCCCCACCCTTCCTCGCACCTCTCCAAGCCATCTCTCCCTCTTGGTGCCTACCTCTTTTTGCTCATCCCCCATCCCCACCACCCTCCCTCCTCACGGCTGTCTCTTTCTCTCAGTCTTCTGTCCCTCTTCGCTCGCCCCTTCATCTTCCATCTATTTTTTTTTTTTGGAATTTCGATGGGTTGGCCTTTTAACCCATGAATCGGATTGGATTAATTTTTTTTTAATTTACTAGTTAAACATGCTAGCCCACCCTTTTTTTTTTTTTTTTTTTTGCGTCCACCATGTAACTTTGTCATCATCAATCATGCCCAACTTAGCGTATTTCCAGCCGGTCCCAACAACGAGATCAAGACTCGGAGAGGGAGAGGTGGTTGCTCTTACTGTGTCCTCCTTTTCGTCGCGCCACATGTCAGCAGGCAAAGTGGAGGATCCCCTTCCCTCGGATGCACCTCAGATGATGGGGGCGGTAAGTTGACCGTCGGTAGCCGCTGCGTCGTCCCCTTCTTAGCCGTCTCTTTTGACGCTCTCTGCCGCGGCCTGCGTCCCTTCCTCGTTTTTGTCTTCGCCTTCCCCCACTGCCTTGGAATTTCCAAATTCCAACCAACGCGCTTTTTCTTCTCCCCCTCCCTCTCTCTTTTCTCTTCCCCTCTCCTCCATTCTGTCTTCGCTCCATCATTGTGTTTCTTCTCTCTTTGCCCAACAAACGAAGGGAGAGAAACGGTGAAAGGAGAGGAACAAGGGAGAAGAGAGAAGGGAAGGGAAAATAAGGAGGAAAATGAAGGCCAGGAGCACTGGCAGCGAGAGGAAAGTGGGTCTGAGATGGATTCCTATTCTCTGCATCATGAGCTTCGGCTTTGGGATGCTGTTCACAGACAAGTTCGGCTGCTTTTACTTTTCTTTCTTCTTCTTTCATTGAATTGTACCGATCTTGGTTACTTATGGTTCTAGAAAGGCTTTTCTTTTTTTGATTTGATTTGATTTGGTTTGATTCAGCATTGAATGGTTTTTGGTCTCGCAGGTTCTGGGCTAATCCAGATGTAAACAATCAGATCATTTCGAAGCGGCGGTGGCAGGAACAAGAGCTTCAAATTATCTCAGATAATTGTGCGACCAAACGGGTAAATGTTAGTTTTCAAAAGTTAGCTATCATTTGCAGATTCTGCTTCAATGCAGAATGAGGCGTTCATTCTTTTGTATGGTTTCTTATTGATGTCAGAAGCCGGAGCAAGATAAGGATATAATAAGGGAGGTCACCAGGACCCATGAGGCTATACAGTACGTAGATTTATCCTGAGCAATGTTGTGGGAAAATGTATTAATATGTCTGTTAGGTTTTCGAGAGCTAAACTGGTAGGACTGTGGTGGTATTTGAATGTTATCAGATCTTTGGACAAGACGATCTCTACTCTGCAGATGGAACTGGCTGCCAAGCGGAGTTTGCAAGAGTTGCTTGGCATGGATCGTTCTCTGTCGATCTCGGCATCCAGTCAGGTGAAGAAGAAGGCTTTTGTTGTGATTGGGATCAACACTGCATTTAGCAGCAGGAAGAGACGGGACTCAGTCAGAGAAACATGGATGCCTCAAGGTTGGCTCTTCTGCTACTATGCCTTATGTTTCTTTTCAACTTGCAATTTTGCTTGCACAATATCTGTAGGTCGTTATCTCTCTTCTAGTTGGAATGAATTATATTGGTAGTTCTAGATATGTCATGTTCTTTTACTAGAATCTAGCTGATGTCCTATACTACAATGACCATGTGTTTCCTCTGTGAGATTTGCATCACAGGTAAAGTTATTCATCAGTACTTCTATTTGCTTTCCTTGTGGAATAAGTTTATTGGCCATGAGTTTATGATGGGGAATTTTTGCTATACTGTATAGTTTCAAATATCCGAAGTCAAATTGTCATATTATTGTTAGCTTATTTGTTCATTCAGGGCAACAACTGGATGAATGTTAGGCCACAGGTCAAAGTGCCAAGGGGAGCATGATCACGTGGCATCAAATTCTGCTTCTGTTTTAGCTTTTAGTTTAGGATTTAACAAACAAACAAAAGTTAATCATCACTCGTTATAGTCTTGTTGTTCTCAACTATGCTCCAATTTTATTTACTATTTAGTCTAATTTTGACTCGAGCATTTACTTTCATTAATTAGGTTGTTATAGTAATGGAAAAATGATCTTGATCTGGTATAATTCTATTCTATGTGTTCATTTTTCTGCTCCTCAACTTTCTTCACAAAATTAAGGTCTGGCTATTGTAGCTTACTATAGTTACAGTTATTAATCTAGCTCATTTCATGATTACTATTGGTTTGTCCAGTGTCATGTCAAAACTAACTTGTGGATATTATCATTATATTCTCATAAAGATATACTAGAAGTTGCATTTTTTTTCCTCAAATGGAAATGTGGTTTTGTTATAGAGAACTCTTACATTGTGTTGTGAATGCAATTTTTAATTTTACTTAAACATTTTTTGATAAAGCAGGATTTCCTTAAAACTTGAGACTGATGCACATCTGCATCACACCACTTGTTCAGACACATAATCTTATACATAATTCAATTGTTGTGTTGATCTGCTTGTTATACTAGCTGTCTGAAAAGCAATTGTTACCCCTACTGAATCATAGTTGAACACCCAAGATATGGAAATATTTTTTTCCAAGTCAAAATTGAAAAGAAAATAATTCATAGGTGTTTTGGCATATAGAACACTTAACCTGACCTTGAAAAATGAAATTTTGAAAAGCTTTATGCTTTATATATTTCCAGTCTCTCACTTGTTCAAGCTCAAACTCAAAGACATGTGATATGTTTAGTCTGACATATAATATGATTGGTTTGTGTAGATCTGCTTGTTATACAGGCTTTCTGAAAATTAATGACTAACCATGTGAATTAGAGTTGTACCCCTATGATTTTGGAAAATTAACTCAAATTTGAAAGGGAAAGAATAGTTGACAGAATTTTTTATCATGATTTAAACAGTCATCACATTTTCTCTGCAGGTTAATTAATATGTTAGCCTTGGATTCAAGTTAATGCTGTTATTGTCAGAAAAAGGTGATATGAGAAGGAGAGTTTGGAGAGCATGTAGAATGATGGATTTTTAAAAGGATATAGGGCCTACATGTACCCTCTGTTATAGATCCTGAATTGCAATCTGTTAAAGGATTTGAATCCTGATAAATAAGTGAAAGGGAAGCCAGTAACAGGGTGTTGGAGCTAGAAATATGCAGGCTTCATATTTCTTTGAGTGGTGTGGAAGGTGAATTAAATTTTGATTGTCATTGGATTAGAAGTTTTAAGAAAGAAATTGAGTACACCCTTACCAGTTATTGTTTACTAGATTTCAGAGCCACAGGAACAAGCAGCAGTTACTGCACTGTAGCATGCTGTATAAGTCAAAAGGTTTGGGCATGGAACATTTCATCGCAGCCTTAAAAAGTTCTGATAGACATGTCTTTAAAAACATTTATTTGAGGTGGTATTAACTTATTCTTGATCTCTAGGCTTCTTTTTAGCTGCTTGCACAAAATTAAAGTTAGTATTAAAATAACACCTGATCTTTGAATGTTGGTACTAGAAAGGGCTCTCATGTATTGAGAAGCGGGGGCAAGAATAAATTAGGGGATAGAAGTAAAGACTGTTCTGAATTAGTAGTTTCCTACTTTTAATATTTTTAGTTACTAGTGGTGTCATGTACTCTTGTTGTCCCTTGTACAGCATATAAGAGGGCAAAGATACTTTAATCCCTAAAGAAGCAATAGTGTAAATGGTTTAATCTAACTAAGTCTAAAATTTTATAATATTTTTATATTGTAAAACATGACCTGTTTCGGTGCAAGTTAAATAATTCAAGATTTATAAGTATTTGTACCATGCTACAACCATAAGAGAAAATCCTTACTCCAACTATTTCACACTGGCTAATGGCTATGTTAATCAGTATGTTCTTAGCTATCATGTTGATTTTGATGATCAACATAACTCTTATGTTCCTACTCAAGCTGCTTCATACACTTCTACATCTTTCTGCTTACATATGTAACCTTTGGAAACAAATCCTAGCCTCCCATTGGAACCTCCTTATCACAAATTCATACCATATTGGTTAGTCCTTAGCCACTTTATCCTTGGTAGTTGAAATCCTTGCATTTTTTCATCGTACTCATTTTTTAGATCTATTTTTTCTGGTTTTGGAGTGCATCCAAGTCAATCCTGTTGTATTGCGTAATCAAATATGTACTTGCTCTCTGATAATTTCCAAATATATAACGAAACAGGGCTTAATATTTTGCCATCAGGAATTTTCCTGAGCTTGAAGGCACCTGAAAATCAGACACCATCTCAGAAGCATCGATCCACTTCACTCATCCTACTCTATGAATGAGGATAATGAAAATGAATATGGTAAATAACTGCCTAATAAAAATATGGAAAATGAAAGAACTGGGAAAATTAGGTAACAAAAAAAAAAGAATGGACAAATATGGTATAATTGTTTAATTCACTTTATATTTAACATATAATTCACTTTATATTTAACATATATATAAAAGAATGAGTATAATGAAAGAACTGCAAGGCTTGCACCTACTAAGGATGAAGTGGTGGAGGACTACCTATTATGGTATGAACTTGTGAATTGAAAAAATGGTATATGTCCATTCATTGGTCTCAACCTTGTCTTAGCGGGATGTGCTTGGACTAGTGAGGCCCGTGTCGAGAACAAGACTGATATTCTTCATATTAATGTGTCCATTCTCAGGTACAACCAATAATAGACAATGATCATGCAAAAAGAAATGTTTTGACCATCAATCTTGTATTTCTGTTTTGACTAATTTTGCATTCAGATACTATATTCTAATTTCCAAAATTTTGACTTGGATTCTGCAGAGTATCTTATCTAAATTTAGCTAGAACTTTACCTAACTTTATTTCCATGGTTTAAATTTGCTATGCTAGCTTGTGCTGCATGGCATGTAGGGTTTCAGCAATATATGACTACCATAGGTTATTGACTCATGTGTCACTGTATGTCATTTGCATTCATCTGTGCAAATACAGGGATATGTGCCTTTGTCTTGTGCATAATAGTGTTGGAAAGCCGGTGGTATGCATGCTTTTAAAAATAACTTTTAAATCAATCTAAACATGCTGATCTAAATCATACCTACCTAGGATCATCTAACTTGCCTAAATAAATTATTCTACAGATCTGAAATTAAATAGACGAAGGAAGAATGTATACCATTTGCTTTTCCTTCCTCCTTTGTCAAACCTGATCAATCTCATCTCCAGGGCTCCTGTCGTAGCCGTGCATACGCCTGGCCTTTACTGGTATCCACACAGTACTCTTCCCGATCAGAACTCCGAAACCTCCGGAGTGCTAGCTCCCTTGTAGGTGTTCGTTCTTTGGCTTGGATTTGAATCTGTTTCTCGACTTGTAGCTTTTAGGGATTGATCAAATCACCAAGAACAATCAAGAACCTCTATTGATTTTATTTTTCTTCTATCTCAAAGGGTTCTCTCTCTTCTTTCAGATTTGATCTAGAGGAGGGAGAGATGTAGGCATGGATAGGGATGGGAGAAAAAAGGAAGAGGGGTGGCACTCTTTTTCTTGCGGCAAGAAAAAGAATCTTAGATATCAATTGCCACACGCCCCAAGCCCTCCCTTTTATTTAGCTGCACAAAATAACCTGATATCCCATGCCTAAAATAGATAAGGATAGGGTTGCAATAGCTAAGGTTTATCTCTTATCTCATAAGAGTCCTATTCTATCAAGGAAATGAGGTGGCGCCTCATCTAAACCCTAAAATCTTCTCACACGCGCGCTCTAGAAGAAAACAATGTGATTTTCACCGCTCCAACTTCTTTCTGGTCGGCCAAGAAGAGAGAGAAGCCTAGGGGACCTGGGCTCTGGTGGTCAAGGTCAATTGGGTTCAAACTGGATTTAAATTTAGTTTAAATTGAGCTCGAATCGAATCATATTCGAAAGGCTGTCAAACTTGAACCAATCAAGTCTGAAATCCAAATTTGATTTGGATTATTGAATCCAATTAACATTAAATTAAATAAAATTAAATTAAATTTGATTTAAATTAATTAGAACTTAATTCATAATTTAATCTACTCCTAATTAAATTACAACACTTATAATAAAATCAGCATGCTAACAATTAGCAGTTGTCAAATCTGTAATGCTTACAAATTAGTAGTTTCTAAAATTCGAACCATCAATCCGATTGATAATATGAATATGATTCAAACCGTTGATTGGGCCGAACTTTTTTTATGTGTGACCCCTTAGGTTCTATTGTCTGGTAGTGAGACATACCGTGATCTCTATCATAGTATCACTGAAACTCATTTCGATGGACTAGAACAATTCCGGCTCAACCCAACAAGGATCGTTGATCCGAAAATGACCATAGTGAGTTCTCATAATTCACCAGTAATGCCTAGCAACATGTAGTGGCAACCCAGCAGAACACAAAATTACGAACCATTAGGTGCAGTTAACATGTGATTCAGTCCTTCTATCGTGAGTCCCGACTTGACGGAGGTCATGGAGAGCTCGTTAAACTCCATCATCAGTCATATGCCAAATTGGCTTGACTCGAGTTCATTTGCGAATCCTGTAGAAACTTTTTTCAATATTTACACTTGCTTCGGCCGAGGATTTTCTGAACTCGGTCTTGTTAATTGTATAGAACTTCTCCTTTTCTACCAAGGTCGATAGATTTCATCTAAGTGCATCCTACTCCAAACAACAATACCGACCCATTGAAGCCAACATACACAGCAAGGACCCGAATGGCTAGGGACCAAGGGAATGTGTAGTCAAATCTAGTAGCCTCGCTGTGAATAGCCAATGCACTGCAGGTTAAAGGACCAGTTACATTACTGCAGCATCGAGAAGAATCACTGACGAGCGAGTAGACATCCAAGTAGTTTCTTGTGATGGTCAAGCTCAGTACAAATTATTCTCTAACAACTACCTGCACTCTCACCCCAGTGTTCCCATATTACAGACTCAAGACCCATCTGTCCGGAAGGGAGGTGATCCATGCACCGATCTTGGTGAGATGAATCACTATCCTCCATGATGATTTTGTGATTGGGAGCATTTAGAAACTAACCACTAAATAATGTATGTCTTAAATTTTCAACACCTTAAGAATATACAAAATCATTTTTGTTAATTTTTAGGATAAAATCATGGACACATAAACATGATTGAAAATAAGAATGCCTTTATTAATAATAAAAGAATTACAAGTACAAATA
Organism: Cocos nucifera; assembly: GCA_006176705.1. Lineage (NCBI taxonomy): Eukaryota > Viridiplantae > Streptophyta > Magnoliopsida > Arecales > Arecaceae > Cocos > Cocos nucifera. The sequence goes on along the minus strand of QRFJ01000880.1, from coordinate 185,468 downwards.
CAAGTCTTGGAATTATATACGTGTCAGCCAATAATTGGCTTCTAGGGCACACTTCTAACAAACTCCCACTTGACCTAAAACAAATTGACCATACACTTAAGACCCATCTTCTTAAAGTAAGTTTCGATCTTCTACTGGCTGAGAGGCTTTGTAAGTGGGTCCGCCACGTTGTGCGCGGAGTTGACTCTCTACACCTTAACGAACTGTTTCTCGAGGTATTTGCGTATATGCTTTGTAAGTGGCTGAGAGGCTTTATATGCTTGGACCTCTGGCGAGACCTGGGCTCCTTAGCGAGTGCTATGGCGCCGTTGTTATCGCAGTGCAGTACGATAGCATCTGATGGCATCACATCTAGGTCCGCAACAAACTTCTTGAATCAGTAGGCTTCCTTAGTAGCTTCAGAGATGTCAATGTACTCAGCTTCTATAGTTGAATCTGCAATGACCACCTATTTGGAACTTTTCCAATTGACTGATCCACCATTACAAAAAAAAGTATACCCTGATGTAGACCTTCTATTATTGACATCAGACATGAAGTTTGAATTGGTGTACCCTTCCACTTTTACCTCGCAGCCTCTATCAAAGACCAAGAACCAATCCTTAGCTCTTCTAAGGTACTTAAGGATATTCTTTACAGCTATCTAGTGCTCTTTGCCTGAATTCGACTGATATTTGCTCGTGATGCTCACGACAAGGGCTATATTAGGTCGAGCACACAACATGACGTACACGAGGCTCCCTATAGCCGAAGCATAAGGGATCTTGCTCATGAGTTTGATCTCTTCAGGCATATCAGGATACATCTTCTTGGAGAGACGCCATGTCTAGGAGACAAGAGACCTCTCTTGGAGTTTTTCATGCTGAATCACTTCAGCACTTCCTGTATGTACATGCGCTGTGAGAGTCCTATCATTCTCTTAGATCTATTCCTATAAACCTTAATATCAAGAATGTAGGAAGCTTCTTTTAGGTCTTTCGTAGAGGATTTCTTTGACGACCAAACCTTGATCGACATCAGCATGGTAAACATCATTTCCAATCAGGAGGATGTTGTCCACGTATAATATGAGGAATGTGACAGCGCTTCCACTGATCTTTTTGTATATATAGAGCTCCTCTTCGTTTCTGATAAAATCAAACGATTTGATTGTTCGGAATATGTTCCAAAGCCACTCGTCAGTCTGTTGACGGTTGGGCTATACATTTGTAATTGTATATGAATTATAAATTAATAAAAATTATTTTAGCATTTTTCATCATAAATTCTATTGTCTTCTAATGAATTCTTGTATTGTGATGAAGTCCTTAGGATTATCTAGATTCAACAAAGGAGGATTTATCGTTTAGTTCTTGAATTGTTCACGACCAAAAGATATGTTGTTACTTGGGACGATAACGTTTATCGAGTATAGGTCGTTGTGTGCCATATAGGTTGGTTGTTCTCGTAACTAAGGAGTGCTGAGACACTGGTATGGCATACAAGTAAGATGTATGGGTACATCTGTACTGAACGTGACTAACTCCAAAGTTTTTCTTCTGTCAAGATTTGCTCTGATGGAATATGGGTATAAGTGTCCTTCCAACTTGAGATCACCACGATGACTTTCAAGCAACACACTATGCTTTGGTGTCGGACTACCTAAATTTTTAATTCAATGACGGAAGATTTTTGGGCACAGTTAAGTACCTGAGGAGTCGGTGCGTGTATCAAGATGGGATTGACCACTCTTGATTTCAGGAGCTGTGTTCAATAGTATTTCAATTTAGCAAAGTCTTGGCCAGGATAGTCTTTGTGAGGGGTCACAGGACTAATTGCTTTGAGACATGATTTGGATGTATCTTCTAGGGTTGACAATCAAATCCTAAAGTCATCCTATGCACAGAGGTCAAAGGAATGAATTATACGGTAACCATATCGCGTATATTCTGAATATTGCGATTGTGACTATTCTACCTATTCGGACGTAGGGTACCATTGCTAGATGGTCACATTGATTAGTATAGAAATTGGTTTCTGTGCTACCGGTTTAGGTTCGGACCTGCGGAATCACACATATTAGAGGTTCTTATCTGATCTGATGGCTGGTGAAGAGTCCTACTCGACTGGAACTTTATGATCAAGAGTCCCACTAGACTAGGACTTTTCGACCGGGAGTCTTACTAGGTTAGGACACTGAGTGTCAATGTCTAGGAGTCTGTGGTCAAGAGTCCCACTGAAGTGGGACTCTTTGACCAAGAGTCCTATTGCTCTGGAACTCTGAGTCCTACTTGTCTGGGACTGTGATTGAGGGTTATGACTCTACAATCACGAGTTTCATTTATTTCGGACACCGGGATCAAGTGTCCCACTGGTTTGGGACTCTTCGATCAAGAGTTTCATTTTGATGGGACTCTATTGTCCGGACACCCATTGGATTTGGACTCTAGATTTATGAGAGGTTTTATTAGTGATTTGATCGCTAATTAACTTAATTTGATTGAGTAATTATTTTTGGATCAAGTTCAATTGAATTAGATTTAGTTGGGTTTGATTCGATTAGGTTATGAGATGACCTAATCGCCGAGGAAGTATGATTCCTGATTTGATCAGGAGTTGGGCTTAATTAATTCCTGATTTGATTAGGATTTAACTAAGCCTAATTGAGCCTAAATTAGTTGGATTTAATCGGGTCTAATTAGGCCTAACCAATTTGGATTGGGTTGGTTCAATTGGATGAGAGGTTTTAAGATTGGTTTGACCTAGTCTTGACATGTGCCACATCATCCTTGTTTGCGCCATTCTATTCTCCACAAGAAAAGGTTTCTCGTGAATGTTTTCCCACGCAAAGAGGGCTCACGCCCCTTCTTTCCACGTCCTAGAGAGATAAGGTAAGATTAGTTGCCATTCAAATTCAAATAGAGTTTGAATTTGAATGAAATAACTCCCCTATCTTACCTTTTCTCCATGCCACCTTCTCTTATGCGCCCTCTATAAAATTTCTGGAATTTTTTTTGGGCGTAAGTTTTTCTGAGACTTCTCTTCTTTGGTACGTAAGCCCTTCCATAGCCTAAAAAGAATAAGAAAAAAATCTGAGAAGAAAAGTTGAGCGAAAAAACTTGGCGCTAGGGTTTGAGTGTTGTGCAGTCCTAGTTCATGATCTAGGATTCTTGTTTTGATTTTGTAAGATCTGAGCGTCAGATCTTTACAAGATTTTGTGGAGTGCTTCCTCATCCTCTCTTCTATCCCTACTGTTGATCCGGAGCATCTGAAGTTACGTAGAGGGAGATCGAAACTGTTCGATCAGATCTAGCTGTTAGAAGCATTCTTCATCGAGCTAGCACTTAGGAGAAGCTGATCAGGACTAGGAGCCTTGTGTGGACGATCCGTGGAGGTCAGACATTTGTGTGGCTGCGTCGTGATCAGTGGACTTTCTAGATGACGATCAGATCATAGAGATCGACTACTCGCACAAGGTATTGTGTTCTGAACACGTAGATGTAGTAAACTGTTTACTGCATAGTTTTCTTTTTCAGATCTATATAAATGCATGCATATTATGTTTAGATTATTTTATATAGGGTTTATTAATCTGATATGATCAGTAATTAATTAATTAGATCAATTAGTTTTTGCTATAATTTTTGCTATTTTCGAAAAAGTTTTCGAAAGTAGCACTGCAAACCCTGCACTGTTCTCTTCAAATGGTATCAGAGCTTTGGTTCACTAAACATGATATGCTTGCATGTTTAGATTGATAATTTAGATTTGATCTAAATATTAATCTAATAATTTGATTAATTAGATCTGAAAATTAAAATCAAGATCGCACGGACTGAAGGTTATCCTGCTGTAGGGTTTACCCCCTACAGTGAAAAGATTGTCCTAGTACGTTGTTGATTTAAATCGTTAATCGTAAAACCTTAGATTTGATCTAATGTTTTAATGATCTGATTAAATTAGGCTTTAATCTGATTTATGATCATGAATGCATGTTTAGATAGGATCTAAAGTTTGATTCATGATTTAGTATTATGTAGTGTACATAGTTTCAGATTAGATCCTACAACTAGTGTTGTTTGTAAATTGAGCCGATTCAATTTTAAAGTGAGTCGACTCAATTGGTGAATAATACTAAGTTGTAAAGAACTTTTCAAAATTTTGAAAAATATTTTCGAAATGTCGAACCCTAACCCTCAGCCCATAAACATAATTAAAATTTAGTGAAATGAATTAGATTCTAGAATTGTAAATTAAAGATCCTAAGTCATTAATCATAAAACATGGATTATTGGGTTAGTTGAATTAGGCCCATTAATTGGGTTAGACCTAAGATTAGTTAAAGAATAGACTAAATTAAAGTAATTGATCAAATCTAATTAAATGTTAATTTAGATTAGGTCAAAGACTCTATAAACTCAATTATAATAGTTGTAGTTGATCAAGTCCATGCCTTTAACGAGGACCAAATGGACTTGATTCATGGCTACGCGGTTGAACCCGTAATTACTATGTTGGTCAAATTGAAACTAATAAACCAGATGGTGTCTAAGGTAAGTCTAGCAATTTGATCAGTGGTTTTTAATTGGGAGCTACTCGCACTGATTCGGTCTTTGACGAGTTAATGGCATATCTCTTTCATTGATCTCACTTACCTAGCCATCCTGGTGAGTTAGATTTTGATTGGATCACTTGGTGATTCGGACTCACCCATGTCAATTAGGTAAATCAGTTTGACTGATTTAGGTGCTCCTAATGCCAGCTTAGATTAGATCTTTTTTGATCTAACTTGGTGAAGTCAGTGAGAGGATCGAAATTGGCTCGCTGTATTTCTTTCTTTTCTTAAATATGTTAACTAAATCCTCTAAAATTATTAGATCCTTAAAAATGAAATAGTTATATAGATAACTAAATCATAGCTTCCCATTAAGTTGAGTGATAATGGGTTCATTAATTTAATAATCACTGAAGGCCCAAAGGCCTGGTGCTTATTGATTAATGAAATTATCATTCATAAAATTATGATTTAGTTAAGTCTTTCTCATGGTGGTTAGGTTGGCCGACCAAAGTCGGGCCTGATCATTTATTTGTTAGATAAGACCAAATGTGGCCATGTTAATGGTTGGACCTAATCGGACTTTTTCAGTGGAGGCCAAAGCCTACTGATTAGGTCTCTGGGGCAAAATTGATATTACTAGAAATTGTTTAGAGAAACAATTGGTTTTGAACCTACCCATTGGTGCACATGAGTTGACCAACCAAAGTTGGGCTCATGTGTAGTCTGTGTGGATTCTAGTACCCACTAAGGAAGTAAAGCAATTTCTCGAATTGAAGGTATAGACTACTAATTCGAATAAAATAGTGGAAGAATCTTTATACTAAAGTCTAAGTCTTTAGGATAATTGATTCATATACTAATTAGGTTTGGTTTTTCTTTTTGTGTAGAAATGGCCACTAACCTGTCGCTTCGATCATTGTTAGACAATGATAAATTAATGGGACCCAACTACGATAGCTGGTATCGTAAGTTGAAAATCATCCTGGAGCATGAGTGGATCTTTTATATCGTAACGGATCCAGCACCTGAGGAGCCAGCTCTGAATGCTAGAGGAACGGTCCGAGATACTTATCAAAAGTGGCTCAACGACCGCACCACCGTTCGGTGTATAATGCTGACGGCAATGAACGACGAGTTCAGCTGCAGGTTCGAAAATGCCCAGCCACAGGAGATACTTCAAATGCTCGGATGACGACGTTGAAGGGCACAAAATAAGTTATGCCATTTTCAATGCTCGGATGAGGGACGGGGCCTCAGTCACCGATCATGTATTGTACATGATCGAGATGATTGAGTGGCTAGCAAGCTGGGCTTTCCCCTGCACGAGCAGCTCGGTAAGGATGCGATCCTTAATTTCTTGCCCAAGTCCTTCCTCCCCTTTCTAACTCATTTTAGAATGATAAAGCTTGCAGTCAACTACCACGGCTTGTTGGAGTTGCTGCAGAACTTTGAGAAGGATCACCAACTCCACAAGGAGACGGTGAATGTAGTGGGAGGGTCTTCTTCTGGTCGTCGATCCTTTAAGAAAGGAAAGAAGAACAAGAAGAAGAAGAACAAGGTGCAGCCAAACGTCGGGACGACTGCACAGGGTCGGACCAAGAAGCGCAAGTCTGACTAGAGCCAGGCGAAGTGCTTCTTCTGCAAGAAGCAGGGGCACTGGAAGAGGAACTGTCCTCTGTACATTGCCTCCCTGGACCCGAACAGGCCAAGGAGGAAGTAAGTGGTTGCTGGGCAAGGTAATTATATGATAACACCTTGCAATTTTTCCTTATTTGATTCTACTGCTTGGGTATTAAATACTGGAAGTCCTTATCATATTTGTAATTCTATGCAGGGCTTGCAGGTCAGTAGGAGATTTGATCAAGGCGAGAGGCTCCTGAACGTTGGAGATGGAAGACAAGTTTTAATTCTAGCTTTAGGAATCATGAACCTTGTAATCAATTCAAATAAAGTTATTCTTAATTAATGTCATTTTTGTCCAACTTTCTTATTGAATGTCATTTTTGTAGGCCTTTTAGCCATAAATGATTTTGAAATATCAATAAAAGAAAAATTTTGTAATGTCATTTTGAATGGTGTTACAATTTTTATTGGGCAATTAAATAACGAAATTTATTTATTTTCTATGCTTATTAACGTAGTTCAATCCTTCGGTAAATGCCCTAAAATTAATGATGTGTCTGATGTCTACATTTGGCACTGTAGGCTAGGTCATATTAACAAGAATAGAATTAACAATTTAGCTCAAAAAGGAATTCTTGAGGTTAGTGATTGTGAATCACTTCAGACCCGTGAGTCCTGTCTTTTTAGTAAGATGATCAAGTCACCTTTTACTGAAAAAGATGAACGAGCCACTGAACTCCTGAGTCTAGTACATTCGGATGTATGTGGACCCATGAGCTTAAGTGCTAGAGGTGGATACTTCTACTTCATAACCTTCACAGACGACCTATCTAAGTATGGGTACGTCTATTTAATGAAGCATAAGTTAGAGTCGTTTGAAATGTTCAAACTATTCCGAAATGAGGTAGAGAAGCAAACTGGGAAGAGTATTAAAACTCTTCGATCTGACCGAGGGGGTGAGTATCTTTCTAATGAGTTTCTAACATATCTTGGGAAGAATGTGATTCTCTCCCAATGGATCCTTTCTGGAACATCGCAACATAATGGTATGTCTGAAAGGAGAAATCAGACCTTGTTGGACATGGTTTGATCCATGATGGAATTTGCTGGTATGCCGATCTCCCTATAGGGATATGCGCTCGAGTCAGCTTGTTACATTCTAAATAGGGTTTTGAGTAAATCTGTTAATAAAACACCATATGAGATATGGACAGGGCGTAAGCCAATGCTCTCACACCTTAGGGTTTGGGGGTGTCCGGCTTATGTCAAATGTTTGATGACAAACAAGTTTGGACCTAGGTTTGATAAGTGTAGTTTTGTAGGTTATCCAAAAGAAATCAAAGGGTATTACTTCTACCTTGCTGATGAGCAAAAAGTGTTTGTTAGCCTTAAGACAGTCTTTTTAGAAAAGGAGTTCTTTGGTGAAGGAACTAATGCCTCTAAGGTCGAACTTAATGAAGTACGGTAGGTGGAAGAACAGACACAAGTTGTTGGACCTGAGCTGGATCTGATTAGATCAGACCCAGAATCCATTGTAGATGCACCATTAAGGCGACTTGGTAGAGTACTACGTCAATCGGACAGATACTATGATTTCTTGATCCGGGACGGAGATCCTATCGAACTCGATGAGAATGATCAGGGTCTGATCACCTATATGGATGCAATGCAGAGATCCGATTCTGAGAAATGGCTTGAGACCATGAAATCCGAAATGGAATCCATGAAGGTCAACGATGTATGGACATTGGTTGACCTACCCGAAGGAGTAAAATCCATAGGGTGTAAGTGGGCTTCAAAAGGAAAAGGGGCGCAGATGGAAAGGTGGAGACCTATAAAGTCCATTTGGTTGTCAAGGGGTATCGTCAATGTTATGGTATTGACTATGATGAGACGTTCTCTTCTATGGCAATGCTCAAATCCATTCGGATTATGTTTGCCATCGCTGCCCATCTGGACTATGAAATCTGACATATGGATGTGAAAACGACTTTCCTAAATGAAGAGCTGGATGAAGAGGTGTATATGATACAGTCTGAAGGATTCACATCCGTAGATGAGACTAAAGTGCGTAGGCTTCAAAGGTCCATTTATGGACTAAAGCAGGTATCTTGGAGCTGGAACATACGATTTGATAGAACAATCAAAACGTATGGTTTCGTTAAGAATGAAGAGGAACCCTGTATATACAAGTGGGCTAATGGTTTAGCAATAGTATTCCTAGTATTGTATGTGGATGATACTTTTAATCGGGAATGATGTCCCTGCATTACAAGGAATAAAGATCTGGCTGTCATCACAGTTCTCCATGAAAGATTTGGGAGAAGCTTTCTACATCCTAGGGATGAAGATCTATAGAGATAGATCTAAAAGGTTGCTTGGATTGTCCCAGTCCATGGACATTGACACTGTGCTGAAACAGTTCAGCATGGAGAATTCCAAGAAAGGCTATCTACTGATAGGCCATAGAATTTTTCTTTCAAAGAGGGATTATCTAACAGCATCTCTAGAAAGAGAGCGTATGAGTAGAATACCATATGCTTCGACAGTGGATTCTATAATGTACGCAATGACATGTACGCAATCAAATATGACATATTCACTAGGGGTAGTGAGTAGATACCAATTTGATCTAAGGGAGAACCATTGGAAGGTTGTTAAAACCATCCTGAAGTATTTGAGAAATACTAAAAACCATTGGCTTGTATATGGTGAATCGGACTTGAAACTTGTGGGGTTTACAAACTCCGATTTTCAATCTGATCATGATGACAATAAGAGTGTGTCGGGATATATATTCATCCTTAATGGTGGGGCTGTTTGCTGGAAGAGTTTCAAACAGCACACTGTGGCCGATTCAATTTGCGAGGCGGAGTATGTCGCAGCATCAGATGTTGCCAAAGAAGCGTTGTGGCAGAGGAAATTCATCACCGATCTCAGAGTAGCATCCTCCCTTGATGGTCCAGTTCTGTTTTATTGCGACAGCTCTGGAGTCATTGCTCAGGCGAAGGAACCAAAGGCATACCAGCAGACGAAGCATATTCTGCACCGCTTCCACCTTATCCAAGAAATTGTAGATCAAGATGATGTCGACCTTCAGAAGATCGACGGAAAGAACCTGGCTGACCCATTCACTAAAGCTATTATGATGGAGTTCAATGACTTCAAGTCGAAGATAGGTATTAGATACTGCACCGATTGGCTTTAGTCCAAGTGGGAGATTGTTGTGAATATGTCCCAAAGCCAATCGTCAGCTTATTGATGATTGGGCTATATATTTGTAATTGTATATGAATTATAAATTAATAAAAATTATTTTGATATTTTTTATCATAAATTCTATTGTCTTCTAATGAACTTTTGTGTTGTGATGAAGTCCTTAGGACTATCTAGATTCGACAAAGGAGGATTTGTCGTTTAGTCCTTAAATTGTTCACGACCGAAAGATACGTTGTTACTTAGGATGACAACGTTTATCGAGTATAGGTCATTGTGTGCCATATAGGTTGATTGTCCTCGTAACCAAAGAGTGTTGAGACACTGGTATGACATGCAAATGAGAAGTATGGGTACATCTGCACTGAATGTAACTAACTTCAGAGCTTTTCTGCTGTCAAGATTTGCTCTGATGGAATATGGGTATAAGTATCCTTTCGATCTGAAATCACCATGGTGACTTTCAAGCAACTCACTGTGCTTTGGTGCCGGACTACCTGAATTTAATTCAGTGACGGAAGGTTTCTGGGCACAGTTAAGTACTTGAGGAGTCGGTGCATGTATTAAGATGGGATTGACCACTCCTGGTTTCAGGATTTGTGTTCAATAGTGTTTCAATTTAGTAAAGCCTTAGCTAAGGTAGTCTTTGTGAGGGGTCAAAGACTAATTGCTTTGAGACACGATTTGGAGGTATCTTCTAGGGTTGATAGTCAAACCCTAAAGTCATCCTATGCACAGAGGTTAAAGGGATGAATTATACGGTAACCATATTCACGTAGGTTCTGAATATTGCGATTGTGACTATTCGACCTATCCGGTCGTCGGGTACCATTGCTAGATGGTTATTTTGATTAGTACAGAAATTGGTTTCTATGCTACTGGCTTAGGTTCAGACCTGCAGAGTCACACACATTAGAGGTTCCTATTTGATCTGATGGCTGGTGAAGAGTCCCACTCGACTGGGACTCTATGATCAAGAGTTCCACTAGACTGGGACTACGATCGGAAGTCCTACTGGGTTAAGACACTGAGTCTCAATGTCTAGGAGTCTGTGGTCAAGAGTCCCACTGAACTGGGACTCTTCGACCAAGTGTCCTACTACTCTGGAACTCTGAGTCCTACTTGTCTGAAACTCTGTGATTGAGGGTTATAACTCTACAATCACGAGTTTCACTTGTTTCGGACACCGGAATCAAGAGTCCCACTGGTTTGAGACTCTTCGATTAAGAGTTTCATTTTGATAGGACTCTGTTGTTCGGACATCTATTGGATTTGGACTTTGGATTTGTGATAGGTTTTATTAGTGATTTGATTGCTAATTAACTTAATTTGATTGAGTAATTATTTTTGGATCAAGTCCAATTGAATTAGATTCAGTTGGGTTTGACCCGATTAGGTCATGAGATGACCTAGCCGAGGAAGCATGATCCCTGATTTGATCAGGAGTTGGACTTAATTAATTCCTGATTTAATTAGGATTTAATTAAGCCTAATTGAGCCTAAATTAGTTGGGTTTAATCTGGTCTAATTGGGCTTAACCAATTTGGATTGGGTTGGTTCTGGATGAGAGGTTTTAAGATTGGTTTGACCTAGTCTTGACATGTGCCATATCACCCTTGTTTGCGCCATTCTATTCTCCACGAGTTAAGGTTTCTCGTGAATGTTTTCCCATGCAAAGAGGGCTCACGCCCCTTCTTTCCACGTCCTAGAGAGATAAGGTAAGATTAGTTGCCATTCAAATTCAAATAGAGTTTGAATTTGAATGAAACAACTCCCTTATCTTACCTTTTCTCCACGCCGCCTTCTCTTGTGCGCCCTCTATAAAATTCCTGGAATTTTTCCTGGGCATAAGTTTTTCTGAGACTCCTCTTCTCTGGTACGTGAGCCCTTCCATAGCCTGAAAAAAAAGAAAAAAATCTGAGAAGAAAAATTGAGTGAAGAAACTTGGCGCTAGGGTTTGAGTGCTGCGCAACCCTAGTTCATGATCTAGGGTTCCTGTTTTGATTTTGTAAGATTTGAGCGTTAGATCTTTACAAGATTTTGTGGAGTGCTTCCTCATCCTCTCTTCTACCCTGCTGCTGATCCGGAGCATCCGAAGTTATGGTGGAGGGAGATCGAAACTATTCGATCAGATCTAGCTGTCAGGAGCATTCTTCATCGAGCTAGCAAGTCTCGCATGGACGATCCATGGAGGCCAGACATTTGTGTGGCTGCGTCGTGACCAGCGGACCTCCTAGACGATGGTCAGATCGTGGAGATAGACTACCCGTGCAAGGTATTATGTTCTGAACACGTAGATGTAGTAAACCATTTACTGCATAGTTTTTTTTTCAGATCTATATAAATGCATGCATATCATATTTAGATCCTTTTATGTAGGATTTATTAATATGATATGATCAGTAATTAATTAATTAGATTAATTAATTTTCACTATAATATTTGCTATTTTCGAAAAAGTTTTCGAAAGTAGCATGGCAAACCCTGTACTGTTCTCTTCATTGATCACATTATTAAAGCGAGTGTTCCAACTTTGAGATGCTTGTTTAAGTCCATAAATCGACCTTTGTGGCTTGTAGACTTTGTGATAATTATCACTAGATGTGAAACCCCATAGGCTACTCCATATAGATATTTTCCTCAAGATATCCATTTAGGAAGGCAATTTTCACATCCATCTGCCAGATTTCATAATCATAATAAGCTGTAATCGCAAGCAAGGTACAGATAGCTTTCAGCATGATTACAGGTGAAAAAAGGTTTCCTGATAGTCAATGCCTTCGCGTTGACTCTTACTTTTCGCCACCAGCCTTGCCTTATAGGTCTTGTTTAGACAATCAAATCCACTCCCCGATTTGGTATGAGTTTTCCGAATCAAAGTCGGCAACAAAATAGACAGCCGACTCACTATCGGCAACAAATTTGATAATTGACTGTCAACCAGTTAACCGATTGACAGTTGGTGGCTTTCAATCAGCTTTTTCAATGGACGTGATGACTCAAACAATTGCCCAACCGTTGAGCAGTTAGAACATCAGAACCGCCGACCGATGGTCAGTTGGTACGACAATGATGCCGATATTCATTTAGCATAATGCTCGCCAATATATAATCGGCACATCAGAAATTGCTTGCGTAAAATGTGCATAATGGCCATTCGTGGGTATTAACCACTCACCCCACTATCTAATAATGCTGGAACAAGCGGGATCTATGTACCTAACCATTGCATTGTTTTCAACAATCTGTCTATAAAAAGGAGAAACAAACATTATTGGTAAGACATTTCTGAACTAGACTCTGCCACACTTTCAACCTACATACCTATTTGACCAACTCCCATTTCTAACTTAAGCATCGGAAGGTCCCCACCGAAAATAATTCCGATCAGTGTGGACTTCTTTTTGCATGTGCTTTTTTCCAGCAACGAGCGCAGTAGGGGATTGACCGCAACAGATTGGCATGCAAGATAGGGGGAGGCAAAGAAGCACTTTGAATCATAATCAAACAATGGCGAAAACAAGAGCTCAGAATTCCACCAGCTTTGCTAAACAATCTTCCCGTCGGGAAGACCTCTCTCCTCCACCTCCAATGGTAGAGCTCAGTTCTTCACGTCTGGTCATTATAGCGGACGTTCAAACTTAACAACTTGCTGCATTGATGCAGCAAATGAAAGTGCTGACAGAGGCAATGCAGCAACAATAAACTCAACAATAGTAACCGATGGTGGAGGAGCCGGCAGCACATACAGTGCCATCCAGGTGCAATCACCATGCTCCACGACAATCTTCGTCCCTATCATCGAAACGACGACCGACACAGCATTCCCACCGTATCGAAGCATCGCCTTTTCGGCATTCTTGCCCTGCCACCCATCATTCATGGCGGTCTGCTTCTCTTTCTGGTCATCATAACATCAAAAAGGGGAAGAGGCCACATGTACCTTCAACTTCTCAATCCTCTAGTTCTTCAGGGGGTTCAACCCTTGAGTTCTCACAGCAATGGCGACTTGATGACTATGAGCGCAAGTTCGAAGAAATCAATCGCCAACTTGCTGAACTTCGGATGAATAATCGAGGGGCTTCCAGTGACTTTGGCATCCATATTGCCCCTCTCTTTTCTCAACGTATCTTGGATGAGCCGATTTCGACTTGGTTCAAGATGCCGCAAATGGAGCTATATAATTGCTCCACCGATCTAGTTGACTATTTGGAGAGTTACAAGACTCTCATGATGATTCAGGGGGCTTTTGATGCCCTCTTATATAAAAGCTTCCTGCCAATCATTCGGAAGGTTGCTCAAGCTTGGTATTTTGAGCTCTAGTCGAGGAGCATACACTCCTTCAAGCAGCTTAGAAGATTTATTCATGACCCACTTTAGCACCAGTAAAAGGATGCCACGAACGTCCGACAGTCTCTTCTCCATCAAATAGAATGAAGGAGAGACATTAACCTCAATGAAGATATGGCCATCTCGGCCATGGAGAGAGGTCTGAGGGGATCCAGGTTCACTTATTTTCTGGATAAAAACCACCCTCGAACATATGCAGAATTCTTGGAGCGCGCATATGGATATATTTGCGTAGATGAAGGCGCTATTGATCAGCGCCAATCAGAAGGAAAAAGTCAAAAAAAGAAACAAAAGAAGAGTGGAGCTCCTGCTGAATCAAGTCACCCAACAACCGACAAAAGAGCTCGCCGACGGAGTCCAAGGCCTAATAATTTCGGCACCAAATATGACTCCTACACTCCCCTCTCTGCTCCTCGTGTGCAGATCCTGATGGAGATAAAAGGAGAGGAGTACCTTCGACACCCCTCGTCGATGAAGGCACCATCAAGGAGCCGCGATAGGAAGAAGTACTGTCAGTTCCATCGTGACTACAGTCACGACACCGAGTAGTGCATTCAACTCAGGGATGAAATTGAAGCCCTGATTCAACGAGGCTTCCTCGGCAAATTTCGATGCGACCGCCCAAGCAAAGATGTCGGCATGTCTATTGCCGACCAAGCAAAGATGTTGCGTTTGCCCTCAGCAAGTCTATCAATTGTTTCTATTTTGGATTAGGTAGCCTTGATCCGATCGAAATGATCTTCGCGGGATTGTCTTCTCTCAATGGGATCGAAACCCGGTGAAATACCTTTAGAAGGCGAAAGATCTTACAGCAACTTTCAAGTATTTCGAGATCTTCCATATTTTGTGAATGAAAAATGCTCGAGCCGATGCACTTTCTTGACTCGCAACTACTTCCAACCTTCTCGACCGAACTTTCATCGAATACCTTGAACAACCAAGTATTGACAAAATTGACGAAGTGTTGCAAATAAATCATGAATCAAGTTGGATGGATCCGATCATCCAATACTTAACCAACGGGATTTTGCCTGAGGATCTATCGGAGGCCAAATGTCTAAGATGGACGGCCTTGTAGCATGTCTTGATGAATGGATGACTTTACAAAAGATTATTCTCACTTCCACTACTCAAGTGTTTGGGGCCTATCGACGCTAACTATGCTTTCCAGGAAGTTCATGAAGGGATTTGTGGAAATCATTTAGGAGGCCAGTCACTAGCGTACAAAATTTTGCAATAGGGATATTACTGGCCTACCATGAAGAAAGATGTAGCTGAGTTTGTTCGGAGGTACGAACCATATCAGAAATATGCTAACATTCAACGTCAACCGGCTAGTTAGTTGACATCAATCATTGCACCATGGCCGTTCGCACAATGGGGAATGGACATTCTTGGCCCTTTCCCTCCTGCATCTAGTTAAAGAAAATTTCTGGTGGTTGTCGTAGATTACTTCATCAAATGGATAGAAGCCGAACCCCTATCGTAGATCGTTGAGAGCAAAATGGACTTCATTCAGAAGTCAATCATATACAAGTTCGGAATGCCGCATACTATAATCACCGACAACAACCGTCAATTTGATAATCAAAATTTAGAGAGTTTTACGCAAAATTTTATATTATGCACAAACTCACCTTTGTCAGCCATCCACAATCGAATGGTGAAGCGGAGATTACGAATCGGACGATCCTACACAGACTTAAGACTCGATTGAATGAAGCTAAAGACCTTTGGGTGGAAGAATTATATTTGGTCTTATGGGCATATTGAACAACTCTTCGCATTCTAACGGAAGAATTGCCATTCAACCTGGCCTACAAAACTGAAGCGATGATTCCAGTGGAGATTGGCTTGCCATCAATGAGAGTCGAACATTATGCGGAGCTAAGCAACTTCGAATCTCGAAGAGCCATTTTGGACTTACTCTTTGAAGTTTGACAACAGCTCAAATTTGGATGGTTGCATATCGATAAAAAGTCCCCGGTACTACAATGAGAGGGTCAAGCCAAAAGTGTTTCTTCTTAGGGACTTGGTTTTAAGAAAGGTGGAAGTTTCAAAACTTTTAGACCAAGAAAAATTATCTTCAAATTGGAAAGGATCCTATAGAATAACTGAAACCCTTCGTTCGGGCGCATACTGACTAGAGACTCTCAATGGAGCGACTATCCCACGAACATGGAATGCTGACAATTTAAAAATATATTATCAGTAAAGTTGTTCATCTGAAACGAAATGGTTGAATTACAACTTTGCTTGAATATTCAACTAAGTACAAATAATACTTGATTGATGACTTGTCGCCCGAAGCATATACCGATTGAATGTCGGTTAAATGATTTCCACTAGCTGACTCATGGTGGGACTATTCTACAAACGAATTAATAGTTAGACAATGATATATAAACTGACTCACAGTCAGACGACCTTTCCAGTCAACTTGTAATGGACAACTTTCATAACGACTCATCTACAGTTGAGAGGAATTTTATGCCCACATGACTCTAATTTAGTGGAAAAATATACAGACTTGATCCCAGTCAGTCGAAGGATATTCGACTAGCCCCCGTTTATTAAATACTTAAAAACTTGATGCCTAAAGTCTAGTTGGTTGATATATGATTAGTTAGCAAGTTCTATGACTATAACTACTTATCGACATTCGGTACGTAGATTGATAATCGGCTGCCGATTGAGAATTAGATTACTTAACAATAGTTATCTACAAGAAGCAAAAGTTCAACAGTTAGAAAAAAATTTCTTTCATTTATAGGCGAGAGAGTTACAAATCGGGCCAAGGCCCAATTACAAAATCGGACTATTGTTCAGCAATAAAAAGAAAAGGGAAAAAGGGAAGAATCTATCATATTTACTCCGCCATCAGTCGACCTCTTCCACTGTAGTGTCAACAGCTATGGCAGCATCAGCCTTTTGACCTTCAGCAATGATCAGCTCTACTGCGACCAACATCGGTATAGCTTCCTCAGTAGGCGGGGCGGACTCCTCAACGGTCGGAGCATCTTCTTCAGTAGGAACGACTATTCCCTCAGTTGGCTCATCCTCCCCATCGGCTTCAAGGACGTTGACGCAGCTTAAATCTAAGTCTCAATAAAACTTCCTGATTGCCTCCCTACCGTCCTCATATCTGACCTAATATGATATGTTGCCGCCCTCGAGGATTGCATTCCTAAAATTCTAAACTCCGATAATCCTTGATGGCTTGCTCATGCGCCTGACTTCGAGCCTCCTGGGTTGACTTTGCCTCCTTAGCGAAAGCTAACTCCATTTTGGTGGTCTGAAGCTTCTTTCGCTCCTCCAATTCTGCAATGCACCTGTCACGCTCCTTTCAGAGCCTGAGGAACTTCATGTCTTTTCTTCTTTATTTGGGATTCCTGGAACATGATAGTTCATTGGACCGATTCCAAGTCGATATAGTCATTGGAAGCGGAACTACCTTGTATACCTGGCTAGCCTGAAGAACAAGAAGAAAGGACCTTCTAGAGGTATGCTTGTCATTGAGACTAACCTTATGGTTTCTTCTTGACTTTGGTTCTAATGCTCATTTGTGCACTTCTATGCAGGGTCTTGAGGATAGCAGGAGGCTGAGGGAAGGTGAGATGATCTTATGCGTTGGAATGGAGCAAGAGTTGCTGCTGTGGTTGTTGAATCGTACCCTCTTCGATTACCGTCTGGATATGTCTTAGTTCTTAGGGACTATTATTATGTACCGCTGCGAGCGAGTAGGAATTTGATTTCCATTTCATGCTTGGTACATGAGAACTATGTAATTAGTTTTTTTAAGGACCACTGTACGATTCTTTTTGAAAGAAATAAAATTACAAGTGATTTCTTAATTAACGGTCTCTATCAGTTATATGTAGATATTTCTGTGTACAATATCGAGCAAAACATGAATGCCATAGGATCAAAATAACCTAGGGATAGTATTAATGAAAGGTATCTATGGCACCTTAGGCTAGGTCATATAGCAGAAGACAGGATTAACAAATTGGAGAAATCTGGACTAATGGGTTCGTTGACTTTTGAGTCATATCTGATTTGTGAGTCATGCCTTCAAAGCAAAATGACCAAGCTGCCTTTTATGGGACATGGGGAAAGGGCCACAGACCTGCTTGCTCTGGTACATGCAGATGTGTGCTGCTCATTCGATGTACCAGCCAGAGGCAACTATCTACTTTATCATCTTTATCGATGATCTATCTCGGTATGGGTATGTGTACCTGATACGACATAAGTCTGAAGCCTTAGAAAAGTTTAAGGAATTCAGAAATAAAGTAGAAAAGCAAATCGGAAAGCCATTAAGGTTCTTCGATCAGATCGAGGAGGCGAATATTATAGTTGAGAATTTTTGGACTATCTTAAAGACAATGGCAGTCTTATAATGTACTCCACTTGGAATGCCTCAACTCAATGGGGTTTCAAAATGGAGAAATCAGATCCTATTGGATATGGTCTAATATATGATAATTGATGAGCTTCACGGACCTTTCTGAGTTTCTTTAGGGACAGTTTAATGACAGCTATTTATTTATTGAATAAGGTTCCATCTAAAACCGTTCCTACCACATCGTATGAGAGTGGCATGGTGAGAAGCCAAGTCTGAGTCATCTCAGAATTTGGAATATTCTGGTCCATGCCAAGAGATAGCAGGTGGATAAGTTAGAGTCTAGATCCCTTAGAGCTTGGTTTATTGGATATCCTAAAGAGTCGTTAGGATATTATTTCTACCTTTCGGAAGACCACAATATGATTGTGAGTCGACACGCCATTTTTTTTGAAAAACAGTTGGTTCAAGATGGTAGCATTGGGAGATAGATTAGGCTCGAGGAGAAAGTCTCCGAAGAGCAACGAGCCAAGGAACCTGAGGAACCCAATCAGTTTGAGCCGATCAATACACTATCTCCTCCACCTCGTAGATGAAATAGGATTTTTCATCCTCCTGAGAGGTACTTAGGTACTATTTTAGAGGAAGTAGAGAAAATATTTCTCATGGAAAATAGGGTTCATGGTGATGATTTCAAAATCCATGGTGAGGCGATATCAAATATCGACTCCAAGAAATGGTTAGAGGCAATGAAGCTAGAGATTGACTCAATGCGCTCGAACCAAGTTTGGATCTTGGTAGATCCACCTAAAGGTATGGTACCTATTGGATGGAAATAGATCTTCAAGAGAAAGATAGGTGCAGATGGGAATGTAGAGACATTCAAGGTTAGGCTTAGTGGCGAAAGGGTATAGTTCGCGTGAAGGCATTGATTATTAGGATACCTTCTCGCTAGTGGCCATGCTAAAATCCATCCGTATGTTGCTTGCAATTGCGGCATATTTCGATTACGAAATATGGCAGATGGACGTGAAAACGGCATTCCTAAATGGATATCTTGAGGAAGATATCTATATGGAACAACAGCTTGGTTTCACATTCGGTGATGGTGATCACAAGGTTCGTAAGCTGCAAAGGTCCATTTATGGACTCAAGCATCTCGGAGCTGGAATGTTCGTTTCAATAATCTAATTAAATCATTTGGTTTCATCAAGAATAAGGAGGAACGCTGTGTTTAAAAAGGTCAGTGGAAGCGCTGTTGTTTTTCTTGTACTGTATGTGGATGACATCCTCATGATTGGGAATAATATTTCCATGTTGACCTCAATCAAAGTATGGTTGTCTAAAGAGTTTTCTATGAAAGACCTAGGAGTAACATTCTTCATTTTTGGGATTAAGATCTATAGGGATAGACCGAAGAGGTGAAGGAAAATCCTGATTTTCCGAACCAGGTTCGTTCAGATCTGATCGGATCAAGAGATATATTTCAAAAATTTTTCTCTTTAATCCAGATTAGATCTGGGATGTTTCAGATCTGATCTTTATTATTTTAATAATTAAAATAAATTCAGATAAATTAAATCAAATTTAATTTACCTTAATGTAGGGTAATCCTATTATCCGTTGATGATTCTGTAAGCAGCGAAAGGTTCTGGATTTAGCCACGCAAGTGCTTGGCCTCTATCGATATCCACTCGGACTGGATCTGGAGATCCTCTTCTTTTCTATCACGTCTCCAAAAATCAGATCTGAATCTGATTTTTCGAAGATCAGCAGTTGTCCTTTGCAGCAGCGCAGCCTTCTAGCTTTCTGTCGCCTTTCTCTCGTCTGGATTGCACCAATTTGGATCCCAAACTACTTTGGGCGTAGAGAGGAGAGGGAGAAGATGGTCTTGGCGTGGAGGAGAGAGGCAGCCTTGGGGTGTGGGGAATTTTCAATGCTTTTTGAGTTGAGCGCAGGGTCTTATTTATAGACTGTGTGATCCAACTCCTCTTCTTCCCAACCAATCACAACCCTTTGTGAAATCAGATTTAAATTTGATTGGTGGGAATAGAGTCCCTTGGATTCCTCCTTAGATGGCGCCTAAGATCAGTCAAAGTTGGTTCTTACGAGGAGTCTAATCGGAATCCAAAAAGGAGATGGAGTCCCTATCCAACAGGGACTCCTGGGCGCCTCCAGCTTGGGCACACACCAAGGGTGGCGTGCGCCCTCCTCCTTGCCAGGTTCTGGTAGGGGGACAAGCCCCCACCAGCTCTCCAATAGGTGCGTGACACGTGGACAGAAGTCAAAGTGTCAATGGTCAACATTTGACCAGTCAAAGGTCAACTTTTGACCAAAGTCAAAGGACAAGAAATGGTAGGTGACAAAAAATGGCAGGTATTGTCTTACAAAATAAGACAACCCTTTTTTTGACTTGGACAGGCTCCAGTCAGATTAAGTGAAGGCATCTGATCGAGCACAAATTCCTTTGGCTCAGTCAGGACAACTATTTATGATAGTAAAAGAAGAACGTTAGGTTCAATCGAGTGCTAGCACGATTTTCTTGAACCTAATTGAATCTCATTCAGATCAATTGAACTGGATCAGTTCAATTGATGATCACCAGATTCAAACCCTTATTTGTGTGACCCAGTTAGGTTCAGTTCTGTATGGTAATGGGATATGTCATGATCTCTATCGACATCATCGAAATTCCTTTCGATGGATCAAAACTCTTCTGATTCGAACAGCTAGAATGATCGATCATCTAAATCATTCTAATTGCTCCCAAAATCCACTAGTGATACCTAGCAGTATATGGTGGCAACCCATCAGAGCTGAATGTGAACCTCTTAGTGCAGCTACCTGTGTGATTAAGTTCTTCTATCTTGAGCCCCGATCAGATTAGGGTTTAGGTGAACTCGTCAAACCCTAGTTTCGGTCATATGATGTAATCATTCGATTCAAGTCCGATGTAAAAACCTAAATAGAAACTCTTTCTATTATTTCACTCTGCCATGGCCATGGGCTTCTGGACTTGATTCTCATGATCATCATAGGGCTGCTCCTTTACCACCGAGGTAGATAGATTCCTTTTTGATGCAATCCAGTTTCTACAATGAACATGCTATAGTCAACATACACCTCAAGGTTCTGAATGGCTAGGAGATCGAGTTATGGTGTAGTCAAACTATAACACCCTCAAGGTGAACTGCTGATGCACCTCAGGTCAAAGAATCAGACACACCACTGCAGCATCAAGTCAGTCATTAACGAGAAGGTAGACTTCCTAATGACTATTCGAGGTGGTCACGCTTAGTGCCCTCATTCTCTAACGAGTATTTGTACTCTCGCTCCGGTGTCTCCACACCATAGACTCAAGACTCATCTACTAAAGAGAAGCGATTGTATACCAACCTTCCGGATCAATCACCATCCTTATGATGATCCTATGGTCGGGAGCATTTTATGAGTTAATAATGATTATTCATGTCTTAAATTTTCAACTCTTGAAAATATGGATTACAATTACCATTAACTCAAAGGATGTATCACAGACACTAAATACACATATGTGATAGAAAATAATTCATTTTATTGATTATAGTCAAAATTACAATTTTGCCCCTAGAAGTATATTACAAGTGTCAGTCAATTCTGGCTTCTAGGGCACATATATTAACAAGAGGATGCTAGGTCTCTCACAGAAGATATACATAGAGGATGAAGAAAAATTCTGATTTTTCAGATCAGGTTCGTTCAAATCTGATTGGATCAAGAGATATATTTCAAAAACTTTTCTCTTTAATCCGAATTAGATTTGGGATGTTTCAGATCCGATTTTTATTATTCTAATAATTAAAATAAAATATAGATAAATTAAATCAGATTTAATTTATCTTGATGTAGGATAATCCTATTATCCGTTGATCCTGTAAGCAGCGGAAGGTTCTGGATTTAGCCATGCAAGTGCCTGGCCTCTACCGATATCCACTCGGACCGGATCTGGAGATCCTCTTCTTCTCTATCACGTCTCCAAAAATCAGATCTGAATCTGATTTGGAGGATCTTCAAAACAGCTTTCGAAGATCAGCAGTTGTCCTTTGCAGCAGCGCAGCCTTCTAGCTTTCTGTCACCTTTCTCTCTCCTAGATTGTACCAACTGAGATCCCAAACTTCTTTGGGCGTGGAGAGGAGAGGGAGAAGATGAATTTGGCGTGGAGGAAGAGAGAGGCAGCCTTGGGGCGTAGAGAATTGTTCTTTTTTTTTTTTTTGAGTTGGGCACAAGATCTTATTTATAGACTATGCGTGATCCAACTTCTCTTCATCCCAACCAATCACAATCCTTTGTGAAGTCAGATCTAAATCTGATTGGTGGGAATAGAGTCCCTTGGATTCATCCTTAGATGATGCCTAAGACCAGTCAAAGTTGGTTCTTAGGAGTCTAATCAGAATCCAATAAGAAGATGGAGTCCCTATCCAACAGAGACTCCTGGGCGTCTCAAGCTGGCGTATGCCCTCCGCCTTGCCAGTTTCTGGCAGGGGGACAAGCCCCACTAGCTCTCCAATAGGTGTGTGACACGTGGACAGAAGTCAAAGTGTCAATGGTCAACATTTGATTGGTCAAAGGACGAGAAATGGCAGGTGACCAAAAATGGCAGGTATTGTCTTACAAAATAAGACAACTCTTTTCTGACTTGGATAGGCTCAAGTCAGACCAAGTGAAGGCCTCTGATCGAGCACAAACTCCTTTGGCTCAGTCATGACAACTATTTATGATAGTAAAAGAACGTTAGGTTCAATCGAGTGTTAGCACGATTTTCTTGAATCTAATTGAATCTCATTCAGATCAATTGAACTGGATCAGTTCAACTGATGATCACCAGATTCAAACCCTTGTTTGTGTGACCTAGCTAAGTTCAATTCTGTATGGTAATGAGATATGTCATGATCTCTATCATCGACATCATCGAAACTCCTTTCGATGGATCAGAACTCTTCTAATTCGAACAGCTAGAATGATCGATCATCTAAATCATTCTAATTGCTCCCAAAATCCACCAGTGACACCTAGCAGTATATGGTGGCAACCCATCAGAGCTGAATGTGAACCTCTTGGTGCAGCTACCTGTGTGATTAAGTCTTTCTATCTTGAGCTCCGATCAGATTAGGGTTAAGGTGAACTCGTCAAACCCTAGTTTCTGTCATATGATGTAATCATTCGATTCAAGTCTGATGTGAAAACCTAAATAGAAACTCTTTCTATTATTTCACTCTGCCATGGCCATGGGCTTCTGGACTTGATTCTCATGATCATCACAGGGCTGCTCTACCACCGAGGTAGATAGATTCCATTTTGATGCAATCCAGTTCCTACAATGAACATGCTATAGCCAACATACACCTCAGGGTTCCGAATGGCTAGGAGACCGAGTTATGGTGTAGTCAAACTATAACACCCTCAAGGTGAACTACTGATGCACCTTAGGTCAAAGAACCAGACATCACTGCAGTATCGAGTCAGTCATTGACGAGAAGGTAGACTTTCTAATGACTACTCGAGGTGGTCACGCTTAGTGCCCTCGTTCTTTAACGAGTAGCTGTACTCTCGCTTCGGTGTCTCCACACCGTAGACTCAATACTCATCTACTCAAGAGAAGTGATTGTACACCAATCTTCCGGATCAATCACCATCCTCGTGATGATCCTATGGTCGGGAGCATTTTATGAGTTAATAATGATTATTCATGTCTTAAATTTTTAACTCTTGAAAATATGAATTATCATTACCATTAACTCAAAGGATGTATCACAGATACTAAATACACATATGTGATAAAAAATAACCCATTTTATTGATTATAGTCAAAATTACAATTTTGCTTCTAGAAGTGTATTACAAGTGTCAGCCAATTCTGGCTTCTAGGGCACATATATCTAACAATCTCCCACTTATCCTAAAGCCAATTGGCTACAAGTCTAAGTCCCATCTTCTTCAAGGTGGGCTTCGATTTTTTGTTGTCTCAACGGTTTTGTAAGTGGGTCTGCTGCATTGTCTGCGGAATTGACTCTCTTGGCCTCGACGTAATCCTTCTCGAGGTAATCGCGGATGAGGTGGTATCGCCGCTCAATGTGCTTGGATTTCTGGTGAGACCTCGGCTCCTTAGCAAGGGCTATGGCGCCATTGTTGTCGCAGTATAGAGGAATGGCATCTGATGGCATTACTTCGATTTCTGCAGCAAACTTCTTGTACCAGAATGCTTTCTTCGCAGTCTCTGATGCAGCGATATATTCTGCTTTCATGGTGGAATCTGCTATTATGGTTTGCTTGGAACTCTTTCAGCTGACAGCACTACCATCGTACATAAACAGACTCTCAAATGTCGACTTTCGATCATCTACATCGGATATGAAATTTGAGTCTCTGTATCCCTGGACTCGGAGTTCTCTGTTACCAAAGACTAACATCATATCCTTAGTTCTTCTTAAGTACGTAAGGATACATTTCACATAAGTTCAGTGTTCTTCATATGGATTTGACTGATATCTGCTTATGATACTCACAGCATGGGCTATATTAGGTCATGTACTTAGCATGGCATACATGAGGCTCCCTATTGCAGAAGCATAAGGGATCTTGCTCATGCGTTCTATTTCCTCAGATGTGCTAGGGCACATCTTCTTGGAAAGATGAATACCATGTCTGAAGGGTATTAATCCTCTCTTAGAGTTTTCCATACTAAATCTCTTTAGTACTTCCTGTATGTACATCTTCTGTGAAAGTCCTAGCATCCTATTCGGTCTATTCCTATAAACCTTAATTCCTAGAATAAAGGATGCTTCACCTAGGTCTTTCATGGAGAATTCCTTGGACAACCATATTTTGACTGTCGTCAACATGGGAACATTATTCCCAATAAGAAGGATGTCATCCATGTACAATACGAGGAAGACAACAACGCTACCACTGATCTTTTTGAAGACACGGTTCCTCTTCATTTTTGATGAAACCAAACGTTTTGATCACATCATTGAAACGAGTGTTCCAGCTCCGAAATGCTTGTTTAAGTCAATATATGGATCTTTGTAGCTTGCAAACCTTATGGTCAGTATCACTGGATGTGAAACCTAGCGGCTGTTCCATATAGATATCTTCCTCAAGATATCCATTTAAGAACGCCGTTTTCACGTCCATTTGCCATATTTCATAATCGAAATAGACTGCAATGGTAAGCAATGTGCGGATGGATTTTAGTGTAGCCACTGGGGAAAAGGTATCTTGATAGTCAATGCCTTCGCATTGACTATAACCTTTTGCCACTAGTCTAGCCTTGAATGTCTCCACATTCCCATCCGCACCAATCTTTCTTTTAAAGATCCATTCACACACAATAGGTACTATACCTTCTGGTGGATCTACTAAGGTCTAGACTTGGTTTGAGTGCATCGAGTCAATTTTTGACTATATTGCCTCTAGCCATTTCTCGGAGTCGATATCTAATATCGCCTCGTTGTAGGTTTTAGGATCATCACCATGAGCACCATTACCTACGAGGAACATTTCCTCTACTTCCTCTGAAATAATACCTAAGTATCTTTCAGGAGGATGAAAAATTCTTTCCGATCTACGAGGTGAAGGTAGTGTTCTTATTGGCTCAATCTGATTTGGTTCCAATTGGTTCTTAGCTCATTGTACTTGTGAGACTTTCTCATCAAGCTTAATCTGCTTTCCAATGCCGCTATCTTGAATAAACTGTTTTTTAAGAAAGATGGCATGTCGACTCACAATCACATTGTGGTCTTCTGGAATGTAGAAATAGTATCCTAATGACTTTTTAGGATATCCTATGAATCGAGCTCTGAAGGATCTAAACTCTAACTTGTCCGCTTGTTGTCTTTTGACATGAGTCGGACAACCCCAAATTCTGAGATGACTCAGACTTGGTTTCTTACCGTGCCATATCTCATATGGTGTGGTAGGAATGGTTTTAGAGGGAACCCTATTCAGTAGATAAATTGAAGTTAACAATGAGCGTCCCCAAAGAAAATCAGGAAGGTCTGTGAAGCTCATCATGGATCGGATCATGTCCAATAGAGTCCGATTTCTCTGTTTTGAAACCTCGTTGAGTTGAGGTGTTTTTGGTGGAGTCCATTGAGAGACCATGCCATTTTTCTTGAGATAGTCTAAGAATTCCCAGCTAAGGTATTCACCTCGATCTGATCGAAGAACCTTAATGGGTTTTCCAGTTTGTTTTTCTACTTCATGTCTGAATTCTTTGAACTTTTCAAAAGCTTCAGACTTGTGTCTCATAAGATACGCATACCCATATCTAGACAGATCATCGGTAAAGGTAATGAAGTAGACAAAATTGCCTCTAGCCGGCACATCAAATGGGCCGCATACATCAGTATGTACTAGGGCAAGGAGATCTGTGGCCCTTTCCCCATGTCCTACAAAAGGGAGTTTAGTCATTTTGTCTTGAAGACAAGATTCACAAGTTGGATATGACTCGAAAGTCAACGGACTCAATAGCCCTTTTTTCTCCAATTTGTTGATCCTATCTTCTGCCATATGACCTAATCTCAGGTGCCATAGATACCTGTCGTTTGGACTATCCCTAGGTCGTTTGGCATTCATGTTTTGCTCGATAGTTAGAACAGATACATCAATATGTAGCTGATAAAGACCGTTAATAAGCAAACCATTTGCAATTTTATTTCTTTCATAAAGAATGTTACAATGGTCCTTAAAGAAGGTAATCACATAGCCTTCTAGTGTTAAGCATGAAACATAAATCAAATTTCTGCTAGCTGCAAGCACATAATAACAGTCTTTCAAAACTAAGTCTAAACCAGATGGTAATCGAAGAGGGTATGTTTCCACCGCCACTGCAGCAACTCTTGCTCCATTTCCGACGCGTAGGATCATGTCTCCATCCCTCAGCCTCCTGCTATCCTCAAGATCCTGCATGGAAGTGCACAGATGAGCACTAGAACCAGAGTCAAGCACCCAACTGGATGCAGAAGAAACCATAAGGTTAGACTCAATAACGAGCATACCTCCAGAAGGACCTTCCTTCTTGTTCTTCAGGGTGGCCAGGTAAGTAGGGCAGTTCCGCTTCCAGTGGCCGTCGCTGTTGCAATGGAAACACTTTTCTTTGATAGCGGCCTTTTTCTTTGGCTCTGCCTTCTTCTTTCCTCCTTGCACCTGCTTTTTCGCAGACTTTTTTTCTTTCCAGAAGACTTTCTTTTGGAAGAAGTCCGTTCCATAGCAAGAACTGAGCCTTTCGAACCTTTCATAGAAAGCTCAGCGGTGACCAGCATGTTCATTAATTCGACTAAGGAATTTTGAAGTTTATGCATGTGGTAATTGATGATGAATTACTCATATGCATCAGTCAAGGATTGCAGAATAACATCGTTCTGCAGATCCAAGTCTAACTTCACACCGAGCTTCTCAAGCTCTTTCAAGTCCTTGATCATCATCAGACAGTGATCTTGGACTAACTGTCCATCACGCATCTTAGCCTTAAAAAGTCGTTTCGTGATTTGATACTTGGCTGCGCGACTCTGTTCACCAAACATCTCTTGCAGGTGAGCCAATATTTGGCGAGCAGTCCTGATATCTTCATGTTGGCGCTGGAGCTCATCAGACATCGAGCCCAACATGTAATATCTGGCCTTATTATCTTCGTCTATCCATTTTTTCAAAGACGCTCTCTGTTCAGCGGATGGATGGGCTAGTAGGTGGGAGGGTCCTGGTCCAATACATGGATTAACTTCTTGAAATCCAAAATGATTTTGTAGTTCTTGAGCCAATCTTTATAATTAAGTTCGGTCAGTCTATGTGTGTCCAGGATACGTGCTAATGGGTTGGACGCAGACATTTTCCTGTAGAGAGTCAAAGATTCTAGTTAGATACTGTAATTATTACTTGACCAATTTGTTTAGGGATTTTATTTTTAAACAAATTAGCTTCCATTATTTTTTCGGATCCCTACACTCCCTCTGTAGAGATGCGAAAATCTCCACGATTAATGATTTCTAGTGGGTGGTGCGGTCTCACCAACTGACTCATCACCTCACCTAACAGTTATTGGTGATGGGTTAGCCAATGAGTGAATAACTCTTGTTCAATGATTCTCTAATCATGGTGCATCCAAACTTGTGTTTCTAATTCATGAATCTCACCGTATCCGGAATATTGATCCACTCTTTAGTTAAGTTAGACCTACCATTTGCACAGACTGGATTCCTAATTGAGTCTCTTACCATATTCGGAATATTGAGCCCAACTCATCCTCCAGCCCATAGCATCCAATGCCTAATAGACATGGTTGCGTCTTTCCCGGTGCAACTGAGCCATTGTATCCAGCTGAGAACAATCAACCTTGGAAAGGGCCCGCACATCTACAATGGTGGAAGACCTCAGACTTAATCTTTTCTTAAGAAGAATTGATTCAGGTCTAATTAAACTAGACTTGTCATAGTCATAACAATTATGACTAACCTAGTGGCATGGGTTAGCTCGGATTATTGACCATCTCAAATCAGAACTGAGTCAATAGATATGGCCAGGTAAGTGAGACCGGTGGAAGGGATATGCCATTAACTCATATAAGAACGCATTCAGGTCGAGTAGCTCCCAATTAAAAATCAGTCCGTCGTATCTGCTAAACTTACCTTAGACACCAAATTGTTGAGCCAGAACTAATTGGGTTAGCATAATCCAGACTCTAACCTCTGAGCCTAATTAGGTCTTGCTTGATCGTGACTCGATCTTGACCCAGACTTAATCTTATTATGCTGGTCAATTTAAGCATTGTTGATCCCATCTAACGAACTCTTGATTCGGTTTGATCAACCGCTTAGACCTAATTGAGCTACCCAAGTCCGAACCCAGTATTATGAATATGTCTTAGATCTGAAATTCTCAATTTTAGATCAAATTAATATTTCATAATCTTAATTCTTAATTAAGTAGGGTTCATAAACAAAATATGCACAATAAATTCTAGGATTTCAGGATCTAGGGTTTTGCAGAAAGTAAGTTTTGGGTTTCTGATTAAGGACGAACGCGCAGCATCCCTACACGTCATAAGAACACTCTATCGGATGGGAGGAGAGGGCCTTTAAACCCTTTTTCGTTCTTATGACCGGATGGCTAAGAGGAACGCCTTAATCAGGAACATATAATACTACAAAACAGTTTTAGATCTATATCGTATATCTCATATACAAATTAGATCTAATCATGGCATATTTTGCATACATCTCATGTATCGAATCATGCATGTTTTCAGATCCAAATTATCTCATAATAATATGAAAAATTAGATTTAAATTGATCTTATCAAAATAAACTCTAATCTAGACAACTATGTAGAACTATTCTACAACTAGTCTAGACATGCATCAATCATATCTCATATGATGTTAAAATTAAATAATTTTTATTTGCTATTTTTCAGATGTTATTATAACAATTATAATATCAGAAAATAGTAAATAAATAGATCTAAAATATGATTTAATCAAATTAAATTGTAAACATGCAAGACTATTCTATAGAATTATTCTATTTTAGAACTAGTCATGCATATTTTCTAATCTTAGATCCAAATTATTTAATTTTAATTTTTCTGATTTCAGATTTGATCACATCTCATGTGACATCTGAAATCACTTATTTTTTGATTAAAATAAATTTAAAATCAGATCTAAACACTTTAGAACCTTGGCTCTGATACCAGTTGAAGGAAAATCCTGATTTCCCAGACCAGGTTTGTTCAGATCTGATCGGATCAAGAGATATATTTCAAAAATTTTTCTCTTTGATCCGAATCAGATCTGAGATGTTTCAGATCTGATTTTTATTATTCTAATAAGTAAAATAAAATATAGATAAATTAAATCAGATTTAATTTACCTTGATGTAGGATAATCCTATTATCCGTTGATGATCCTGTAAGTAGAGGAAGGTTCTGGATCTAGCCATGCAAGTGCCTGGCCTCTATCGGTATCCACTCGGGCTGGATCTGGAGATCCTCTTTTTCTCTATCACGTCTCCAAAAATCAGATCTGAATTTGATTTGGAGGATCTTCAAAACAGCTTTCAAAGATCAGCAGTTGTCCTTTGCAGCAGCGCAGCCTTCTAGCTTTCTGTCGCCTTTCTCTCCCCTAGATTGCACCAACTGAGATCCCAAACTTCTTTGGGTGTGGAGAGGAGAGAGAGAAGATGAACTTGGCATGGAGGAGGAAGAGAGGCAGCCTTGGGGCGTAGAGAATTGTTCTTTTTTTTTTGAGTTGGGCGCAGGGTCTTATTTATAGACTATGCGTGATCCAACTCCTCTTCATCCCAACCAATCACAACCCTTTGTGAAATTAGATCTAAATCTGATTGGTGGGAATAGAGTCCCTTGGATTCATCCTAAGATGGCGCCTAAGACCAATCAAAGTTGGTTCTTAGGAGGAGTCTAATCAGAATCCAATAAGGAGATGGAGTCCCTGTCCAATAGGAACTCCTGGGCGCCTGGCATGCGCCCTCCTCCTTGCCAGTTTCTGGTAGGGGGACAAGTCCCATCAGCTCTCCAATAGGTGCGTGACATGTGGATAGAAGTCAAAGTATCAATGGTCAACATTTGATCAGTCAAAAGTCAACTTTTGACCAAAGTCAAAGGATGAGAAATGATAGGTGACCAAAAATGGCAGGTATTGTCTTACAAAATAAGACAACCCTTTTCTGACCTGGACAGGCTCCAGTCAGATCGAGTGAAGGCCTCTGATCGAGCACAAATTCCTTTGGCTCAGTCAAGACAACTATTTATGATAGTAAAAGAAGAACGTTAGGTTTAATCGAGTGCTAGCACGATTTTCTTGAACCTAATTGAATCTCATTCAGATCAATTGAACTGGATCAGTTCAATTGATGATCATCAGATTCAAATCCTTGTTTGTGTGATCCAGTTAGGTTCAGTTCTGTATGGTAATGGGATATGTCATGATCTTTATCATCGACATCATCGAAACTCCTTTCGATGGATCAGAACTCTTCTGATTCGAATAGCTAGAATGATCGATCATCTAAATCATTCTAATTGCTCCCAAAATCCACTAGTGACACCTAGCAGTATATGGTGGCAACCCATCAGAGCTGAATGCGAACCTCTTGGTGCAGCTACCTGTGTGATTAAGTTCTTCTATCTTGAGCTCCGATCAGATTAGGGTTAAGGTGAACTCGTCAAACCCTAGTTTCTGTCATATGATGTAATCATTCGATTCAAGTCCGATGTAAAAATCTAAATAGAAACTCTTTCTATTATTTCACTCTGACCATGGCCATGGGCTTTTGGACTTGATTCTTATGATCATCATAGGGCTGCTCCTCTACCACCGAGGTAGATAGATTCTATCTTGATGCAATCCAGTTCCTACAATGAACATGCTATAGCCAACATACACCTCAGGGTTCCGAATGGTTAGGAGATCGAGTTATGGTGTAGTCAAACTATAACACCCTCAAGGTGAACTGTTGATGCACCTCAGGTCAAAGAATCAGACACATCACTACAGCATCGAGTCAGTCATTGACGAGAAGGTAAACTTCCTAATGACTACTCGAGGTGGTCACGCTCAGTGCCCTCGTTCTCTAACGAGTACCTATACTCTCGCTCCGGTGTCTCCATACCGTAGACTCAAGACTCATCTACTAAAGAGAAGCGATTGTACACCAACCTTCTGGATCAATCACCATCCTCGTGATGATCCTATGGTCGGGAGCATTTTATGAATTAATAATGATTATTCATGTCTTAAATTTTCAACTCTTGAAAATATGAATTATCATTACCATTAACTCAAAGGATGTATCACAGACACTAAATGCACATATGTGATAGAAAATAATCTATTTTATTGATTATATTCAAAATTATAATTTTGCCCCTAGAAGTGTATTACAAGTGTCCGCCAATTCTGGCTTCTAGGGCATATATATCTAACAGAGGTGCTGAAGAGGTTCAGCATGAAAAACTTCAAAAGGGGATTAGTACCTTTCAGATATGGCATTCATCTCTCCAAAAGGATGTGCCCCAACACACCTGAGGAGATCGAACACGTGAGCAAGATTCCTTATGTTTCGGCAATAGGGAGCCTCCATGCTCTGTATCCGACTTGATATTGCCCATGTTGTGAGTGTCACTAGTAGGTATTAGTCGAATCCAGGAGAAGAGCACTGAACTTCTGTAAAATGTTTCCTTAAGTATTTGAGAAGAACTAAGGATATGTTTTTGATCTTTGGCAATAGAGAACTTCAGGTCCAGGGGTATACAGACTCAGACTTTATGTCTGACATAGATGATCGAAAGTCGACATCTGGAAGTCTATTTTTGTGCAATGGTGGTGCTGTAAGCTGGAAGAGTTCGAAGCAGACCGTGATAGCAGACTCCACCATGGAAGCAGAGTACATTGCTGCCTCAGAAGCTGCCAAGGAAGTGTTCTGGTTTAAAAAGCTCGCTGCAGAGCTTGGAGTGATGCCATCAGATGCTGTCCTGCTATACTGCGACAACAATGGCACCATAGCCCTAGCTAAGGAGCCGAGGTCTCACCAGAAGTCTAAGCACATTGAGCGGCGGTTCTACCTCATCAGCGATTACCTCGAGAAGGAATACATGGAGGTCAAGGGAGTCGACACCACAGACAATGTGGCTGATCCACTAACGAAGCCTTTAGGCCAGCAAAAGATCGAAGCCCATCTTGAGAAGATGAGATTTAGATTTGTAGCCAATTGGCTTTAGATCAAGTGGAAGTTTGTTAGATGTGTGCCTTAGAAGCTAGATTGGCTGACACTTGTAAAATACTTTCTAGGAGCATTTTTATAATTTTAACTTATAATTAATAAAAGGGTTATTTGGTCTATCGCATTGTGTATCAAGTGTCTCTGATACATCCATTGAGTTAACGGGTGTGATAACATATATTCTCAAAAGTTGAGAATTTAAGGCATGTGTTATCGTAATTAACTCATAAACTGCTTCCGATCATAGGATCATCATAAGGATGGTGATCGATCCGGAAGATTGGTGTATGATTGCTTTTTTAGGATAGATGAGTCGAGTCTACGGTGTGGAGACACCGAAGAGAGAGTACAGGTACTTGTTAAGAATAAAGGCACTGAGCGTGACCACCTCGAGCAGTCATAAGGGAGTCTACTTTCTCGTCAATGACTAGCTCGATGCTACAGTTGTGTCTGATTTTTTGACCTGAGGTGTATCGGTAGTTCATCTTAAGTGTGTTATAGTTTGACTACATCATAACTTGGTCTCCTAGCTATTCGAAACCTTGAGGTATATGTTGGCTATAGTATATTCATTGTAGGAATTGGATGGTACCAATAGGGGATCTATCAACCTTGGTAGAGGAGTAGTTTTATGATGATCATGAGATCGAGTCCTTAAGCCCATGGCCATGGCAATGTGAAAATAATAGAAAGAAGTTTCTATTAGGGTATCACAATGGACTGGAATCAAATGATTTATTCATATGACAAGTGTAGGGTCTAACGAGTTCATCTTGACCTAGATTCTGTTGGGGCTCATGATAAAAGAACCCAATCACAAAATTGGTTGCACCGAGAGGTTCGTATTCGGTTCTGATGGATAGTCACCACATACTACTAGGTGTCACTGATGGATTTTTGGATCAATTAGAATTGTTTTGATGATCGACAATTCTAATTGGGTGAATCAGAAGAGTTCTGGTCCATCGAAAGATGTTTCAATGATGTCGATGATGGAGATCGCGATATATCTCGTTACCATACAAAACTGAATCTAATTGGATCACACAAATAAGGATTTGAGTTTGGATATCATCAATTGAGCTAACTTGGTTCGATTGATTTGGATTGGATCCAATCAAGTTCAAGAAAATCGTGCTAGCACATGATTGGACTTGACTTTCTCCTTTTGTCATCTTTCTGGTTCGTCTTGACTGAGTCAAATTGGATTTGGCTCATCCGGAAACCCTGTATGGATTTGTCCTGGTCTGACTAGAGCTTGTCCTAATCAGATCAAGGCTTGTCCTGACCAGTTCAGGACTTGTCTTAATCCCATAAGATGGGACCGGGACAAGGGGTCAATTTGACCCAGCTTTGTAGGAATTAAGGGAGAGGGGTGTGTGCCTCCTGGAGATTTTCTAGGGCCGCGCACCCTAGATGGATTCGTATGGAGAGAGAGGGCACATGCCCCTCCTGGCATGCGCCCCATGAGGATAAGAGAGGAGGCACCCCATTCAAATGAGTTTGAATGGGTCAAGGAATTTTGAATGGTTTAAATTTTAGGGAGATAAGACTTCTGCGCCTATATCCTTCTTATCCATTGTTGGCACCACTTTTTCCTGGTATTTGTGCGACAAAAATCTGAGGAAAAGTGTAATGAGGCATGGAGATCAGATTGGAGTCCTGCTTTAAGCAAACTAGTTACTTAAAGCCCTAAGACTTCAGGGTTGCAATTGGTCTATAAGAAGGGTTCCTGTGCCTAAGGTTTCTTTATGCTTCTTCTCCACGCCCAGGCTCTGTCCATTTTTCCATCTCCCACGCCACCTCTCCTGCTCTTCTCCCTCTTCCCATGCCCCAGGAGTTGGGCGGAAATGAGCATCAAGAGTTGAGTGCTATTGGCGCAAAGATCTAGTCAGAGTTCTACTTCATGAGACGAACGTGCTGCCATCGAAGATCAGTTCGAAGGCAAACCAGAAGCATTCCAGATATGATCTTCTGAGATCAGATCCAGAAGGAGAGACCTTCAGATCCGACCTGAGTGGACTTCGGTAGAGGCTAGGCGCGTGCGTGGCTAGCATCAGAACCTCGGAGGCTTCAGATCATCATTGCAGGATAAACTGTTTACCCGATCAGGTGATAATAGTTATCACTAAATTTTGTATTATTTTTATTTTTGATTTTAGATCTATCTAATCAGATCTGAGAACTTTCAGATATGATCGGATCTAGATTAATTAAAAAAAAATTCTGCTGCAAATTTGATCCGATCAGATTGATCCTGCGGCTGGAACTGGAATTTTCTTCAACAATTGGCTTCTAGGGCACACTTCTAACAAACAGATTGACTGTGGTGTTGGTTT
Source organism: Cocos nucifera (assembly GCA_006176705.1). Taxonomy (NCBI): domain Eukaryota; kingdom Viridiplantae; phylum Streptophyta; class Magnoliopsida; order Arecales; family Arecaceae; genus Cocos; species Cocos nucifera. The sequence goes on along the minus strand of QRFJ01000880.1, from coordinate 150,283 downwards.
GTGTTTGTCTTTGCCAAAATGTATTGGTTTAGTGCACATTGGCATAATTCCATGATGTTTGCAGTGTGCCCCCCTAGCACATTGCTAGGTATATGACCCACATGGCTTAGCACACCATATGGCATTGCACAATGTCAGTGTGCAATAGGAACAGGCTTGAATGTAGTACTTTGATCCCTGTTATTATCGAACAAGTTACATTGTGTTTGACATAAACTGTGCCATGTTCTCTCAGTATCGCTGATATGGTGCTTTGCACTTTTGACTCTTACTTATCATATGATAATCATAATCCATAAAATTTTCCTGGTAAGTTTCCTTGCCTACTTAACTTTTGATATTTTATAAAGTTTTTTTGTTCCTTGTTATTGTCACTACATTTAAGTACAATGATTCCTTATGTGCATGTTGCTGACCTTTTGATTTTCCTGGGGCTTTTTTGTTAATCCAATATTATGATGTACCACCAGATTTCATTATTGCTTTGGTTAAATTTCAATTTTGCATCTTCAATAGTTAATTTGTAAAACTAAAAGAAATATATTTTCTCCTTTTAATTGTACTGCCATATTCATGGGCTCACTTCTGTTCTGGCTCTTAGCATACTTTAATTACTTTCTTGTATTGTGTGGTTCACATTCTTCAGCTATAACTTTTTGTCTTTTTTCCTTAGCATAAAATATCTACATCTAATGTTTCTGATTAGTTCTTCTACATGATTGGTAAAATATTTTGGGTAATAAATCTATGCTGAAAAACTTGGTGAACATATGCCCTGCTTTTGAAACTCCTATGTCATAAAGATTTTCATTTTTTTTTCTCTTGCTAGAAAATTCCTTGAACCAATTCATCCATTTCCTCCAAAAAGTGCATCCATTTTTTTTTTCCCATTAATCCTATTTTTGTCCATTCTACTCAAGTTGCTAAAATAATAGCTATTCACCAATTAGTCATCATATTCACATCCAATATTTCTTCCATTTTTATATCACTATTATTGTGATTCTACTTCCCCACATGCATGGACATATTTATCACAAATTCCTTTGTTTTTCCTCCTTTTCATTTTATATCTTTTAATCATGCAATTTTGCCATGCTTTCTTATCATTCCCTCAACTAGTTTATCTTTTCTGTTGCAGCAATCATGTGGCAGATCAGAATTTATTTTTCTAATAAACTCTCTCTTTTAACTGCATCTAGGCATCATTTCTGCTGCAACTATTTCTTAAACATATATCGCCATATTCAAGTTCTGTTGTTGCATGTTGACTATGAGAAATTTGCCCGCCAATCAATGTTTTTTTCTCTGAATGACCAATCTTAGCGGTGTCAAATTGCTTACATTGGCACCGCTAGCCTGTCCTTGCCTTTTTCTTAAAGTGCACCCCGTCCCTTACAAGGATCATTCTAATATCCAAAAGGATAATTAATATATATTTAATAATTTTTGTTAATTTTACAAGAACTAGGCATTTGTTTTCCACATTTTCTGCATCAACATGGTACCATTTGACTTGTTCTATCTTGGCTGAATGAAGTTAATGAAAATTTTACTAATAAGAAAAAGAAAAGCAAGTTAGATGTTTAGCATCGGTCTGAAGCCTACTCTGTTGTGGTATCACTTAACTAGTTCCTGGGATTGCATGACCAACATCGCATAACTTTGTACCTGATGCTGGGTATATTATGTGTCTTTTATACTTTTTTTGAAAGAGAAGCATATTTAAATCTTTTATCACATTAATGTATAGTTTCATAATCTACCAATATATATATATATAATATTTTTGTTATGTAAGTTGATAGAACAATTTACTTGGATCAGAATGACATCTTAATTCATTAGTCAGGATCAGACTGGATTTCATGGATCCATGTTTGTCTTCTTCTTCTTCTTTCCTCTTCTTTTCTCTTCTCAAAATTTGAATAGATATCTAGAAAGTAAGAAAAATAGAATAGTGGCAGACTGTAAATTAGAGAGATATAAGATTCTGTCATATAGAAGTCCAGTTTCTACCTGCATATGCTTATACATAGCGTGGCCAAAGACTGACACCATGTCTTGTTAAGTAATGTGGTCATATGCTGGAACATAGACCAGTTACATACCATACTTTGGGGCAAAAGGTTCCTATCTCCATGCAGAGAAAGAATCATGAAATGAGTAACTAAATATACAGTATGTTATCATAATTATTAGATTTACTATTCAAAATTTCCTCAGTTCCTAAGAAAATTTCACTGCACAATGTAATTCTTTTGCCTCATCCACGAGTTAACCTGATTGTGACTTTTCCCTCTTCTGTGAACAAAACTTAACGTAGTACTTAATTAATACAATCTTTATAAAATTATTCTATTTGTGTTTGAAATTTGGTTGGCCAGCAACTTCTGTTCTGAAGCCCATTAGATACTCATAAAATTGATGTGTGTTATATATGAGTCAGCATTAAGAGCAATTAACCTGCATACCCAAATTCAGCAATATGATTAAACTAATATGTAATGTCTTTTTGTGATCATGTGTCTTCTGTGTCAGTATGTGCTGAGTGTTCATGTTATGATATTGTATGTATACAATCCTGGCAAATACCAGCATGATAAATTTATTTTTGGTTCCAGCATCACTAATTACTCAATTTAGGTAGTAACAAGAATACAAAATCAAATCATTTACATAACTGCATATATTTTGGACATGGTAAAATTTCATGGAATGCCTAACTATGTTTATTGCAATATTGGGTAATAATAAAAGTAATCTGGATATAATATTGGACTTGTATCCAACTGATTTATCACCCGACACATTTGGGCACCTCTAAGTGTATACAATTTCATATGCTAAAAGCAGATAATAATTCATACTGTACATATTATCGTAAGTAAATTATCTATAAAAATTATTTTCATCATGGATTCTTTATATTGGATAATATGCTGCCAGTATAGTAGCTTCATACCAAATGCCATTCTTATTGTGGCAATGGAAGCTATGAATGCAAAAACTGTTTGAAGGGTGGTCTTGTTCGGTGGACCCTCATTACAGGCATTTTTAGTTATAGACATTTTTCATGTTTTCATGTGGCCTGGAAAGTAAGTGTAATCATAACCAACAAGCATTACCCATCTTCTCTCAAGAAACAAGTGTTACCCATCTAATTAGGGTCAGTATTATGAATCACGGTAAATCCATTGAAGTTTGAGATGCTCGTTCAACTTTAAACAAAAGAGGAGTCTTAAGATGAAATCTAGAATGGTGGTTGTGGTTTAAGGATCTTAAGGTTGTGTAACTAGAGAGTAACCCTCCAAAGTTCCCATGAACATTGAAAAGAGTAATTAACAAAAACAGAAGGTTAGGCAAAAAAGCAGCACAGATGACTGCATTTTTTTTTTTTTTGTTATTGTTATTTTTTACACGTTGGTTATCTCTCTGTTTTTTTTTTTTGCCTTTTTATCTCTTTCATCATTATTGCTTAAGGGAATAACCTTTCTTGTTGTTTAAATGTGACATTACAACGGCTAATGCATTACCTTTCTACTTAATTAGGTGAGAAGCTTCAACAGCTAGAACGTGAGAAGGGCATTGTTATCCGATTCATGATTGGTCATAGGTACTCCATAGAGTGGGCCTGTGATAATTCGTCCATCTATTGGGACATGAACATGAATAGTTATATCCTTTCTGTTTTCCTATATGCCATATGCCATGTACATGCAGTATATCATGATTTTGTAATTGAAATTTTAGATAAAAAATTGGCATCCTGATGCATGTGAATCCTGCTACCATGCAGTTTGGGGAGGGTTAGATATATGCAACCTTATCCCCATGGCTAGAGAGTTTGTTTCTATGCTTCACACCCATGGTACCCAGGACACAATGGAGCATCTTTATTGTTGCCCCAAAGCCTGTCTTCACATTTTTAGATCAAACCAATTTACAAATTCTCTCATTCTACTTTTCACTATTTTACTGATGTTGTGCCTTATTGTTTTATTACTTGACATCATTGTCATAATCTTAATATACTTGTTTTAAAGTTTCTGCATCATTAAACAAATAAATAAAGTTGATCCTTAACTGTATATTCAAATTTTGAAGCATGTTTAGGTTCAGAATGCTATCAACATAATTGAAGAAACTCTGAAAAAAGTAATCATTTCCCTAATGTTTAGCTAGTCAGAAGATGTATATGTTGCATATGGACGAAGAAAATTTGTGAGGGCAGCAATTTCCTCATGAGCACACAGCAAGGAGTTGAATAAGTATTGCCCTTTAATGAAAGAGGTCTGGGCACAATCAACATGCTCATCAATGACTAGTGCCAGGCAGTTCAAAAGGACCTTAGTGAAAATTTCGAGGATGCCATGACTGAGTATGATAGGTTTGAATTTGTGAGGGCAGCAACTTCCTCATTTTTGGGGGTAAGTAAAAAGAAGGTATGGTTGAGTGTATCCAAGTACAGGGATTGCTGCCATATTTCATGAAACAAAAGAGTTAGATCCAATTTGATGGTTTCCTGAAAACATTGGTAAAACATTAGTGGGAAACCATTAGGGCCGATGCTTGATCTCCAGCAAGGCCAAATACGGTATCCTGGATTTCTTCCAAGAGTGATGATTGGCAGGGTGGGGAGAAAAAAGTGTGCACCCATCAATATCCAAGGACTCAGGGCAGGGAGGATGAAAAAGCTTAGAGAAGAAGGAATCTAAGGCAGAGGCAATATCATCATACAATAAGGATCTAGTCATTCTGAAGAATACTTGTATCAAGACCTTGACTCTATCATCTTCAAAGTTGAGATTCTCTAGCACCAGTTTTCCTACTTACAATGGATTAAAGGACATCATAATGCCTCCTTCCATTTCCTTGCTAAAAACAAGCATCGTTCTTCGGGAGAGTGGCCGGCTTCTTCTTTTTCTTCTTCCTTATTTGAGATTTAGATGGTCAATAGGGTCAAAGAGCTGCTTTTTTCTTCTTCAAGGTTATCACTGTTTGAATTGGCCCAGCATTTAAGGTCCAGTGGAGCTTATTTTGTGGACCCAGCTTGCAGATGTTGAGTCCCTTCTTGGCGTTTACTCTTGGCAGTTTTTGACAACTTCTACAAGAGATGGTTCCTCAAATCAGAATGCCTCGAATTGAAAAACCTTTCTTCCTAGTGTAGTGGACATGGAGTAGAAGCCAATTGGGGTGTGGAGGGAGAAAGGGTAAGAAATAGCCATTTAGAGAGCCTCTAGGTAGATTGAGGCCCATTTAGGAGTGATTAGGAATTGATATAGCCTTGCTAGGCTTGCAAACAAGGCTATATCTTGCAAACTCTCCATGGTTGGACCAAGAAAACATCTGGCTTTTTAAGCATAGATCAATGAGGTAATGCAAGCATATAAAGGATGCAAAGTCTTCGGTGTTTCTCATTAGCAGTGCCCTTTATGCTCGAGAGGGCTTTGAGAGACATTGAAGTCCCTCCATGGAGTTCGAGGTCCATAAAAATGCCCTTCAATGCTATTGAGTTCACACTAGAATTCTTGTTTGAGGTGTCGGTAAGGAAGTATGTATACTTCGATAAAGCACAGGCATACATTGAATCGATATCTAGGAAGTAAATGGAGATAGAGAAAGTGCAAATCCAAGCATTAGAAGCTTTGAGGAATGTGTTGTTCCAATAGAGAAGAAGGCCCTTAGCCATGCCAATAGCGTTGATGGATAACCACACATCAAGAACACCTCCTCGAGCTTAAAGGAGTTGGTTCAAAGGCTTACCTAGTTTTGATTCTTGGAGGCAAGTCAAATCAAATTTACACTCATAGATCACTTGAACTACACGTCCTTTTGAAAGTTAATAAAGCTCGCAAGTATTCTAGGTTAGGAGGAACACCAAGAGAGGGGTGGAAGTGGGAGGGAGAAGGAATGGCAAGAAATGGGTAAGGTGGAGAGAGAGAAGGAGAGAGGGAGAAGAAAGGAGTGGAATGTGGAAAGAAGGGGGGAGAGGGAGTATGGGGAGAGAGGTAAGAGGGGGTGAGACAATATGGTAGCAAGGAAGGCTAAACTGGTATCGGATGGCATATCGATCGCTGGTCGGTACAGTACTGTACCAGTTCAATACCATATGGAGTGTTAGTATGCATGGCGTTTGACCGGCATGCCTAAATTTTTTTTGTTTTGTTTTCTTTTTTCTTCAATTTGACTGCATGTCCAATTTGTTTGGTTTTATTTTCTTTTTTTTTGATTCTAGAATATCAAATCAATTTTTTATTAATTTTTGAATGATTTTAAATCCAAATTGTTGTTTCTTGATCTTATTTGACGTTTATATCACTCTGGTACACCCATGATTAAGTGTGTGATGCGGATCTGAATCTAACAATATTATGTTAGAGGGGGAACAATCTTAAAGGACTAGATATTATTGAATCATAAAATACTCAAATCAATTAAAAAATATAAAAAATAATTAATCAGTAATACTGAGATTTAGAATCTCGTCGAGCATCGATGTTGTTCATAAATATCTAGATCATTTATATAATTTGATAGAACATCAGTCCATCCCTCTAGCCATGTAGCACTATAATCCTCTACACTCATCCCATAAGGTATGCATGCTAGATTGTAACCTATCCCAAATCTCTCACTAAAACTCTGGCTTTATCCTCGGGCTGATGGTACATCTATGAAGGGGCCCATCTAAATATATAGACAGCAAGATCTAATCGTAAGATGCTCTAGACTACATAGGATGGTAGCCGCTAGAAGATGATGCCTCGGATGCATCATATCCATATCCATATGGATCATAAGTTGTATCATAAGTTGTCTATGGCTGTGGATAAGAGGATCCGGAATATGATGAAGAATTTAATACATCCATGGATCCAACTTTACATGCAAGGTCATCTATAGTTGTATGATATTCTGATTGATCTCGAGGGCACATCGTCTATATTAAATCGTATCCTTGCGAGCTCTACCAGCTCATGTCTCATGGTCCCTATCATGTATGGCATGCGTAAATTGGGACTCACCAGTGAATCAAAGATCGTCTTGCAACTGCGTCTCATAAATAGTAGTCTCCTATCCTCTGCTCTCTCCATGACTATCGGATCCATAACCATCATGGGAACTACCATCATTTGCTCTGTCTGGTCTCTGAATTTGAGTGAACTCCGTCAACTGACGGGGTTGGCACTATTTTTCCTTTTCCTTTGTCTCTGCGTTAAGGAGTTGCCTGCCCTCTCATCATACCTCATGAGGAAGTCTGCTGTAGCTGATCAGTTGGAAGCCTACATGGAATATTACTAGTTCTTTATTACTCAGCATCCACCTCAACCTTGCTAGCTACGAAATTGGCTAGTGGTGGCGGGGATCTTGACTCATCAAGTTTCGGCTTTTGATGCTGACTTACAATCCATCTGATTATCGGATTCTCTTCATCATTAACAAAATCATTCGTAGTTAGATCCGAGTATTTCAACTCAACTTTCTCTTGAATGTATTTTGGCGTCAGCCTTAGATTTTAGTGAACATATACAAAGTTGTTGAGGATTTCTATGTCAGACAGTTTCTCTGCTTGCTGTAGATAAGGAAGAAGGTCGACCAATTACATAGCCACTCGAGGAGACCATCTAGGGGAGGATTTGGATGGCAAGTTGCTTTAGAGTAGATGCCGCCAATCTGAAATGGACCCACTATTCAGCTGCAAAAGTATCAAGATTGAATAAAATTAAAAATAAAATTGTATTATAATAGACTTATTAGTAGCTACATAATGTCAAAGTAAGAATTGTTGTTCATATGTAATCTACTTGGATTTAACTTTTTTTTTACTTACGACCACCAGATCTATTGCAAAGCTATCAGTGCGCTTCCTAAATATTTTTGTTTGTAAAAAAATATATTTATTATAATATGTTACTGGTTGAAGATGTAACTAAGTTAGCAATGAATAAAAAACCATTTAAATTTACTTCTTGCATGCACATAGCCATGATTTCTAGATCGGACTCCATCTTATCTATCACATTTCATAGGGACGTTAGAAGCTCATCATTCATGCTTATCCTAGGTATTGTATACTAGAACCTCAAATTCAGATAGTAGGTGCAGATAAATTTCAAAATTGGTTAAGCATATTTGTATAAATACTAGAGCAATCAAGTTTTTAGATCATTTTGTTGTTCCTACGGCTGCTCGGAGCCACAGTCGTAAATCCGATCTCTTGCGTGAACCTAGGTGTTAATCAAGCAAACTGAAGAAGATCTAAGAAAGATGAGAGAAGTTAGGGTTTTGGTGTTAGAACCAGAAAGAAGAGAGAAGAGAGTTAGAGAGAAAAGCCCAATTGTATTTCCTTCTATTGTAAAAGTTACAATGTTCTGATTTATATACCCTAGAGTTCCCACATGAACCCTAATAAACCACAGCTTAAAAGCTCCCTTAGGCTAATCCAATACATGAAAGCACTCACCGAATCCAAGTCTCATATGCTCTCATCCCCTGGATTTAATCCCAATCTATACATGAATTAGCCCCCTTAAGACCTCTCAAACTAGGCCTTAAGACCCCTAGGATCAACCCAGATTCCAAAATAGACCCTCGCGTAACTCTGCCCGTGCATTGAGTCGGCTCAGTCTTAGCACTGAGCCGGCTAAGTTTTACTGGATCGGCTCAGTTTGAAACTGAGTCGGTCCAGTTCTGTGCCGTGCCTGCAGTCCCGAAACTCGATCTTTCTGTTTTGCCTGTGCTCTGAGACTTAGCCGACCCAATTTTGGACTGAGCCGGCTAACCTGCAGAAAATGTCCTTTCTGCAGTCTTGATTCTCCGACTTTGGTTTCTTTCTTCACCTTGAATCCCATGTGTCCGAAGCACCAACCAAGCCCCTTGAGGCCCTCAATACCTGAACCTCAAGCCCGTGGAGAGCTACATGCCGCCTCTATCCTAGGATAACTCCTATCCTAGCCCTAAGACCATACCTATCCTAGCCTCCCTGGAGCCCTCACCCTGGCTCCGCCCGTGGCCTTCCAAGGCTTGGGAGCACCACACCACCTACAATCTCCACCTTGGTGCGTTCAAGTCTTGGCACACCTGGCAACATCCTCCTGCACGATCCTACTGTCCCTGCATGTCCTGATAGCCCCTCGTGCTCACCTTATCACTGCCATTCTTCTTCAATTGCTGAGCTCCTTTTGAGGTCTTTAGGATGACCGCCTCCACCGCTGAAGTCCTTGGCTTGTTTCTCTGCACCACCTTTGGAGTTGTAGGTATCCCTCTGCTTAGCAGCTGCATCACTTGTTCTGGACTTTTCTAGAGATCATGCAATGTTCTTTTACCGGCACTTGCTGCATATCCTGATGCTCCATCTGACACTGTCCTTTTAGAGCCACGCCTATCTTCCTACACAATCCTCTCCACTTGGATCTGTACAGCCCCGGTACTGGTGCTGGGATATAGGTCCTCCCTCTGCACCCCTCTACTCTGAAACCCGTGTCACAGCTTTCTTCACTCGTGAAGCCACCTCTGCCCGATGCTCTACCTAGAGCTGAAGTCTCCCTGATGCTGCAGAAGCCGACTCTGTCTCCGAGTCCCTCGAGGCCAACCATCCAACGCTGTACTACTGGGCCTGTCGCTGTACCTCGAACACCGTCGCTGTCCCTTCGGACCCTCTGCACTCTGCAGATCTGTCCGAAATCATCTCAGATATACCGTACCTTGCGGGCTCCTCCGAGACCACCAAGATTTCATCCGACTCTTCACTTTCAGCGACTGTATTGATGGAATCCGAGCTTTCTCCTCCCTTGCACTTCTTCTAAAGCGGACACTCTCGCTTAGAGTGTGCTGCTCTCCGCACTTGAAGCATCTCTTGGATCTCTTGTCGCCCCTTTGTTCGTCCTTCTTTCCTTTTCTGTGCTTCTCTAAAACCACAAGACTCTCCTAGAAGACCTTCCTCTTCGTTATCCATTTTCGCTGCTCATTGGACCTGAGCACTAATACGATCTCCTCGTACACCAGTGTCTTCTTACCATACAGCAAAGTTATCACCAACGGATCGAAGCTCCTGGATAGTGAACACAGTAACAATAGACTCTTGTCCTCTTCTAAATCCACCCCTATATTGAGCAAGTCCATGCTCGTCCGATCGAACCACTGAATATGCTCCGCAACATCCTTGTTCTTTTGCATCCGAAGGCTATACAGTTGCTTTTTCAGCATCAACTTGTTGCACATGTTCTTCCTCATGTACAACTATTGCAACCTCGACCATAATCCCTTGGGTGTTCTCTCCTCCAACACACCATACAAAACCTCATCCGCCAAATAAGCCCTAATCGTGGCACATGCCCTTTTCTCCAAGGACACCCACTCCTTGTCTGTGATCTCTTCCAGCCTATCTTTTAAGGTCGAATCCAACCTCATCTGAATCAGCAGATCCACCCTTACCATCCATATTGTGAAACTTTCTTTTCCATCAAACTTCTCTAATCCTACCTTCAACCCGCTATTCTCCATAATCAATTCAAATCAAATAGCAGCAAACAGATAGATCTGAGAAATACCGTGACTAGGGATGGTGGATAGCAGCCCTGTGATCTCTTCCTTCCTCACAAAGCCTGGAGAAAGCCTTTAAATCTGAATCTCGCTGTTGATCTCTGCTGAAAAATGATCTTCTTTCTCCTTCACGCTCAATCTTGCTCTGATATCAATTGTTATTCCTACGGCTGCTCGGAGCCACAGCCGTAGATCTGATCTCTTGCGTGAACCTGGGTGTTAATCTAGCAAACTAAAGATCTAAGAAAGATGAGAGAAGTTAGGGTTTTAGTGTTGGAACCAGAGAAAAGAGAGGGAGAAAAGCTCAATTGTATTTCCTTCTATTGTAAAAGTTACAATATCCTGGTTTATATACCCTAGAGTTCCTACATGAATCCTAATAAACCACAGCTTAAAAACTCCCTTAGGTTAATCTAATACATGAAAGCACTCACCGAGCCCAAGTCTCACATGCTTTCATCTTCTGGATCTAATCCCAACCCATACATGAATTAGCATCCTTAAGACCTCTCAAACCAGATCTTAAGACCCCTAGGATCAACTCAGATCTTAGTTCAAAATAGATCCTCGCGTAACTCTGCCCGTGCACTGAGCCGGCTCAGTCTCAGCACTGAGCTGGCTAAGTTTCACTGGGCCGGCTCAGTTTAAGACTGAGCCGACCCAGTTCTATGCCGTGCCTGCAGTCCCAAAACTCAACCTTTCTGTGCTTGCAGTCCCAAAACTCAACCTTTCTGTTTTGCCTATACTCTGAGACTTAGCCGACCCAGTTTTGGACTGAGCCGGCTAACCTGCAGAAAATGTCCTTTCTGCAGTCTTGATTCTCTGACTTTGGTTCTTTACTCCACCTTGAATCTCAGATCTCCGAAGCACCAACTAAGCCTCTTGAGGCCCTCAATATCCGAACCTCAAATCCGTAGAGAGCTACATGCCGCCTCCACCTTAAGATAACTCCTGTCCTAACTCTAGGACCATACCTGTCCTAGCCTCCCCGGAGCCCTCACCTTGGTTCCGCCCGTGGCCTCCCAAGGCTTGGGAGCACCACACCACCTACACATTCTTGATTTGCTGTGTACTTGCTAGATGCAAGTTTCTACCTATCTGATAGTTCCATCGATGCTCAATGATATGGATGTAGTCATGGGCGTGTTTCGGATGTGCTGACCTAAATTGATCCTTTGTCCTTTCCATCATGTAATATAGGAAGCCCATCTGGGGTATACCTTTTGCTATTCACTACCTGAAGCATGTTATATGAAAGCTTAATAGCCTTAACTGTGTTCTCGTCACCAAGTTCTCTATATTGCTCCCCTTAGTATCTGTCCTGGCATATCTACTCTCTTGCCACTTGGGACTAATAAACATTTAACATAGCTATATTTTCTTGTCAATTAGGCTATCAAGGGGCTATATGGTTCATAGCAAACCATATGACACCTAGTCTCAATATGTCTCCTGTATACCACTGCATTAATAATAGGACCCATGTGTGATTGTAAATGAATCTAGTAATCATCTGTGCTAAGTCCACTATTTTCTGCATCCTACTAAGCTTTCCAATATCCATCAACATTAGGTTGATACAATGTGTAGTAAATGGTATCTAGAATATATGTGGTCGCTGCTGCATTAGGATCTCCCCTGTAGCCCTATATTATGGCTTATTATCGGTGATAACCTGCATGACATTTTGCTCTCCGACTTAATCGATCATCTTCTCCATCAATCTAAGAATATATGCGTCATCATGCACCTGATCTAAAGCATCAATGGACTTTTGAAAAAATATTTTTCCATTATAATATGTCAGAAAGTTGATGATGCTCTGTCTAGTAGGATTAGTCTAACCATCACACATCACTGTAAGTCCATATATCGGCCAATTACTCTTATTATGCCATTAGCTTCTGTAGTTCCTCCTCATTATTGTCAAGAAGCTCACCATAGATGTCCTTAGATCCTGAAGGATTTATATCTAGACCGGTAGCCTACATAGATGCAATGGCAGAGTGATAATATGGGTTGCCGCCACATGTGGTAGGATGTGGCTGAAGTGAAACTAGAATCCAATAGCTCACCACATATCTTTTTTCTTGTCTTGCTTCAATATAGTATCAAATCTCTGTTGCTTGAAATCCATGCTAGGAAAGGTGTATGGATCTAAGTCATGGATAGTGGGTCCAGCTAGAATATCTCTAGAGGACTTCCTCCTACTGCCAAAAGCTCCTAACATAGAAGCAAGATGGCTCGTGCCTCTATTGACGGGCTTTCTAACTGAGGAGGTCCTTGTAAGACTTTGCTGCAGTACTCGTAGAGCTCGACCCTGATCGATAAACCAACGGTTCAAACTGAGCTACTGATCTTCCAAGCTCGCATTGATGGTAGCTTGAATCTATGCCTCATCAAACGCTTCCTCTAACTCTCTAAAGTGATAAGAAGGTGGCTGCATGCCTCAACGGTCTGTCTCTATCTTTTTCTTCAAAATCCTCTCCTTTGCTGCTTTAAAATCATTGAAGTACTTTTTCATGAGTTGATGGACCTCTTATGGGCACTTTTGAGACATAGCTATAGTGTTGCTTCAATCTACCTACCCTCCTCCCTTAAATTTTGCATTGCACCAATTGCATCTCCAATGGTGCTGATCTGAGAGCATCTGCTCGTATTCCTAACCAATGTCACGCTCCAGCTCGTTTTTCTTTCTTGATGGATCTATTCCTAAAGGTTGAACAATTATAGTAGTTTAATCATTATGTAAAAGTAGTAAAATTTCATTCTCCTAATTTTTTTAATTAATTTAATTTTTAAATATTTTTAAATTAAAAATATTAAAAAATTAAAAATTATGAAAAATAAATTTGGCTTTAAATTCATGTAGAATCTTATCATTGATGGTACATATATTTTTCTAAGATAGTGGCCATGCATTAAATGCTATTTATTTTTTAATTTCATTCAAATTTAGGCCAAGGCTATTGTGTATAGGATGCATCAAAATTTTAATAAATGGACACTAATTTTTGTCGAAAGTAGGTTAGAAACCTCTAAACAATATTTTGATTTAACAATTAATTTTTGAATTTTATTTTTTAAATATTTTTTAATTTCAAAAATATATTTTTAATTTTAAAAATTATATACTTAACGAAAATTAATGATTTTAGTGTCATTATGTAGATCATCCATAGATAATGAAATCATACCAAAATAAAAAATTTTGGCATAATTTTCTCTTATTTTTTTAATTTTTATGGATTTTAAAGTTTTTTTAAAAAAAAGAGGGAGGAAGAGGAGAAATGAAAGATGAGATAAGCTTATATACCTCTAATTGATGAGTTCTAATTTTTCTTATCATTTGCATTGTAGATAGGGAAAGAAAATGGATTTTGATGGTGAAAGAGGAGGAAGAGAAGTCTCTTCCTAATTCCTCTTCTTGATTCTTAACTTCGTTTAAACCTCCCACCCCTATCGACATTATAGCACCACTAAAAAACAAAAAAAAAAGTGGGGAATAGGGCCGAATCGGTTGGTTCAGCCTGAGTGGTTTGGATGTGTTTCAAAAATTAGGGCCGAACTATCTTGATTTTACATCGGTTCAGCTTAGTATAGGATGAACTAGGTGGTTTGGTCTGGTTTGGCAAACAATGAGTGGCAAGGATGGCTTAGGACTGAGCTAGCTTCCATGATGATTGGGGAAAGGTACATTCTGGTCAAGATCTTCGTCTAAATGGAGCATGGAGACCACTATTAGAGGACTTTATAGAATGCAAAAGCTAGATACCATATTTTTGAGTAACCTCCTGTATTCTGTTGGCAAGTAGGTCTTTGATCATTTTGGCAGAAGTGGAAGAGTCATTAGAGGAGGCGCAACTAGGGACGTTGACTAGGTTTGAATGTCCTAACCAGTTAATCTAGAGATTGTAAGGAAGGACTTTATAGAATGCAAAAGCTAGATACCATTTTTTTGAGTAACCTCCTGTATTTTGTTGGCAAGTAGGTCTTTGATCATTTTGGCAGAAGAGGCGCAAATAGGGGCATTGACTAGGTCTGAATGTCCTAACTAGTTCATCTAGAGATTGAAAGGAGTAGGTGATCCATTTGAGCTATCTAGCCTTTTAGATGCATAAGAGAGATAGGGCTGGTAGATTTCTGCAACGAGGAAACAAAGACGGGGTGACCTTGCATTTGGGGATATGGATGGTGGAGGGACCGGGTGAGCTTGTAGGGTGCAGTTTGAAATTTAAATGCAAGAGGAGAAAGTTGGCGAAAGAAGTGGAGGTCAATATGGTGAAACCAGTGTTAGGGAGGGGAATGAGTGTGTGCTGAAGTGGAAGGGCCAAAGCAAACACTCTTGGTTAAGGTGGAGACATGTGATGAGGGAGGGATGGGGGCAGAGGGAGAGGTTAAGCTTAATGCCAACCCAATAAGGAGAGGGCCTGCAGATGGATCCATTTTCAAAAGGGAGATGAAGATATCGGCAACATGGCTACACAATGGAAGGGAGTTCGAGATGTGACAATCATGGCTTCAAGGTAGTTTGAGTGTTGCACTAGATGAAGGGGATCCTTCCATGGCCAAGCAGACAAGTACTTTTGCTAGGGAAGAGGGGGAGACAGGAGGCCTCCGGGTTCTACTTTGTGGAGAGCACGAGCAAGAGATCTGATCTAGGTGTTCCCCTTTTGTTCTTTTCTATTACATCCTCTAAGTAGGTAGACATTGAAAAATATAGGAACGTTATGCTAATTGTATTTTAGCTTGATTTTCTGATATGTCATAGATTTTAGTTAGATCCATGCAATAATATTTTTTTTTGATTTTTGATATTTATTTTATTTTTATTAGAAAATATATTTTTGAATAAAAGTTACTAGAAAAATGAAAAATACGTTAGACTTCAAAAAAATAGTATATTGCTCGGGGTACAGCTTGTTATTTGCTATCTTTTTGATAACAAATTGATTAGTTTTAGGCATATTAATTGCTTATTGAGTAAAATCAAACTTTAAGGTAATTCCTAGACGGATCGGGCTATTGGTGTTAATAATATATGTGGTACATCCTATCAGAGGCTACATTAGCCATATATTTTTAATATTTTATATAGAGTAAATGTCATTTCAATAAAGAATTAACAAAAGTTATTATTAATTCAAAAATTAGCTAGTCTATACTTCGGCGATATGACCTATAAGAAATGCCCCCAAGAGGTCCATTAGCTTTTAGGCTCATCCAGACTTCAAGAAGAGGAACATGAGATTACAAGAAAAATAGCTCGAGTTGGATAAGAAGGTAGTAGGGTCACAATCCTATCCCTTTAAGACTGTCTAGATTACAAGGTTTTTGACCCATATAATATAGAGGAGGCACAAGTTCAGACCGCCATTCAGGTCAATTAAGAAGAGCAGTGGCAGATGGATAAGGTAGCCAGGCATAGACTTTAGTTGGACTCTCATAAGATGTAGGGGGTTTCGGATCCTGGTTTTCTATGCTAGATCAAGGTTTGAGGGGGATCCAAAAGTCAAAGTTCCAGGAGCCATCCGGATAACATCCATGTTCGAGGCCTTTGGTGGTCAAGAAGGCAAGAAGAGCAGGGATTTGGATCCACACGCCTTCTTATGTTAGGGACACAAAATAGCAAAGAATGTTAGCATCTTGAAGGACTAGAAGGAAGATGTGGTGTACTATTAGATTTGGTTCCATTTTAGCCTCATCCTAGCAAATGCTGTAGGCAACACCTAATACATCAGCATGATCAATGCTATACAGAGGGCATGTTAATCCATCTAGTTTGAACAAAATTTACGGTGAGCTACTTGAAGAGGATAGCGATAAATTGGAGACAGCATCTTACAAGAGCAAGTGGCCCATGTATGGATTGACATTGATATATGATGGTTGCTTTGGTCAGACCATGCAAAACATAAAAAATGAACCTACAAAACTCTATTTTCCACTCAAAACTAAATGAAGGAAGCTTTTAAACCTTGAGAAGAACAAAAAAACTGTTTTTTGGTGTACTAGTACAGTTCGGTATGGTCCAATACTCGATACCTTACTGTACTAGTCTCCTGCTGGTATGTAGTTTGGTGTTGAGACTGCAAACCTTGTGGAGAACAACACCCACCTTGTAGATGGGTCTCCCAGGTAGGTCTCCAAGGAGAGCTGGGTGGCATCTTTGAGGAGACAAAGCAGAAGTCAACCTTAATGAACTTCAAATCATCGACATGACAGGCACTATCTACCTCAGGAGCCAAAAGTTGACCAAATGGGAAACTGACTACCATTTTGAGCCATGTAGTGGGAAATACAGCAAGCTGTTGTCCGAGATGAACCATCGCTGAATAGAGAAGGTGAAGGCTGCTTCTTCCACAAGCAACAATCAATGAGCTTGAAGATGTCTTCTTTAAAAGGGAAAAGAGCAAGGAACCTTCCATCATGCTGCATATTGACATCTGAGATTTCGAGTGAAGTTGGTGACCTTGGGGAGGGTGTGACCAATCTCTAGGCAGGAGACCTAAGGGCTGAGGGCATAATCCTTGATACGGATCACTGCTGAGTGGTTGAGGTGCTTGCACTTAAGGATGATGTCGATAGACAGGGGAAGGAGCAAGGGAGATGAGGTGGTTGACCACCAATAGAGGGGAGGTGAGTAAGAGGGAGGGGGAAATGAAGGGGGTGGTGGTGGGAGAAGGAGCAGCAGAAGAAGCAGGCACAGAGACAGCTTAAGGAGGCAGCAGGGTCTAAGGAAAGCAGCACAGGAAGGTGTGGAGATGGAAGGAAAAAATTGGAAAGGCATGGAGGGGTGATGGGAGAGGGAAAGGGCACCGGTGGGGGAATATTGGTGTAGCAGTGGCAGGGGAGAGGGAGGAGCCCATGAGAGTGATGACAACAAGAGGAGAGGTGCCCAAGGTCCCTGCTAGCTCAAGGCATTGCGGTAGAAGAGGTGACAGTACCTTGGTTCCCCATGGCAGAGTATCAATGTGAAAGGTAGTGCTGAACGGCAGTATGGCAGCAGTGGTGGGATGTTGAAATATTGGGAAGCGGCATGGACATCTCTAGCTGCTGAGCATGGTCTAGCCATCATCATAGGAGGGGGGTCAATGGGGTCAAGGTGCTAGGAAGCTGCAAAATGAGACAACCGAAGGAGATGGGGATAGGGATAGTTGTGGAGGTGGACATAGCCAAGAGAGGATGGAGCATAGAAGTTCATGGTGAGCCAAGGGTGTCAGTTTGCTAGTTTCATCATTGTGAGGAGGAAATAGGAGCACACGCTTACTGCTTAAGTATTATAATTGAAAATTAGAAAAAAAGATATCAAAAGGAATGAAAAAAGAAAGAATTGAAATTGGATGATCAAATAACTCTCATTATGGTAAAGATAAATCTGGAAGATTTGATAAGGAGATTTTGAGATTAAGGAAAATGCAGTTTATAAGAGGCAAGTGAGAAAGTTGGCTTGGCAATGGATGTGCTTTCATATGAGAGTATCAAGGGTAGATGTGATGATACAATAAAGGGAAGAGATATGATGACACGCACAACTATCCATGTCATCGCTCCTTTTCTTGATGGTTCTGTCACTATTAAATTATTGACTTAAAGGTTGTATGATTCTTCCATCTGGCTGATTAAAAATTTAACCTTTTTTTTTTCCCTATCCTTTCTTTTTTGGTGGGGAGGGGGTCTGGATATGGAATGGATAAGAAAGTTGAAGTGGGAAAGAGTTAGTTTCTGAGTTGTTTTCAATAATTTAACAGGCATCACCAATCAAGGATGGAAAAAGTTGACTTGTTTTTTCAGCTGAGTAGTATTAACACTATCATGTTTGTATCCTTTAGGTACTAGCTTTTCTCTATTTTTGCTTAAGGAGGCAATTTTCTGAGGTTTTAATAATACCAATATCTCCAAATAATTGACCTCCTTTGAAACTATAATTGACTGTTATAGTGACAGAAAAGGCTTCTATTTGCCCATTTTATCCCTGAGTAGGGTTTAGTTTGGAATAATAGAATGGCTGTTGTTAGCCTTAGTAATAGCAACTAAGCGACAATAACAGAATAATAACAGATTATTTGCTCAAGTAACTATTCACTGAATAAATAACTATATTTTAGCCATTACAGGGACTTTAGTTTAAAAGTATTATTTCATTTGTTTCAATTGTCAAATGATATTCGGCTTAAAATGACCAAATAGCACCCGCTATTTAAATTTATGTTATTAGTATGTATAACATAATTCGAGGCTGTTAGAACTGTTATAACAGCCAATAATCAGATTTTGGTTGGCCTAGGTCAACTATATATTTTTTTTTTATGGTTGTCTAATTGAACTCATGCATGTAGGGACAACATTATTGGAGCTCAACTTGATTAAGGACCAATGGTGGATGGCCTATGAGGTTGTTGGTGGATCTGGGAAAGGAATCTAATTAGTGTCTGTTTGCATGATTGGGCTGTAAATCCTATGGGATTTGTGGGTTGGGCTAGGCTTAGGCCTGTTTGGATGAATGGGCTGAAAATCCCATTAGATTGATGGATTAGACCCATAAAATCAATTAGATAATAGGCTTATAGGTTGGGCTAGGCCTATGTCCATAACTATCTAGGACTTGTTTTGATGTGGGTCAGCTCGAATCCTATATGAAGTAGAAAAAGACATTAGCGATATAGGCCTAGCCCAGCTTGTAAGCCTATTATCTAACTGATTTTACTTGTTCAATCCACAAATCCAATGAGAATTTCAGCCCGTTCATCTAAACATTCGTTTATATCCTTTTCTCCTTATGGGCTCAAAATCATAGGACTATAGGCTAGGCTAGGTCTATATTCATAACTACCCAAGAATAGCTTTGGAGTGGGCCGACCCGAATCCTACTAGGAGAAGAAAAGGACCTACTAAGGTCTTTTTATTATTCTTCTTTTTCCTCATGAGCCTTCTAAATTTTTTGATGATGTGTTATATTCTCATTGTCATCCCCTTCTTTCGACTCTTCACCATCATCCTCATCTTTGCCTATGGATTTGAGGGCAATAGTCTTCTTTTACTTGGAATTCTCTTTACTGTTTTGATTCATGGTTAACTCATGAGTCATGAAAGAACCAAGAAGTTCTTCTAATGGTGGAATATTGAGGTCCTTGGCCTCTTGAATAATTGCTACTTTGGCCTCCCAAACTCTAGAAAGTGATTTGAGAATTTTTCGGATAAGCTCACTTTTGGTATAAGACTTTTCTAAACTTTTAAGATCATTAATAATATCAATAAATCTAGTAAACATTTTAGTAATTGATTCATTTTGTTCCATTTTAAACAATTCATATTTATAAATAAGCATATTTATCTTAGATAATTTAATTTGATTGGTACCTTCATGAGTAATCTCTAATCCATTCCATATTTCGTTGATAGAAATACAAGTAAAATCTTATTAAATTCATTTGCATCTTGGGAACACCAAAGAATATTTATAGTCTTTGCATTGGGCTAAGTCTTTTTTTTTATCCAAGTCATCTCAATCCTTTTCGGATTTGGGAGTGACAATGCCACTACTATGATTAGTGTGTGTGGAGGCCAGTGATTATGACACTTAAGATTATAATTAAGTGCTTGAATGAAAATGTATGTGCTTTTCAATATGTGTAATTTGTATCATTAAATAAAGGAGGTCTATTTGTCGATGGTCCATCGGCAAGTGACACTCTAATTTGTGCTGCCATCAAATCTTTTACTCTTGATCGTTAGATCAAAAAGGGCCGAGTATCAAACTCTAATACCACTTGTTGCCTAGATAGACAATTCAAGAGGGGGGTGGATTGGACTTTTCAAAATTTTAAAACTTAATATGCACAAAAAATTAACTAAGTGAAGCAATATGTAGTGAGAGCTATGTAATATGACAAAAGTATGAAGATGCAAGCAATAAGTAAAGAAGAGGAGACAAGACAAATAAACATAAGAAAAAATTTAGTGGTTCGGCGCCAAACTCAGCACCTATGTCTACTCCCATGGTCATACTTGGGAATTCCACTATAATTTTTTCTAGATTATGCTTGATTATTTTTCCTGGCTCGTAATGAAAATCTAGTTAATTTTCTTAGTGAAAATCAACCAAAACCACTGCCTTAAGCCACATCTAGGTCGATACAATAAATATACTCCAATTCAAGGCTTGGATGGTTCTTTTTCCATGTTTCACATATCAATTGAAACTTGTTTATAATAGAAAATAAGAGTACAATATAAAGCACAAAGAAAAGCTCCTAAAAGAATAAAAAGAATATTGATGAAGCTTTTAAAAATTGTGTCGAGGAAGCTTGACAATAAATGCACTCTTCTTTATTTGAAAACCACTGATTACTTTAAGAAATTGGTGGTTGGAAAGTTGCAGCACTCTCTTGAATGTACACTTAACGCTCTTGGGTTTTCTTTGTTTTCTTCTTTTTCTTGGCTCTTCTATATGTTTGGTACCCTTTAAAGTTTAAACCATCTTAAAACATCCAAAAATTCGTTTCTAGCCATTAGAGACCAAAAACTAGTTGTTAGACATGTTCTGCACGGTTCTGGAGCTTCTATAGAACTAGCCATTGGAGCTATTAGTTGCAATCAAGTTGACTCGAATCAAGTAAGGGTCCATTCGAAGTGATTATGAGTTGGGTTGATAAAAGTAGGGTTCGACTCAAGATCAGGTCTGAAAAATATGCCTCTCTATCTTTCTTGAGAGAGTCAAGTTGGCTATCGGGAGTCGACTCGGAGCTGTTCAAGAGTTGACTCAAGATTAAGTAGGGGTCAACTTGAGGCCAGAATGAAATATCCAACTCTCTATCTTGTTTGAGAAAGTCGACTCGACAAAAGTAGAGGTCGACTCGCAGACTATATCGCTTGAATTTTGCGTACTAGAGTCGACTCTTTGAAGCTTGGAGTTGGCTCTTGACTTTCTCCACTTGATTTTTCATGATGTGGCTTTTTCAATCTACTTTTTTTAGCTTCTTAATTTGGCATTCATAACAAACTTCTTAAGAGTGAATTTAGCTTTCTAAAACATTCTCAATATGAACTTCAACAACTACATTAGCACCAAAATATATACTCAAATGTGTTGTATTCATTAAAATCAATCCTTGGGTCTACACTTCTCCCTATGGGATTCGGGAAGGCCCACTTCAAAGCTATTCCTAGGTAATTATGAATATAGGCCTAGCCTAGCTCGTAATCCTATGTTTTGTGGGTTGTACTGGTCCAACATACAAATCTAATAGGATTTTCAGCTCAATTATTCAAACAGGCCTTTGGTGTTGTTGTCGACCTGATGTAAAGATCAGTAAGTCCACCATATTCTTCTTTATACGGTGATAATGTGATCACTCCATATGCTTTAGTTCATCATTTGCATTCCCAAGTCTTTTTCTTCTCCTTATGGGATTCAAGCCGGCCCACTCCAAAGTTATTCTTGGTAGTTATAAATTTAGGCCTAACTTAGCTTGTAATCCTATGATTTTGTTGGTTGTACTGGCCCAACACACAAATCCCATAGGATTTTCAGCCCAATCATCCAGACAGGCCTTTGGTGTTATTGTCAATCTAATGTAAAGATCAGTAAGTCCACCATATTCTTCTTTATAGGAAAATAAAAGATGGCTCCATATTCTCTAATTTATCACTCGCATTCTAATCTAGGAGCAATACCAAAGTGTTTCAAAGAAGGGTTACCTTGACTTAGGCATACCTTTGGCTTGGATCAATCTAAGTTAGATGAAGTCTCTATTGTTATGCTGCCAGAGTCAAATATGAGACTTCATACACCTTAACTTCATGGTGCTGAAAAAAGGTTATTTTGAGGCCTTTATACTCATTTTGCCTTTGAATACATAACATCAGCTATCAGTCTTTGAGACTGAAAGACAAATTAAAGGCTAAAATGAACATGCCCTATGATTTTCTTTGATGGGGAAGGATAGGAGAAAGGTCTTAAAGTGTATTTGGCTAAATGAGAGGGTCATAGACAGACCGACCACCAAATATGAACGTATAATGGATTTTTAATGTGTTGTAGTGACCCCATTTTATTCTTCATGATTTCTCCTACAAGTACATGAAAACTCTTGACAACCAAGTAAAATATTTCCTACAAAAGGGAACTTGGGAATTCTTCATAAGCTTTTATAGAAAGACATGAAAAACAACTAAAATCAAATTCTGATAATCACATGACTTACCTAATCTTTATCATGCTACTCTTTGTTTAAGTAGGACTTAAAACTGACTCTGAAAATTACCTAAAGTTCTGCAAATATACAAAAAAAAAAAAAAAATCTAAAGTTTATTAGTTATTTTTGCCAAAATTCACTTCTTTTATGTGCATCTCATCCCTAAGTTTCTCTTAATTATCAATATTTTTATGCTTGACCATTGGATCTTTAGGATTTGATTATGGAGATCAAACAGGGACCTTTCTACGACAACATCACTATTGTTTTGGTACATTTTGAGCTATAGTCGTAAAGCTTTTGATCACTTGATCATGTGCACCAATGAAACTGCAAATTCAACAATGAACATATCATGGCCATTGAATGATTGAAAGTATGTTCCTTCATTGATTTACAACTTCTTCAGAATTACATCTTCAAAGACTTCATTCTTCTCAACTAGGTTCTTTAGGAATGGTGTGTCTTCAACTACAATCTCTTGATTGAAGGATCATCACTTCTATGAGTATTTTTTATGCACAAATTTTCAATCACTAGAATGCTGTTGATGGATCTTCATCTGCAATACTTTGACATGTGTGATTTTTTTAGATGGTTGGATTTGTGGTTGCAACAGAGCTATTTCTTTGGAAGCTTGTTCATGATGGCTGAAGGTCAGAGATATGAAACCAAATAAATGCACTGTCCAATGCCTTTGGCTACAACAGTTGCTTGCAACAAAGCTTTGAGTGATGCTGAATCATTTTTCACATCATCATGTATCTGCCAAAAGCCCTTCCCATATTTGACATGCTGCTGGGGAGCATTGGTCTTGAAATGTAATTCCTTGTTTGATAACATAATGAAAAAGAAAGGAGAGGATAAAAAGAAGACTGAGGAAACGAATGAAAGGACAAGATAATATTCTTTAGCTCCGACATTATATTGATGTAGGACTTGTTGAACAAGGTTCATCGTACCACCTGGATCGCCCTGATTCAACATGGGTGGATTGGCATGGTTCTGCCCTTTGGGTCGACAAACTAGCAAGGGGAGAGGGAGAAGGAAATAAGGGAAGAGAGAAAGGGAGGGAGAGAGAGGGAGAGGGATAGGGGAAGAGAAAGATGCCAGGAGAGGGAGAGAGAGGGGGGGCTTGGAAGCCCTCCTCGCCTCCTTCGCTCATCCATAGGCTGTTGGGTTTTGGATGCACAGTGAAAATGAATTTTAAAAATTTTTAAGCATGCAACAACTATTGAAAACATGTGATCCGAACTTCAATCGCAAAAACACCTTATTGAGTTCAATCAATAAACATATATTATAAATATATGATAGAAGATATACCTGATATGAAGATCCGAGTTTCCCACTCACTGGTATCCTCGAGGCATCCAAGTGTGTGCCCTCCAATAGTTATCAACCATTTTCAGCCCCTAATCATGACTCAAATAAAAGTTACGATTAGGTGTCAAACACCCTCCAACCACCCAACTTTTGGGCGTCAAACCAGGGACAAGAAACCATACCTGGTGTGTAAGATGGAGGAGTTGTTCTTGGGCATGAAGACCATCTTCATTTGGAGCAAATGGGCACATGAAAGCCATCACATGCCAAGCCTTCTCAAGGAGGGAATAAATACATGCCATCCAACTCTTGGACTTATCGTACCAAGTGGCGTGAGGGCTTAAGCAATTTCATGAAACAACCTTTCACATTGCATTAAATGAGAGAATTAAATGTGAAATGGATGAAAAGGCACCATCTTATGGTGCTTAGACCTCTTCCACGTGAAAACCAAAGAGAGCTTCATTTAAAGTAGCATGGAGTTATGGCAAGAAGAATTATGATGCCATCAAATTAATGCATGAAAACTCTTCTTATACAAATGAATCAAAGGGTGTGTTGATCATGGCGTGGAAAACTTTAGGATGCATGAAACTTTTTCATGCAAATGCATTAAATGCATCCAATGCATCCAACACTTGGATGCCCATAATTCAAGAAGCCATGGACCCAGTTCATGATAACCCTTCAACCATTTATAGGTAATTAGGAGTCCATTTAATTTGGTCTTGACCAATCAAAACCCAAAGCCACAAATGAATCCAAATAGATTAGGAATTAAGGTTTAAACACGTGCCAGCATGTTTGACTCAAACCCATTTAGGATTTCAACCAAATCCAATTTGTATTATGTTCAATAAGACCTAATCAAAAATCCGAGACCAATTCCCTTTTGTGTGTGACTGATGCTGGCCGTTATAACACCAAATAAAAATTAAAACCCGATTTTACTATTTAGAACAATGGTGAGTCGGATGTCGATTTCCTCGGGAATTGAAGGCTGAGTTGCATTCAATTTAATTAAAAAATAAAATTTTAAATTAATCTATAAAATAAAAATTTAAATAAGTTAAAAAAAAATAATTATAATTTAGCAAATTAAAAGAAAGCAATTAATTAATTAGGGTTTTGACTTAATTAAAAGTATTTTAGAATTTCGAATTCATCTCTAGTATGATTGTGGTAATTTTTTTTAATGCAAGAATTTATTATGTTTAAGAATTTAGTTATGACTATAATCTATTTTCTTTGAGCATGAATCATATCTCCCGATCACGATTCATTTCAATATAATTATAAGCTATTCAATATTTTAATTCTTAAAACTTATAACATAGCATTTTATTGATTTTTTCTAAAATAAATTGTTAAATCGAGCACGGACTATATCTCCCAATCACAACCCATCTCCATAAATATAGTCTATTTAGATATTAATCAATAATAAGTATATTAATATTAGATTTTGTGCATGGAGAATAAGAGTTAAGATTGGATAGGAGAACATGTCATTCATTGCATAAAAGAAATTATAAAAGATAAAGAAAAAAATACAACACATGCTCGAAGATTTCATCTACATCCTAGAATCTCGATCTTTAGCTGCTCATGATATGAAATTCTCTTGCTCCCGGCATCTTCAGATCTCCAAAGAAAAGGAAAAAGAAAAAGAAAGAAGAAAGAAGAAGAAAAAAAGAAGAGAGAAGAGGGGAAGAGAAGAGAAGGTTTGGAGGGCTAATCCCCCCTTGGAGGGTCTCCCTACTTGGTGGCATGAAGGGGGGTTAAATAGAGGAGAAACAGGGCTTTTTGAGTCCTTGTTGAACTCAAATCAAAGTCTGGATCGATCTTCATCACCCAAAATATTCCTGGTCATCGATCTATGATCAAATGCCCAAAATCCACTAAAAAATGACCTCTTGGCATCAAGAGTGGTGCCGGATTGAATCTAGGCCGTCATATCTTCAGATCAGGTCATTTTCGGCCATTGGATCATGCAGGAAGAAGCGGGAAAATTCTTGATCAAATTGGGAGTTGATGCTTCCGTTGGATGCCTGATCGGGTTGTTTTCACCCGTCGGATCGTGCGTGGGACACTTGGTAGCATCGAATCAAAATAGGAATCCTTCTCGGCCGTTGGATGTGAATCGGGCGTGAGCGCAACCATCAGATGGCGCAGGAATTGTTCCTATGGACCTCGTGGATTGGGCACAGTGAAGACCCCAACTGGTCAGAGCTCGCCATGCTACCTGAAATTACCAAATTAACTCCGAACGCCATGTGGTTTATTCCGTAGACCCTTTAAGGGTCTATGTGAAGGGAAATCCTGATTTTCCGGATCAGGTTCGTTCAAATCTGATCAGATCGAGAGATATATTTAAAAAAATTTTTCTCTCGATCTCAATCAGATCTGGGATATTTCAGATCTGATTTTATTATTTTAATAATAGAAATAAAATAAAGATAAATTAAATCAAATTTAATTTACCTGATTTGGGTAATCCTATTACCCTGTTGATGATCCTGTTTGCAGCGGAAGGTTCTGGATCTAGCCACACAAGCGCCTGGCCTCTACCGGTATCCACTCGGGCTGGATCTGGAGATCCTCTTCTTCTCTATCACACCTCCAAAAATCAGATCTGGAGGATCTTCAAAACTCCTTTTGAAGATCTGCAGTCGTCCTTTGCAGCAGTACAACCTTCTTGCTTTTGATCGCCTTTCTTTGATCTGGATCGCACCAACCAAGGTCCAAAACTCCTTTTGGACGTGGAGAGCAAGGGGAGAAGATGGTTTGGCATGGAGGAAGAGGGGAGAGGCAGCCTTGGGGTGTGGGGAACTTTGATCTCAATTCAATTCATATGTTTGAGTTGGGCACAGGGTCTTATTTATAGACTGACTGTGATCCAGCTTCTTTTATTCCCAACCAATCACAATCCTTTGTGAAATCAGATCTAAATCTGATTGATGGGAATAGAGTTCCCTGGATTCCTACTTAGAGGGCGCCTAAGACCAGTCAAAGTTGGTTCTTAGAAGAACTCTAATTGGAATCCAAAAAGGAGATGGAGTCCTTGTCCAACAAGGACTCCTAGGCGCCTCCAACTTGGGCACACGCCTAGGGTGGCGTGCGCCCTTCTCCTTGCCAGGTTCTGGCAGGGGGATAGGCTCCCACCAGCTCTCCAATAGGTGCATGACATGTGGTCAAAAGTCAAAGGGTCAATGGTCAACGTTTGACCAGTCAAAGGTAGACTTTTGACCAAAGTCAAAGAATAAGAAATGGCAGGTGACCAAAAATGGCAGGTAATGTCTTACAAATAAGACAACCTTTTCTGACTTGGACAACCTCCAGTCAGACCATATGAAGGCCTCTGATTGAGCATAAACTCCTTTGGCTCAGACAGGACAACTTATTTATGATAGCAAAAGAAGAACGTTAGGTTCAATCGAGTGCTAGCACGATTTTCTTGAACCTAATTGAATCTCATTCAGATCAATTGAACTAGATCAGTTTAATTGATGATTACCAGATTCAAATCCTTGTTTGTGTGACCCAGTTAGGTTCAGTTCTGTATGGTAATGGGATATGTCATGATCTCTATCATTGACATCATCGAAACTCCTTTCGATGGATTAGAACTCTTCTGATTCGAACATCTAGAATGATCGATCATCTAAATCATTCTAATTGCTCCCAAAATCCACCAGTGACACCTAGCAGTATATGGTGGCAATCCAGAGTCAAGCACCCAACTGGATGCAGAAGAAACCGTAAGGTTAGACTCAATAACGAGCATACCTCCAGAAGGACCTTCCTTCTTGTTCTTTAGGGTGGCCAGGTAAGTAGGGCAGTTCCGCTTCCAATGGCCGTCGCTGTTGCAATGAAAACACTTTCCTTTGACATCGGCCTTTTTCTTCGGCTCATGCTTTTCTTCTTCTTGATCCTTCCACCTTTTGCTTTTTCACAGACTTCTTTTTCTTTCCATAAGACTTTCTTTTGGAAGAAGTCCGTTCCATAGCAAGAACTGAGCCTTTAGAACCTTTCATAGAAAGCTCAGCGGTAACCAGCATATTCATTAACTCGGCCAAGGAATTCTGAAGTTTATGCATGTGGTAATTCATGATGAATTGCCCATATGCATCAGTCAAGGATTGCAAAATAATATTGTTCTGCAGGTCCAAGTCTAACTTCACACCGAGCTTCTCAAGCTCTTCCATGTCCTTGATCATTGTCAGACTGTGATCTTGGACTGACTGCCCATCACGCATCTTAGCCTTAAAAAGTCATTTTGTGACTTGATATTTGGCTGCGCGACTCTGTTCACCAAACATTTCCTGCAGGTGAGCCAACATTTGGCGAGCAGTCCCGATATCCTCATGTTGGCGCTGGAGCTCATCAGACATCGAGCCCAACATATAATATTTGGCTTTATTATCTTCGTCAATCCATTTTTCCAGAGACGCTCTCTGTTCAACAGATGGACGGGCTGGCAAGGTGGGAGCGTCCTGGTCCAAAACATGGGTTAACTTCTCGGAATCCAAAACAATTTTGTAGTTCCTGAGCCAATCTTTATAATTGGGTCTAGTCAGTCTATGTGTGTCCAGGATACATGCCAATGGGTTGGACGCAGACATTTTCCTGTAGAGAGTCAAAGATTCTAGTTAGATACTGTAATTTTGACTTGACCAATTTGTTTAGGGATTTTATTTTTAAACAAATTAGCTTCCACTATTTTCTCGGATCCCTACACTCTCTCTGTAGAGATGCGAAAATCTCCACGATTAATGATTTCTAGTGGGTGGTGCGGTCTCACCAACTGACTCATCACCTCACCTAACAGTTATTGGTGATGGGTTAGCCAATGAGTGAACAACTCTTGTTCAATGATTCTCTAATCATGGTGCACCCGAACTTGGTCTCTAATTCATGAATCTCACCGTATCCGGAATATTGATCCACTCCTTAGTTAAGTCAGACCCACCATTTGCATAGACTGGGTTCCTAATTGAGTCTCTCACCGTATCCGGAAATATTGAGCCCAACTCATCCTCCAGCCCATAGCATCCAATGCCTAATAGACATGGTTGCGTCTTCTCGGTGCAACTGAGCCACTGTATCCAGCCGAGAACAATCAACCCCGGGAAGGGTCCGCACATCTACAATGGTGGAAGACCTCAGACTTAATCTTTTCTTAGGGAGAATTGATTCAGGTCTCATTAAACTAGACTTGGCTTAGTCATAACAATTATGACTAACCTAGTGGCATGGGTTAGCTCGGATTATTGACCACCTCAGATCAGAACTGTGTCAACAGATATGGCCAGGTAAGTGAGACCGGTGGAAGGAATATGCCATTAACTCGTACAAGAACGCATTCAGGTCGAGTAGCTTCCAATTAAAAACCAGTCGGTCGTCTGTGCCAAACTTACCTTAGACACCAAATTGTTGAGCCAGAACCAATTGGGTTAGCCTACAATCCAGACTCTAACCTCTGAGCCTAATTAGGTCTTGCTTGATCGTGACTCGATCTTGACCCAGACTTAATCCTATTAGGCTGGTCAATTTAAGCATTGTTGATCCCATCTAACCAACTCTTGATTCGGTTTGATCAACCGCTTAGACCTAATTGAGCTACCCAAGCCCGAACCCAGTATTATGAATATGTCTTAGATCTGAAATTCTCAATTTTAGACCTAATTAATATTCCATAAACTTAATTCTTAATTAAGTAGGGTTCATAAACAAAATATGCACAATAAATCCTAGGGTTTCAGGATCTAGGATTTTGCAGAAAGTAAGTTTTGGGTTTCTGATTAAGGACGAACACGCAGCACCCCTACACATCATAAGAACACCCCATCGAATGGGAAGAGAGGGCCTTTAAACCCTTCTTCGTTCTTATGATCGGACGGCCAAGAGGAACGCCTTAATCAGGAACATTCAATACTACAAAACAATATCAGATCTATATCATATATCTCATATATAAAGTAGATCTAATCATGGCATATTTTGCATACATCTCATGTATCAAATCATGCATATTTTCAGATCTAAATTATCTCATAATAATCTAAAAAATTAGATTTAAATTGATCTAATCAAAATAAATTTTAATCTAGACAATTATGTAGAACTATTCTACAACTAGTCTAGACATGCATCAATCATATCTCATATGATATTCAAAAATTAAATAATTTTTATTTGCTGTTTTTTAGATGTTATTATAACACTTATAATATCAGAAAACAGTAAATAAAAAGATCTAAAACATGATTTAATCAGATTAAATCAAAAACATGCAAGACTATTCTATAGAACTATTCTATTCTAGAACTAGTCATGCATATCTTCTAATCTTAGATTCCAAATTATTTAATTTTAATTTTTTCTGATTTCAGATCTGATCACATCTCATGTGACATCTGAAAATCACTTATTTTCTAATTAAAATAAATTTAAAATCAGATCTAAACAATTTTAGAACCATGGCTCTGATACCAGTTGAAGGAAAATCTTGATTTTTCGGATCAGGTTTGTTCAAATCTGATCAGATCGAGAGATATATTTCAAAATTTTTTTCTCTCGATCCCAATCAGATCTGGGATGTTTCAGATCTGATTTTATTATTTTAATAATAGAAATAAAATAAAGATAAATTAAATCAAATTTAATTTACCTGATTTGGGTAATCCTATTACCCTATTGATGATCCTGTTTGCAGTGGAAGGTTCTGGATCTAGCCACGCAAGCGCCTGGCCTCTACCGGTATCCACTCGGGCTGGATCTGGAGATCCTCTTCTTCTCTATCACACCTCCAAAAATCAGATCTGGATCTGATCTAGGAGGATCTTCAAAACTTCTTTTGAAGATCTGCAGTCGTCCTTTGCAGCAGTGCAGCCTTCTTGCTTTTGATCGCCTTTCTTTGATCTGGATCGCACCAACCAAGGTCCAAAACTTCTTTTGGACGTGGAGAGCAAGGAGAGAAGATGGTTTGGCGTGGAGGAAGAGGGGAGAGGCAGCCTTGGGGCGTGGGGAACTTTGATCTCAATTCAATTCATGTGTTTGAGTTGGGCACAGGGTCTTATTTATAGACTGACTGTGATCCAGCTTCTCTTATTCCCAACCAATCACAACCCTTTGTGAAATCAGATCTAAATCTGATTGGTGGGAATAGAGTCCCCTGGATTCCTACTTAGAGGGCGCCTAAGACCAGTCAAAGTTGGTTCTTAGAAGAACTCTAATTGGAATCCAAAAAGGAGATGGAGTCCTTGTCCAACAAGGACTCCTAGGCGCCTCCAACTTGGGCACACGCCTAGGGTGGCGTGCGCCCTTCTTCTTGCCACGTTCTGGCAGGGAGATGGGCCCCCACCAGCTCTCCAATAGGTGCATGACATGTGGTCAAAAGTCAAAGGATCAATGGTCAACGTTTGACCAGTCAAAGGTAGACTTTTGACCAAAGTCAAAGAACAAGAAATGGCAGGTGACCAAAAATGGCAGGTAATGTCTTACAAATAAGACAACCTTTTCTGACTTGGACAACCTCCAGTCAGACCATATGAAGGCCTCTGATTGAGCACAAACTCCTTTGGCTCAGACAGGACAACTTATTTATGATAGCAAAAGAAGAACGTTAGGTTCAATCGAGTGCTAGCACGATTTCCTTGAACCTAATTGAATCTCATTCAGATCAATTGAACTAGATCAGTTCAATTGATGATCACCAGATTCAAACCCTTGTTTGTGTGACCCAGTTAGGTTCAGTTCTGTATGGTAATGGGATATGTCATGATCTCTATCATTGACATCATCGAAATTCCTTTTGATGGATCAAAACTCTTCTGATTCGAACAGCTAGAATGATCGATCATCTAAATCATTCTAATTGCTCCCAAAATCCACTAGTGACACCTAGCAGTATATGGTGGCAACCCATCAGAGCTGAATGTGAACCTCTTAGTGCAGCTACCTGTGTGATTAAGTTCTTCTATCTTGAGCCCCGATCAGATTAGGATTTAGGTGAACTCGTCAAACCCTAGTTTCGGTCATATGATGTAATCATTCGATTCAAGTCCGATGTGAAAACCTAAATAGAAACTCTTTCTATTATTTCACTCTGCCATGGCCATGGGCTTCTGGACTTGATTCTCATGATCATCATAGGGCTGCTCCTTTACCACCGAGGTAGATAGATTCCTTTTCATACACCTCAAGGTTCTGAATGGCTAGGAGATCGAGTTATGGTGTAGTCAAACTATAACACCCTCAAGGTGAACTGCTGATGCACCTCAGGTCAAAGAATCAGACACACCACTGCAGCATCAAGTCAGTCATGGACGAGAAGGTAGACTTCCTAATGACTATTCGAGGTGGTCACGCTTAGTGCCCTCATTCTCTAACGAGTATTTGTACTCTCGCTCCGGTGTCTCCACACCAAGACTCATCTACTAAAGAGAAGCGATTGTATACCAACCTTCCGGATCAATCACCATCCTTATGATGATCCTATGGTCGGGAGCATTTTATGAGTTAATAATGATTATTCATGTCTTAAATTTTCAACTCTTGAAAATATGAATTATCATTGCCATTAACTCAAAGGATGTATCACAGACACTAAATACACATGTGATAGAAAATAATCCATTTATTGCTTTTAGTCAAAATTACAATTTTGCCCTTAGAAGTGTATTACAAGTGTTAGCCAATTCTGGCTTCTAGGGCATATATATCTAACACTATGCGTACTGACTCAGCCGTCGGTCCACTGTGGATCGTGCGGTTTTCTGACGTCACAGTGGCGTTAGGGCTGGAGGGGAAGTGGGTTGGGCCTACGTTCGTGTGGAGCTAGGCTAACGTGGGCTAGGTTAGATGTTGGCCGGCTGACAAGTGCACCGGCTAAGTCAAGCAAGCCGGCTAAGCCGATTTCTTTTTTTTATTTTTTATTTTTTAATCTTCTGGCCTTTGTATCTCTTTCATTTTAGCTTCGATTTTTGTCAAATTTGATCCGTTATAACCCATAAATTGAGCTCTTCGCATTGGTAGGCTTCTTTCTTGTAAAATATAAATAAAAGCATTAATTTTTTTAAATAAATATTAAATATTATATTATTTAATGTTTTTATTTATAAATTTATGATAATTATCACACCTCTCAATTTGAGTTTTACTCGTCCTCGAATAAAAAGAGAAAAATTAGAAATATGTACTGACTCGATAAGATATGAGAGTTTCTTTAGATCATCCTAAAGTCAGTTGATAGTTGATCAGAGATTTAAGAAATACGTCAATGGATTATTAATTCCATTCCAAATAGTGGTTAACTGAAGAACATAGAATTTTAGAGCTTTTCATTGACCAATTTTTCACTTTTATTCTTTAAATCCTCTATCTTTAGTATGGACTAGAGTTTTTTTTAAAGATAGTGTAATGTTTTAACCTCTTAAACTTTCTATTTGATCCTTGTAGCGAGCTTTGGACCAATGACTTTCAAATCAGTTGACTTTAAAGCATTAGGTGTAGAACACCCCTCGGGCTTACTGACTTGAGTCAAATAGGCTACAGGTTAAAACAAGCTATATAACAAGCTTCTTCACATTGCCCACTTTTTGATGCGAATAACATTGCTTGCTTAGGCAATGGAACTCGGTTACTCGATGGAAAACCAATGTTTAGAACTTGCTTTTTATTTATTTTTTTTTCAATAATTTTTTTTTATCCATACCCATATAAAGTAGATTTTTTATTGAATATAGGTTGGAAGAAGATTTTAGAATCACTCAAAAATTTGTCTGTTTTAGACCTGACCATTTATTGGATTTTCTTAATAACTGGATTCTTAGTATTTCAAAAATTCTCTAGACCATTAATCAATTATCGGTTAAAATGCCTGAAAAACTTCAAATTGACATGAAATCAAGTACATTAGACTAATTATTACCATACTCAAGGATTTAAATTTTTTTTTTATCCTTCTCTCCCAACTTAATTTTCATTGTCCTCAATGGAGGAAAAAAATAGTGTGATAAATGATAAGAAAATAACAAAAAAAGAGTTCACCTGATTTAATTTATTTTTGGTCTTAGCTTGGGCTTTAATTATTCTTCGTCTAGCATGGGTCTGTTCTTCCCCCAACTTAGTCCTGAAAGAAAGGTAAACTAAAAACAAAATAGAAAATGCAAAAGCAAAAGATAAAAGTTGGATTGTTTCCCAGTAAGTGCTAAGTTTAACGTCTTCATTCGGATCTTATGGAGTTTTAGATATAATTAATTTTAGTACATTCTTCAGTTTTAAAAAGATAGGACCAATCAGGAGGCCTTGTCATTATGGCAAAAAAACGTTCATGGAATATTTTACGGCGGTTAAGAGTAGCCCTAATCAGTAGAATATTCATAGCATGTTATGCCAAATTCTAAAATTATCATAGTTTTTATGATCAGAAAGAGATTGTATTTGTTGGGCCGAAATCGGTGGTGGTGGTTTAGAAATTTCTTCAACTATAGCTTGATCTACCATAATTCCTTTTTTGGGTCTGATATGTCTAGGCATCAACTCTTCCTAATCTAGATCCTGGCATTTTTTCTAAATTAATTTTAAATCTATCTCCATAAATCGTTTTAATATTATAGATAAATTTTTGAGGCCATCCTCAAAAGTAGTACCGAATAGAGAAAAATTATTCATAAAATCATTATCCCTTATATCAGTAATATCCCATCCAATAGCTTCTTTATGTGCTTTTAAAATATCTATAAGTTGGTCTTTCTGGGTAGGTATCACTGGAAGAGTGTTAGTAGGTTCATCAGAAAGTAGTTTCAATTCTAGGTTGGTGGTTCTAATAAGGGAGCTATTGGTGGGTTAAGTGGTGGCTCAAAATTTTCAATTCATGATGGGATGGTTTTAGGATAGGGTGTATCTACTTTGTCATTAACTTCTATATCGTACCCATCTTCGTCAAAATCATCCACCTCATAATGAGCCAAATAGGGATTTAACGAATCTTGAGAAAGAATTGTAGGTGTAACTTCCTCTAATATGTTATTCACTCGTGGTTCTTGGGAAGTCTTTATTGATTCCATCATCTCATCAATTGGTCCTTCCCTGTAAAAAGGATCGGGTGAATCTAATGCACTTGAGAATGGATCCATAGGTAAGGTGATGGAATTGATTTGTCCCATTGTTCTTGGTCTTTTCGATATGTTCTTGCCTCAATTATATGGTCTAAGAGGATCTTTTTAGTTTTGTGAGATTGTTCTATAACCATAGGTACAGAAGATGATGATAGAATTGGTTCATCCCACTATTCTGGTTCTGCCTTATATTTTGTTGCCTCATTAATATGGTCTAAAAGGGTCTTTTTGGTTATGCAAGGTTGTTCTGTGACCACTTTTTTTTTTAGAGTTATAATTTATTGTCCAGGAAAAGTTATAGAAACATTAAAATTTCTATCCAGATATGGTCCCTCAGGGTCACTCTCGGGTTAATTGGGCAACTCTCTTTCCTCCCGTTGATTGAATGTAAGCCCTCGCTTTTCTAGTTCTTTAAAGGTTTGCATAAGGTCTTTTTGTGACCTTATCATGACTTCTAAACATTTTTCTAAAGAATTAAGCCTTTGGTCCTCTAGATTATTCAATGGTTGATTAGTAAATTCTAATGCTTGCTGAATCTTCTCTTCAAAAATTGACTCGTTATTTAGAAAAGATTGATATTGTGGGTAGGGCATATCATAATAAGCTGCACCTATGAATGTGGGTCTTTGTGGCACCGGGGTAATCATTGATTGTGATTGCCATGAAAAATTTGGTTGAGCCCCCCAGCCTGGATTGTAAGTGTTAAAGTATGGGTTATTTCCTGGTCTGTAGGCTATTTGAGTTTGATTTTGATGAACTTGCTCATACATATACTCAAGAAATTGGTGTGGGCATTCACTTGCATAGTGAGTGGGGTTGGAACATATTGCACAAACTTATTGTGCAGGAAGAAAAGATGAATATGAAGAGTTTCTATTGGCTTCTAAACGATCTACTCTATTAGATAGTTCAACATAAAAATCCATCTTTGATTGTTATTTATTTTATTACATCTTATAAAATAAGAAAAGAGATGAGGAGAGAGAATTCTAAAGATAAGAGCCTAGGGGATCCTAGATCTAGAGATGATAAAGGAGAGTGTTTTAATTAGGGTTTGAGTTGTAATAGCAAACAAGTTAAGCAAGTATGGATTCTATCTTAGGGTTAACCTGAATCTAGACAGCTTCTAATTGCCAAGGTCACCTTCAAGCCCTCAAAGTAAAGAATCAACCATTTAACTAGCCAGGTAGGTATAAGGTCGGTGGGAGTCCTCCCGTTGCTTTTCTTAAATATCAATTATCTTGGCCAGGTAAGCTAATGGAATCAATTAAATAACTACCTTTTTTCGGGATGTAGTCTCTGAACCACTTGCCTTAACACCAGTCAAGCTGACTAACCCTTATTCGGTCCAACTCTTAGGATTTCTTGTCCTATTGAGCTCAAATATCCTTAAGGACCAACATCTAATTGATTTTAAGTTAAGATCTAGGTTAGTACAATATGAAGGATGATGATTTGTGGGCAAAGAAAGGGCGATCAAATTTTCATCTTATCTTGTTTAATAGATTGTGCCCGTAAAATATATTATGGATATGCAATGCAAACAAAGCAAGGTGTCCAAACATGTTAAAAATTAATTTTATTTATTTTATATTTGTGGTTATGCTAGATTAATTAAGTATTATGAGATGTAGGTGAATTGTTTAGGGTTTATGGTTTTATCTTTTTATAGTATTTTTTTTTTAGTTTTTGATTCTTTTGATTTTGCAAAAGAAAGTAAATTCAAGTAATTAAGGCTTAAGTGCAATAAATTAATCTAAACTATATAAAATAGAAATCAGTATGAAAGACAATAATAACCAGATAAAATTAAAGAGCAAAAAAAATTATTTTTTATATTTTTTAATTATTTTTTAAAAATTAATTAATTAATTGAAGCAAACATACTACAATCTTCGGCAACGGCATCAAAAATTTGATGCTTGTCGTTATAGCACCAAATAAAAATTAAAATCTGATTTTACTGTTTAGAACAGTGGTGAGTCGGATGTCGATTTTCTTGGAGATTGAAGGTTGAGTTGCATTCAATTTAATTAAAAAATAAAATTCTAAATTTATCTCTAAAGCAAAAATTTAAATAAGTTAAAATTAATTATAATTTAGCAAATTAAAAGAAAGCAATTACTTAATTAATTAGGATTTTGAATTAATTAAAAGTATTCTGAAATTTCGAATCCATCTCTAGCATGATGTGGTAATTCTTTTTAATGCAAGAATTTATTATTTTTAAGAATTTAGTTATGACTATAATCTATTTTCTTTGAGTATGAACCGTATCTTCCGATCACGATGCATCTTAATAGAATCATGAGCTATTCAATATTTTAATTCTTAAAAATTGATAACATAGCTTTTTATTGATTTTCTCTAAAATAAATTATTAAATCGAGCACGAACTATATCTTCCGATCATAATCCATCTCCATAAATATAGTCTATTTAGATATTAATCAATAATAAGTATGTTAATATTAGATCTCATGCATGGAGAATAAGAGTTAAGATTGGACAGGAGAATATGTCATTTATTGCATAAAAGAAATTACAAAAGATAAAGCAAAAGAAAATACAATCTATGCTCGAAGATTTCATCTACATTCCAGAATCTCGATCTTTAGCTGCTCATGATATGAAATTCTCTGACTTTCCAAAGAAAAAGAAAAAGAAAGAAGAAAGAAGAAAAAAAGAAGAGAGAAGATGGGAAGAGAAGAGAAGGTTTGGAAGGCTAGTCCCCCCTTGGAGGGTCTCCCTACTTGGTGGCGTGAAGGGGGAGGGGGCGGGCGGGGGGGGGGGGGGGGGACGGGGCTTTTTGAGTCCTTGTTGAACTCAAATCAGAGTTTGGATTGATCTTCATCACCCAAAATATTCCTAGTCATCGATATGTGATCAAACACCCAAAATCCACTCAAAAATCACCTCTTGGCATCAAGATCGGCGCCGGATTGAATCTGGGCCGTAAGGTCTTTAGATCAGGCCATTTTCGATTGTTGGATTGCGTAAGAAGCTAGAAAATTCCTGGTCAAACTGGGAGTTGATGCCCGTTGTCGGATGCCTGATCGGGTTGTTTTCGCCCATCGGATCGCGTGTGGGATGCCTGGGAGCATCGAATCAAAATAGGAATCCTTCTCCGCTATTGGATCTGAACTGAGCGTGAGTGCAACCATCGGATGGCACAGGAATTGTTCCTATGGACCCCCTGGACCAGGCATAGTGAAGACCTTAACTAGTTAGAGCTTGCTGCATCGCCTGAAATTACCAAATTAACCCTGAACGCGGCGTGGTTTATTCCGTAGACCCTTTAAGGGTCTACGCGTACTGACATAGCCGCCGGTCCACCGTGGACCGCGTGGTTTCCTTATGTCAAAGTGATGTCAGGGCTGGAGGGGAAGTGGGCTGGGCTTGCATTCGTGCGAAGCTGGGCTAACGCGGGCTGGGCTAGATGCAGGCCGGCTGACAGGTGCACTGACTAAGTCGGGCGAGTTGGTAGAGCTGGCTAAGCCGAGTGAGTTGGCTAAGTCGATTCCTTTTTCTTATTTTTTATTTTTTTTAATCTTCCGACCTTTGTATCTTTTCCATTTTAGCTTCGATTTTTGTCAAATTTGATCCATTAGAATCCATAAATCGAGCTCTTCGCATTGGTGGGCTTCTTTCCTATAAAACATCAATAAAAGCATCAATTCTTTTAAATAAATATTAAATATTATATTATTTAATGCTGTTATTTATAAATTTATGATAATTAATAGTGATCCATTAGATTCTATATCTAGCCAGCAGGAGGTCAAGCTCATGCACATAATCCAATTAGGTTGAAGACACATTGAACCCTAATCCATCAATTAATTAGAAGTAATTAAATTGCCGAATTAAACTCTTTTAATTCATTGGGACCTACAAGTCAAGATTGATGTTTAGCAACGTGTCATGACTATCCAGAAGATGTGAAATTTGGTGGAATACCAAAATTATCCTTTCGTGATAAGTTACTATGTAATTTAGTCCTTTGATCACAAAACATTTCAGATAGGCTATGGGCATGGAGTCATGTCAAGCCCAATACCTATCCATATATATCTTGATCTGATAATGATGACTCGATCGATGAACCAATAAAAACTTTCTAATGTTCATCTTGGTCTGGTCAGACTCTTTGAGTCATCCTTCCATTAGACCACATAGGATGTTCTCTCCTCTTATAAGGAGTGATCAATTTTTTGTTGACCACTCACAACCTCCATGCATACTTTAGCAAACCCAGAACATCCTGCACATATCTCAAGAGAGTCATGTTAGGGAATGAATGAAAGTATGGATCCACATACACAAGGTACCATGATGATCTTAGGATGAAGGATCACTTGCACTACCCCCACTAGAGAACCATCTTTTGACATGCTAATAATGCTCCACCAGATGTTCTTCCTATGGAGAATTCATTCTCCAATAAGCACCTACATCCTTGTATTAGTGTCACTACACAAGTGATTGTGAGATCAATCATCCTCTCCTTTGAGTATACACGGAATATACTAGTCTTATCGGCATCATCGATTGCCGACTCGATGATCCTACGACTGGAAACATTTAGACTGGAGCTATCAAGGTTTTAGATCTCACTAGCATGATCTCATTATGATCCTAAAATCATTGCCTTAATCTATGAGGTTCGTCATAATCATAATTAAGTCATAATATGATGCAGCAAATGATGAAACATAATGCCTCATAGATGTATAAAATATCCAATGTCATGCACATGAGTAGGAAGATAATACAGATAGTTTCATTACATCATCCATGCGATTGGCTTGTAGGGTACTATTCTTTCAATCTCCCACTTACACTAAAGCCAATTGTCCCTGTACTCGATGCCCATGCTATCAAGGTGACGATCACACTGCTGTTATGACAAGGCTTATTGAACGGTCCAATATGTAGTTCTTTATATAATTTTTCTATGATCACATTATGAACAAGGTAGAAGCGCCTTAGGATGTACGCGGGTTTCTAGTGAGACCATAACCAACTTAATGCTGAACTGTTTCATCAGCAACTTCCTTAGCAATTTCACTTACAGTGGAACTCTTCCAATTCACTACTCCTCTAGTACTTCTCAAGTACTCGAGAATGTTTTTCACAACATTACAATGATCCTTTCTTGGATCTACCTGAAATCAAATGGTTATACCCAACACATTAGCCACATCAGGCTTGGTACATGGGTAAGTAAAACTATTTTACACCTATCCATGTTGAACCTTTTCTACATGAGATCCATGTACTTAGACTGGGACAAGCTTGGTATCTACTTACATCTATCTTTATAAATCTATAGAATGCTACACCCAAATCTTTTATGGAAAACTTCTATGACAGCTAAGTCTTGATCGATTGCAACATCGGGATATCATTCCCAATGAGCAGTATGACATCCACACACAGAACCAAGAAGTCAATGGAACTTCCACTTATCTTCTTGTACACACTCGGTTCATCCATATATGATAAAGTCAAATGATTTGACTATCTCATCAAAATGGATATTCTAACTTCTTGATGTTTGCATGCTAGATTTGCCCTCCCATTAGAGACAAATCTCTTTGGCTGATATACAACAATAGCAAGCAATATTTGAATAAATTTATCTATTAGCATCCTATTGGGTCACACTCATAGGAGCATCAATCAAAGTCCATACTTGGTTGATATAGATGAAGTCCATCTCGGATTTCATGACTTCAAGCCATCTATCAATGTCTACTCATGACTTCTTCTAAATAGGTCATGGGATCATCATTCTTAATGATGTATGGCTTATTGTCATTCTCAATGATAAATCCATATCAGAATAGTATATTACACACTTTGATTGACCTTCGGAGAGGGGATGTGTGTCGTGGTTGTACCTCATCAATGGGCACATCTGATCGAGGATCAACTTGTGGACTCTTCACAAGTTGTTGTGGGATATTTTGTAGGTCTTGAACTTTTCAAGTTTAATCATCCTCTCACCGCCTCTTCTTGGATAAATTCTTTTCCAAGAAAGTAGTGTATCTACTGACAAAACATCTTTTGTTCAATAGGATGGTAGTAGTATCGCATACTCTCTTAAGGATGGTAGAAGTAGTTTAACCTACAAACCTTCACTAAGCTGATCTGGCAATGAGCTTATGTACATCAACTCTTTTCCCATAAGTTGGGCAACTTGCCTCTTTTCTTTCCATATATCATATAGAGTGCTAGTAACAGATATGGATGGTACCTTATTCAAAATATATGCGGTAGATTCTAGGGTATATCTCTAGAATGAGATCAAAAGGTCTGTGAAGCATATTATGGACCACACCATATCTCATATGGAGTATCCACCTGTGGCCTGAGTTGTTATTTTCCTTCAAACATCTATATGGATGAGGCTTAACAGCTCGTTCACCCTATCCCCATGTCTTGTAAATGGGGATTTGGTCATCTTTCCCATGAGACTAGATTCACAAGTTTTATATGATTCAAACTCATGTAGATCAAAAAACTCTTCTTTATATAACTTGTTTATCTTTGACAACGAGTTTGACCAAGTCGAAAATGCCAGAGATATGTGACATTCACATTGCATTAAATGAGAGAATTAAATGTGGAATGGATGAAGAGGCGCCATCTTATGGTGCTTAGACCTCTTCCGCATGAAAACCAAAGAGAGCTTCATTTAAAGTAGCATGGAGTTATGGCAAGAGGAATTATGGTGCCATCAAATTAATGCATGAAAACTCTTCTCATACAAATGAATCAAAGGGTGTGTTGATCATGGCATGGAAAACTTTAGGATGCATGAAAGTTTTTCATGCAAATGCATTAAATGCATCCTAGGCATCCAACACTTAGATGCCCATAATTCAAGGAGCCATGGACCCAATTCATGATAACCCTTTAACCATTTAAAGGTAATTAGGAGTCCATTTAATTTGGTCTCGACTAATCAAAACCCAAAGCCACAAATGAATCCAAATAGATCAGGAATTAAGGCTTAAACATGTGCTAGCATGTTTGACTCAAACCCATTTAGGATTTCAACCAAATCCAATTTGTATTAGGTTCAACAAGACCTAATAAAAAATCCTAAACCAATTTTCTTTTGTGTGTGATCCATTGGGTTCCACATCTAGCCAGCAGTAGTCCGAGCTCATATGCACCTAATCCAATTAGGTCCAAGATACATTGAACCCAAGTCCATCAATTAATTAGAACTTCCTCTAATTAAATTGCTGAATTAAACTCTTCTAATTCATTGGGACCTACAAGTCAAGATTGACGTCTAGCAACATGTCATGACTATCTAAAAGATGTGGAATTTGGTGAAATACTAAAATTATCCTTTTATGGCAAGTTA
Source organism: Cocos nucifera (assembly GCA_006176705.1). NCBI lineage: Eukaryota > Viridiplantae > Streptophyta > Magnoliopsida > Arecales > Arecaceae > Cocos > Cocos nucifera. The sequence goes on along the minus strand of QRFJ01000880.1, from coordinate 107,708 downwards.
CCATGCAATTTAATCTTTCGATCATACAACCTCCCAGACAGGCCATAAGCGTGGAGTCATGTCAAGCCCAAATATCTATCCATATGTATCTCAGTCTGATGATGATGATTCAGTCGATGAACCAATAAAAATTCTTTCTAATGTTCATCCTGGTTTGGCCAGAGGCTCTGAGTCATCATCCTATGTGGCCACATAGCATGTTCTCTTCTCTTATAAGGAGTGACTAATTTCTTATTGACCACTTACAACCTCGATGCACACTTCACTAAACCCATAACATCCCACACATCTCAGAGAGGCATGTTCGGGTATGAACCAAAGCATGGATCCACATGCATAAGATGCTATGATGATCTCAGATCTAAGGATCACTTGTACCACCCCCACTGGAGAACAATCTTTTCACATGCTGATAAGGCTCCATCAGATGTTCTCCTTGTAGATTAGTTCAGTGAATTTATTCTCCAATGAGCATCGACATCCTTGTATTAGTGTTACCATACAAGTGATTGTAAGATCAATCATCCTCTCCTTCGAGCATATATAGAATGTACCAGTCTTACCGGCATCATTGATCCCCGACTCGTTCCTATGACTGAGAACACTTTAGACTGGGGTTATCAAGGTTTTAGGTCTTTCTGGCATCATCTCATAATGGCCCTAAAACCATTGCCCTAATCTATGGGGTTTGTCATAATCATAATTAAGTCATAATATGATGTAGCAAATGATGAAACACAATGCCTCATAGATATATAAAATACCCAATGTCATACACATAAGTAGGAAGATTATATAGAATAGTCCCATCGCATCATCCATGCGATTGGCTTGTAGGGCACTATTCTTTCATAGGTCCCACTGGATGAAACAAGGGCTTGGCTCCAAATTTTTATTGTCCTTCTTTAAGTGAAGTTGGCACACTTAAAGAAGGCTAAAAATAATTTGGGGCTGAACCGAACAAAATAGGGGCTTTTGCCCAATGGGTCTTGTGAATGCCGAGAAGAGGGAGGCATCCAAATTGCCTCTCTCTCCCTCTCCTGGCATCTCTCTCTTTCTTCCCTTTCCTATTCCTCCCTCTCTCTCATCTCTCTTTCCTTCTCCCTCTCCTCTTCTCTCTACAGCTCCTCTTTCTTGGTACACAGTGAATCAACATGGTACAGTATCGTACCATACCATACCATCGGGAACTGGTACTAGTACCACTGACCTTGCTATTGAGGATGCCTTATGGGGTTGTAGGTTGGCCTTCGAAAGGGATTTAGTTTGGGTTAGGGCTGATTAGATTATTTGCTGTCAATCTGCATATGTGACAAACTGATAAAATTTTGAGATTAAAGACAAATATAAGGTCATAAAAGGCCTAGATTGTGTTTTGTGATGGGGTAGGGTAAGAGAAACAGGATTCTAAAAGGGTTTAAGTTAAATGAGATAGTCTATAGATAAAAGCTTAATTTTTTTGGGGTGGGGATGAGGGTTAGATTGGAGCGATAAGAAGGGGGAACCTAGCCTAAATAAATCCTTTTTGTCTTACTTTCAAAAGAAATCATGCAGAATGATTTTTGATCCAGATGAATAGGTCCTTCTATAGACTTTTCATGACATCCTACAGCCTCTTGAGAACTGAATAACCTTCTCAAAAATCCTTCCAGAGAAAGGGAAAATTTGAAACTCCGTGTAACCTTACTGAAAGACATCCAACAGAACTAAATCTCAAATTATAACAACTTTATGACTTATGTAATAATTTTCACACCAGTCGTACTTAAATAGGACTCAAAACCAACTTGAGAAAATGCCCATTTAAAAAAACTTCTGAAAATATAAATGTATTAGTTGATTATTTTTTATTCATCGTCATCAGTTAGGATCTGAGAAATGGATCTGGCAACCAAGGTTTATGTTTTCTTAGTGGAGCATATGATGGCTTGGACATAGCCAGTGCTTCATTTGAATAGTTCTAGCTGAGACAAGCCTAAAATAGAATAGCGTATTTCAGATTTGTAAAGTAAGGATGAAACTCACTTTTATGAAATTTAGAAATATTCAAATTTTAGAAAATGATTTAGGAAGATGTAAGCATCTTTAAGTATTAGTTCTATTTTTAGATATCTGATGATGGTTCAGTATCAGATGTTTTCATGAAATAATAAAGATAAAAATCTACTCAAATTCATATGTTTATAAAATGAAAATACTTAATAATAGCTAACAGTATAGAAATTGTATAATGCCTGATATAACTTGTCAAGTCATTCCTGTACACTTTGCACATAATCCATCTGCATTGCAGTAACATTGCAATGCAAGAACTTGAATGGAAATACCATTAAGAGCTCTTTGAAATATTAGAACTGATATTCATGCATAACATACAATAATCTGAATTTAAGGAACTTGAATAGACATGCCCGTTGAACTCTTTGCATTCTTTTAATCTATATTGATTGTTGTTGGAAGTCGTTAACTTATGTCCATTTTAATGTGTAGTTTCTGAATTTTTAGGAGCAAAAACTGAGGCAAGTCAAAGTTTTGTTATTTTTGTTATGTTAGTTTACCAAACATGGAATAGACAAAGGTGTTGTCATGCAAACATACCATGTGGATAAGCTCTTGTGCGTTCAAACAGGCATAAAGGGGAATCCAAAGTTCTAGTTTCATAGAATGATGAATTTATTGGTTGACTATTTTATATTTGTATTTTACCTACTAAATTTAAACATGCGAGGGTGAAAACTTTGCTTATTTAATTGTAATTTAAATTGTTTTTCTGAGAACATAACCTTAATTTAGTTTTCCTTTTTTTTTGTCTATATGAAATCTTAATTTTTCTTTTCTTTTTTGAAATAAAGTGATATTTTGTGAAGTTCATCTTTACATCACATTCTTCTGTCCTTTCCCCCATTTTATTGAAAGACTAACTGTAACCATTCTTGCACAGTGCCACATCCAACAGTATTTTAGATAAAGCTATAGATTCAGAGGAGGCTCAGCATAATGATATTCTGAGGCTGGTAAGGTGTATTCTTCTCGATATACTAAACAGTTATGTCCTGAAACTCTTCCCAACTTAATGGCTATGGTCTAGATCTGCCCTGACTCTGTTGCCTGTCACACAGGAGCATGTTGAAGGGTACCATGAACTATCTGCAAAAACAAAAATATTCTTTTCCACTGCGGTTGCCATATGGGATGCTGACTTTTATGTCAAGGTGGATGATGATGTTCATGTAAATCTAGGTATGTACATGGACTGTCCATTTTTTTAATTTGTTAACTATTGAAGTCTACCCGTGAATAACATATACTGGTACCTTTTATATATGATACAGGTATGTTAGCCACAACTCTTGCTTGGCATAGATCAAAACCAAGAACCTACATTGGGTGTATGAAGTCTGGGCCAGTCCTCTCTAATAAGTAATACTTGTATCTTTTTCTGCAGAATGGTCATTACAAAAGCAGCAATCTATAGAATGCATGTGAATCATTTCATCTGTACTGTAGGAATGTGAAATATCATGAACCTGAATTCTGGAAATTTGGAGAGGAAGGGAACAAGTACTTCCGCCATGCTACAGGGCAGCTTTATGCTATATCAAAGGATTTGGCTACATACATCTCAATCAACCAGTAAAACAGCACAACTAGCTCAGATAGCAGGGCTTGATTAAAACATGGAATGATCTTGATGTGTTGCATTAATGCTTGCAGGCCTATATTGCACAAATATGCCAATGAGGATGTATCATTAGGTGCTTGGTTTATTGGACTGGATGTGGAGCACATCGATGAGAGGAACATGTGCTGTGGAACTCCACCAGGTTTGTTTCCTTCCTAGTTACTAGAATCAAGATTCCATCCTTTTTAATTACTTGTCTCTTGCCTTTCTCCAGACTGTGAGTGGAAAGCTCAGGCTGGAAATGTATGCATTGCATCATTTGACTGGAGTTGCAGTGGGATATGCAAATCAGTGGAGAGGATAAAGGATGTCCATGCTAAGTGTGGCGAGGGAGATGGTGCTGTTTGGAATTCCTTTTTCTAAAGGTGTATTGAGGTTGCTCAATAATAGGTCAAAAGACTTTATGTTCCTGATCTTTCGAGAGAGCACAAATTAGAAGCATCTCATTAGAAAACCCCAATGCAGTTTCAGGTTCAAAGCTAAGATCATGATGTGCTCCTGAGAGCATCCTGTGAAAATTTCATGTTGTTGGCAAAAAGAATCTTCATATTTGCATGATGCTTGGGAAGTGCAAGGATACTTATGAGCCCCATAGTTGATGACAGACAAAAAAGGCTTGGACTGTCCTGGGTTTCAGGACATTGTTTGACGGGCTAAACTATCTGTTCAGAAATTAGGCGAGTGCTTGGAGTGTGGGATAAAGAACGTGAATATAGGTTGCGGGCTCCCATTTACTGGAAGTTGCTGTGGTTTATATCCAATTGATTTTTTTCACGGTTCATCTGAAAGTTTTGTATTACTGTATTCTGTAAACTATATATGAAATTCTCTTATTTAAGATCTTCAGGTGCAATATTTTTCCCTCCCTTTGTTTCTTTCTTTGTTTTTTTTATTTTCCCCAAGTCTTCTTCTGATTGGCTGTTACTAAAGTTTCTGGGCTTGGGCAAGGTATGTACTACGATATTGTACTTAACAATTCTTTCCTGTGAGCAAAATTGTTCTATAATAAAGGAGCCATATGCAGGCAGAAACAAGTTTCAGTTGCTTTGGCAGACTTCTGCAAGTATAAAATGAGCCGTTAGCTGGCATTCTACAGATGATAATCTGCAAGTTGAAGGATTTCAGACCTGGAGCCCATTTCACACCGCACACAAGATCTTTATACGGTTGATTCGTTGGAAAGTATCTCACCCCATGTCTCTTCTAAAGAAACTAAAACTGGATAATATTCCCATTATGCGAGCAATTCATGCCAAGCAAAAGTATAAAGAAAAGGATTTACTTGTCAGTAAATATAATGTGAAAATAGTACGCCATTGTGCTCTATCAGACAATAGTTTAAGATGTAAAACGTACTCTAGATCCACGTGTACATCATCTAGCGTTGTAATGTGGCAACTATTACAATATCCAGTCTCTTTGAAAACATAAAAGTGTCCCAATTTAAAATGGTCTTGGTGAAAACTTGTGGGGACGTCACGAGTTAAAACAGTAGACATGCTTGATCCCGTGAAAAATTGGAAGGACACAAAGTGAATGAGAACTAGAAATAATAAATTGGAAAACCCACAAAGGGTTCATGAGTAAAAAGGGAATCTAAGCATAGCAAAAGCCCAAAGAGTAATATACTTACCACGTTCCTGAACCAGGGAGGCCTCGTAAAGGTAACACAAGCGATGGAAAGCTACCAAAGAGTGAAAGAATTGAGTAGCTACATCAAAATCTGTGTTTAAATGAGCAGTTTCTTGTAATTCATGCTTAAACCTACTGGTGGAATGTTACATACTCGGACAAGCACCAGGCTTCTAGCATGGTTCTATGAAAGGATACAAGGTCACACTTGACTGATAGGTAGTGCACTTAAATGTTGAAAATTATGTTAAGCTGTATTGAAAAAGACAATCTCATGTGTATTAGTTCCAAAGAAAGCGTTACCAGCCTTAACATAGAATTCTCTGCTGAGACTACATTTACAACGTCCATCATGGAGCAATCATACCAATCCAACGCATCTTGAATCTTCCAAAATAGTGACTGAAATGGAGAGAGATGGATAATTTATTGAAGAGGCATCAACGTTGACAAAGTTTCCAATAAGTAAGAAAATAGATTCCAAAATATATTAATTTAAGGATGATATTCTGTTAGTTTTAGTCAAATCTTCTTGTTTTAGGCCTAAATTGTACCTATGATGATTAAAAAAACTTGTTGGTTTTAGAAAATCTCTTTGTATACTGTCTCATTGTGCTTAGTAATCTATTCAGAGAATGAGACTACTTGAGAGCTCATAGTGCAAGACGGTAGCAAAGTAGAGGATACTGATGAGAACCCGAAGGCCGTGAGTCAAAGTCCGATAAAAATTTAAGATATGAGGTTGAAAGAGGAAGGAAAAGTACATGTCATGCCTCTCACTTGAGATCGTGAGTCAAAGGTTCATGGCAACTACCGCATACTTATGGCAAACTTTCCCAACAAACATGCAAAATATCTCATCATAATATCATAAACCAATAGCAAAATAAAATTCAAATAATTAATATTTAACTTTTCAAATAACTAAATGCAATACCTTACAAAATAATATTCCATAATTTTCTATCGACTTCAATAAATCCTAATTTAAAAAAAGATATCAAAATCTTCTTCTAATTCATTCTCTTAAATCAAATCCTCGAGTTAAGCTAGTCTTCTATATCTATAAAACAGTAAAATATAGAATAATGAGTTAAACAGCCTAGTAAGTAATATATACTTTAGCTAAATAAATTCAGTAATAATAATATACTGAAAATAAGCATGCAAAGTATATTAATTAAAAATATACAGTACTAATCAAAATAAGATCTATATGAATTCAATTTTTTAAAATTATTTTTAAAATTATTTTTATTCATAAATCGATTTCTTTTGAAACATCTCGTTCATCTCGATAGCCATGAACTAAATCAAAGTACTAACACATAATCTCCACTAGCAGGGTGTCGATATACTGGCACATAATCCCTACTAGTAGGATATTGATGTATAGCGTACAACCTTCACTGATAGGATATTGATGTATCAGTGCGCAATTTCATTGGTAGGGTACTGATATACTAGTACACAATCTATTAAAAAATATATTTCAAAGTCAATTGTCAACCTATTGATGGTTGAGCTATCTTATAATTATAATTAATTTATTAATAAATAAAATAAATATTTTGATATTTTCATCACAAAATCTTCATCTTCTAATGAACTCCATTATTGTGATGAAGTCCTTAAGACTATTTAGTTTTCGATAAAAGAAGAATTTATCGATTAGTCCTTAAACAGTTTACGATCAAATGATACACTATTAATTAAGAGGCAGTATTTATCGAGCATAGATCATTGTATGCTATATAGGTTGGTTGTCCTCTTAACCAAGAAGTGTAAAGATACTGATATGGTATACAAATGAGATGTAAGGATACATCGTCACTGAACATGACCAACTTCAGAGCATTCTGTTCTCCAGAATTACTCTGATAGGATATAGGTATAAGTATTCCTTAGATCTGAGATCACTACAGTGGCTTATAAGCAACTCACTGTGCTTTGGTACTGGACTAATTGTATTTCTAATTTAGTAACGAAAGATTTCTGAGCATAGTTAAGTACTTACGAAGTTGGTGAGTGATCAAGATGGGATTGACCACTCCAAGAGTTGAAGAAGAATGCATCGTTGTATTTCAATATAACAAAATCTTGGTCAGGATAATCCATGAGATATATTTGATATTTTGAAATACATTGTGGATGACCTAATCGTAATTGACAGTTAAACTCAGAGGTGTCCTACAAGCATTTTGATTAAGAAAATGAATTATATGAAAAATATATCCACATGGGTTCTAAGAATATTTTCTACACATTCGGCTTATCCGATCATCAGATACCATTGCTAGATGGTAACTCTGATTGGTACAAAAATTTATTTCTATATTAGCAGCTTAGGTTCGAACCTATTGGATCATACACATAAGAGTTTTCGATCTGATTGAATGATTGATTGATGATTAAGAATTACTTTAGGGTTGAACATTCAATACGATTGATGTTTAACCTAGTGCAAGTATTGCAGAAGGATCAATTAGCAATTAGAATACTAATTGACTTAATTTAATTAAGCCAGAGGACTAAAATTTAGTCTAATTAAATATAATTTAATTAGATTTAATTTAGATTTGATTGGATCAAGTCCAATTGATTTATTGGATGAGTCAATTGCAAGAAAGAACTAGTCCTAGTTCAATTTGGACTTGTTTGAACCCAATCTCTAATTTGATTAGAAATTAAATCAGAATTAAATCTAATTAAATAAAGTTATTAGTTGGACTAAAATCTATTCCAATTCAGTTAGATTTATTTTGATTTAATTTGGTTTAAAGACCACATTAGACCAAGTCAAAATAGCAATCCTATTATGACTCGGATTTCCTCTCCTTGCGCCACATACATCCCAACACCCCCACCCTATTTTCTAGGAGGCTTTGCATGGAAATTCTCCATGCCCCAGGCCCTTCACGTGCGCCCCATCTCTCCCTCTCTTTTCTTACTTGGTAGTTTGTTGTGGACCAAGTCAAATAAAGTAATTGGTTTAGATTTCAAATTCTATGAGATAAAGTTTTGAGAAACCAAAGCTCCCCATTTTTGCCGCAAATCCTTCTTGATTTCTCTGATTTCTATGGTGGAAATAAGAAATTTTTGTGCGTCCTTAGCTGGTGGTCCATGGTTGTAAAGGAGGGGGTGCCCAAGTGTTGGGCGCCCCAACTACTGCCTTATTTGGACTCCCCTTGTCTAGGTATTTGACCTAGACAAGGATTGGTCCATAACTCTATATAAGAAGGGTCTTTGGACCTAATTTTTCATGAGCTTTCAGATCTGAGAGAGGGCATTTGGGGCATGGGAAAACCTGGGAGAGAAAGGCTTGGGATGTGAGACTTTGTAGAGACACAATCTCTTATGTCTTGGTGAGAGAAATAAGGAAGAAGAAGGGTCTTCTTCCAAGGTTTTTTTTTTCTGTATATTTTTTGCTTCATTTTTGGTGAGTTTTGAGAGGTGTCTTAGATTCACAAGTCTTCTTCCTTCCTTCTAAAAGTTGGAGAGTCCAAGTTTTGAAGAAGAATGATCCAGATCAATTGTCGAAGAAAGATCAGTATAATACTAGCATACTATGCTGATTTCCAGCCATCGAATTTTTGATCAATGATTGAGAACTCATGTAGACATCCTATAGAGGCCAGACATGTGTGCGACTTAGAGCATCAATCTCAGCCCAAGATCAGTGAGTTATAAAGTTTAATTTGCAAAGGTAAGAAAGATTTGATCTCCTTCTTACATATCTAGATTTGATCTAGAGTATTTCTATTATTGATATGATCAACTTGATATTTTCTAGTATTTTTAATTTTTGATCTAAAAGCATGCATAAAACATGTAATAGAATCCTAGATTTAGATTTTTTCTTATGTATTTATAAATTAATTTGATTAATTTATCTCTTCCATTGCATAGATTTGAAAAAGTTTTAAGATCTAACCCTAAAACCCTAGATCGATTTCCTTCAATTGGTTTCAGAGCTATGGTTCTTTATTACATGATTTATTATACATCTTTAGATTAGATCTAATTTATAATCTGATGTTAAATTTAAAATTAAAAATTAGATTATACGAACTGATTATAAGATTATTCTGCTGTAAGATTTACTACTTACAGTGGAGAGGTTGTCCTAGTTTGTGTAGATCTAATACAAATCATAAATTTATTAGATATGATCTAGATTAATTTATGATTTATAAGATTTAAAAGATATTTACATCTAAAAATAAATATTTTAGATTGCATGGACTAATTATAAGGTTGTCCTGTTGTAAGATTTATCCCTTATAGTGGAGAGATTGTTCTAGTACATGCTGATCTAAAATTTTGATAATAAAATTTTAGATTAGATTTAAAAATTTTATGATTTGATTAAAAATATTTTAATTTAATTTTTTATCATCATAAATTTATTAGATTCGATCTAAGTTGATTTATGATTGATTAGAATTGAAATAGTTTCAACTACATGAACAAGTTTAAATTAGATCTAAAGTAATTTCATGTTTTATCTGAAGGGAAATCCTGATTTTTCGGTCCAGGTTCGTCCAGATCTGATTAGATCAAGAGACATATTTCAAAAATTTTTTCTTGATCTTAATCAGATCTTGATATATTTCAGATCTGATTCTTATTATTTTAATAAATAAAATAAAACAAGATAAATTAAATCAAATTCAATTTACCTGGTTTGGGTAATCCTATTATCCTGTAGATGATCCTGATTGCAGCGGAAGGTTCTGGATCTTAGCCACGCAAGCGCCTGGCCTCTACCGGTATCCACTCAGGTTGGATCTGGAGATCCTCTTCTTCTCTATCACACCTCCAAAAATCAGATCTGGATCTGATCTGGAGGATCTTCAAAACTCTTTTGAAGATCTGCAGTCGTCCTTTTGCAGCAGCGCAGCCTTCTTGCTTTTGATCGCCTTTCCTTGATCTGAATCGCACCAAACTAAGTCCAAAACTACTTTTGGACGTGGAGAGCAAGGGGAGAAGAGACTATGGCATGGAGAAGGAGGGGAGAGGCAGCCTTGGGGCGTGGGAAATCTCATTAGAATTAGGGTTGGGCGCAGGGTCTTATTTATAGACCTCTTGTGATCCAACTCCTCTTCCTCTCAACCAATCACAACCCTTTGTGAAATCAGATCTAAATCTGATTGGTTGGAATAGAGACCCCTGGATTCCTCCTTAGAGGGTGCCTAAGACCAGTCAAACTGGATTCTTAGTAGAACTCTGATTGGAATCCAAAAGGGAGGTGGAGTCCTTGTCCAACAAGGACTCCTAGGCGCCTCCTACTTGGGCTCACGCCACCCTTGGCGTGCGCCCTTCTCCTTGCCAGGTTCTGGCAGGGGGACAAGGCCCCCACCAGCTCTCCAATAGGTGCATGACATGTGGTCAAAAGTCAAAGGGTCAATGGTCAACGTTTGACCAGTCAAAGGTAGACTTTTGACCAAAGTCAAAGAACAAGAAATGGCAGGTGACCAAAAATGGCAGGTAATGTCTTACAAATAAGACAACCTATTCTGACTTGGACAACCTCCAGTCAGACCATATGAAGGCCTCTGATTGAGCACAAACTCCTTTGGCTCAGTCAGGACAACTTATTTATGATAGTAAAAGAAGAACGTTAGGTTCAATCGAGTGCTAGCACGATTTCCTTGAACCTAATTGAATCTCATTCAGATCAATTGAACTAGATCAGTTCAATTGATGATCACCAGATTCAAACCCTTGTTTGTGTGACCCAGTTAGGTTCAGTTCTGTATGGTAATGGGATATGTCATGATCTCTATCATCGACATCATCGAAACTCCTTTCGATGGATCAGAACTCTTCTGATTCGAACAGCTAGAATGATCGATCATCTAAATCATTCTAATTGCTCCCAAAATCCACCAGTGACACCTAGCAGTATATGGTGGCAACCCATCAGAGCTGAATGCGAACCTCTTGGTGCAGCTACCTGTGTGATTAAGTTCTTCTATCTTGAGCCCCGATCAGATTAGGGTTAAGGTGAACTCGTCAAACCCTAGTCTTCTGGTCATATGATGTAATCATTCGATTCGAGTCCAATGTGAAAATCTAAATAGAAACTCTTTCTATTATTTCACTCTGCCATGGCCATGGGCTTCTGGACTTGATTCTCATGATCATCATAGGGCTGCTCCTCTACCACCGAGGTAGATAGATTCCATCTTGATGCAATCCAGTTCCTACAATGAACATGCTCTATAGCCAACATACACCTCAGGGTTCCATATGGCTAGGAGACCGAGTAATGGTGTAGTCAAACTATAACACCCTCAAGGTGAACTGCCGATGCATCCTCAGGTCAAAGAACCAGACACACTACTGCAGCATCGAGTCAGTCATTGACGAGAAGGTAGACTTCCTAATGACTACTCGAGGTGGTCACGCTCAGTGCCCTCGTTCTCTAACGAGTACCTGTACTCTCGCTCCGGTGTCTCCACACCGTAGACTCAAGACTCATCTACTAAAGAGAAGCGATTGTACACCAACCTTCCGGATCAATCACCATCCTCGTGATGATCCTATGGTCGGGAGCATTTTATGAGTTAATAATGATTATTCATGTCTTAAATTTTCAACTCTTGAAAATATGAATTATCATTACCATTAACTCAAAGGATGTATCACAGACACTAAATACACATATGTGATAGAAAATAACCCATTTTATTAATTATAGTCAAAATTATAATTTTGCCCCTAGAAGTGTATTACAAGTGTCAGCCAATTCTGGCTTCTAGGGCACATATATCTAACAATCTCCCACTTGTCCTAAAGCCAATTGGCTACAAGTCTAAGTCCCATCTTCTCAAGGTGGGCTTCGATCTTCTGCTGGCCCAACGGCTTTGTAAGTGGGTCTGCCACATTATCTGCGGAGTTGACTCTCTTGACCTCAACGTAACCTTTCTCGAGGTAATCGCGGATGAGGTGGTATCGCCGCTCAATGTGCTTGGACTTTCTGGTGAGACCTCGGCTCCTTAGCAAGGGCTATGGCGCCATTGTTGTCGCAGTAAAGAGGAATGGCATCTGATGGCATTACTCCAATTTCTGCAGCAAACTTCTTGTACCAGAATGCTTCCTTTGCAGCCTCTGATGCAGCGATATATTCTGCTTCCATGGTGGAATCTGCTATCACCGTTTGCTTGGAACTCTTCCAGCTGACAGCTCCACCATTGCACACAAACAGACTTCCAGATGTCGACTTTCGATCATCTATATCGGACATGAAGTCCGAGTCTGTGTATCCCTGAACTTGGAGTTCTCCATTACCAAAGACCAACATCATATCCTTAGTTCTTCTCAAGTACTTAAGGATACATTTCACAGAAGTCCAGTGTTCTTCACCTGGATTTGACTGATATCTGCTTGTGACACTCACAGCATGGGCTATATCAGGTCGTGTACATAGCATGGCATACATGAGGCTCCCTATTGCAGAAGCATAAGGGATCTTGCTCATGCGTTCTATTTCCTCAGGTGTGCTGGGGCACATCTTCTTGGAAAGATGAATACCATGTCTGAAGGGTATTAATCCCCTCTTAGAGTTTTCCATACTAAACCTCTTTAGTACTTCCTCTATGTACATCTTCTGTGAAAGTCCTAGCATCCTATTCGGTCTATCCCTATAGACCTTAATTCCTAGAATAAAGGATGCTTCACCTAGGTCTTTCATGGAGAATTCCTTAGGACAACCACATCTTGACTGATGTCAACATGGGAATATCATTCCCAATAAGGAGGATGTCATCCACGTACAATACGAGGAAGACAACAGCGCTCCCACTGACCTTTTTTGAAAACACATGGTTCCTCTTCATTTTTGATGAAACCAAACTTTTTGATCACATCATTGAAACGAGTGTTCCAGCTCCGAGATGCTTGCTTAAGTCCATATATGGACCTTTGCAGCTTGCAAACCTTGTGATCAGTATCACTGGATGTGAAACCTAGCGGCTGTTCCATATAGATATCTTCCTCAAGATATCCATTTAGGAATGCCGTTTTCACGTCCATTTGCCATATTTCATAATCGAAATAGGCTGCAACAGCAAGCAATGTGCGGATGGATTTTAGCATAGCTACCGGGAAAAGGTATCCTGATAGTCAATGCCTTCGCGTTGACTATAACCTTTTGCCACCAGTCTAGCCTTGAATGTCTCCACATTCCCATCTGCACCAATCTTTCTCTTGAAGATCCATTTACACCCAATAGGTACTATACCTTCTGGTGGATCTACCAAGGTCCAGACTTGGTTTGAGTGCATCGAGTCGATCTCTGACTTCATTGCCTCAAGCCATTTCTCGGAGTCGATATCTGATATCGCCTCGTTGTAGGTTTTGGGATCATCACCATGAGCACCATTACCTATGAGGAACATTTCCTCTACATCCTCTGAAATAATACCTAAGTATCTTTCAGGGGGACGGGAAAACTCTTTCCGATCTACGAGGTGGAGGAGGTAGTGTTCTTATTGGCTCAACCTGATTTGGTTCCACTTGGTCCTTAGCTCTTTCTGCTTGTGAGACTTTCTCATCAAGCTTAATCTGCTTTCCAATGCCACTATCTTGAATAAACTATTTTTCAAGAAATATGGCATGTCGACTCACAATCACATTGTGGTCTTCTGGAATGTAGAAATAGTATCCTAATGACTCTTTAGGATATCCTATGAATCGAGCTCTAAAGGACCTAAACTCTAACTTGTCCGCTTGTTGTCTTTTGACATAAGCCGGACAACCCCAAATTCTGAGATGACTCAGACTTGGTTTCTTACCGTGCCATATCTCATACGGTGTGGTAGGAACGGTTTTAGAGGGAACCCTATTCAGTAAATAGATTGAAGTTAATAATGAATGTCCCCAAAGAAAATCAGGAAGGTCTGTGAAGCTCATCATGGATCGAACCATATCCAATAGAGTCCGATTTCTCCGTTCTGAAATCCCGTTGAGTTGAGGTGTTCCTGGTGGAGTCCATTGAGAGACTATGCCATTTTCCTTAAGATAGTCTAGGAATTCCGGCTAAGGTATTCACCTCCTCGATCTGATCGAAGAACCTTAATGGGTTTTTCAGTTTGTTTTTCTACTTCATGTCTGAATTCTTTGAACTTTTCAAAAGCTTCAGACTTATGTCTCATAAGATACACATACCCATACCTAGATAGATCATCGGTAAAGGTAATGAAGTAGACAAAATTGCCTCTAGCCGGCACATCAAATGGGCCGCACACATCAGTATGTACTAGGGCAAGGAGATCTGTGGCCCTCTCCCCATGTCCAACAAAAGGGAGTTTAGTCATTTTGCCTTGAAGACAAGATTCACAAGTTGGATATGACTCAAAAGTCAATGGACTCAATAGCCCATTTTTCTCCAATTTGTTAATCCTATCTTCTGCTATATGACCTAATCTCAGGTGCCATAGATATCTATCGTTTGGACTATCCCTAGGTCGTTTGGCATTCACGTTTTGCTCGATAGTTAAAATAGGTACATCAATATGCAACTGATAAAGACCATTAATAAGGAAACCATTTGCAATTTTATTTCTTTCATAAAGAATGTTACAATGGTCCTTAAAGAAGGTGATCACATAACCTTCTTGTGCTAAGCATGAAACAGAAATCAAATTCCTGCTAGCTGCAGGCACATAATAACAGTCTTTTAAAACTAAGTCTAAACCAGATGGTAATCGCAAGAGGGTATGTTCCCACGGCTACTGCAGCAACTCTTGCTCCATTACCGACGCGTAGGATCATGTCTCCATCCCTCAGCCTCCTGCTATCCTCAAGACCCTGCATAGAAGTGCACAGATGAGCACTAGAACCAGAGTCAAGCACCCAACTGGATGCAGAAGAAACCGTAAGGTTAGACTCAATAACGAGCATACCTCCAGAAGGACCTTCCTTCTTGTTCTTCAGGGTGGCCAGGTAAGTAGGGCAGTTCCGCTTCCAATGGCCGTCGCTGTTGCAATGGAAACACTTTCCTTTGCCATCGACCTTCTTCTTCGGTTCTGCCTTCTTCTTCTTTGATCCTTCCACCTTTTGCTTTTTCACAGACTTCTTTTTCTTTCCATAAGACTTTCTTTTGGAAGAAGTCCGTTCCATAGCAAGAACTGAGCCTTTAGAACCTTTCATAGAAAGCTCAGCGGTAACCAGCATATTCATTAACTTCGGCCAAGGAATTTTGAAGTTTATGCATGTGGTAATTCATGATGAATTGCCCATATGCATCAGTCAAGGATTGCAGAATAATATCATTCTGCAGATCCAAGTCCAACTTCACACCGAGCTTCTCAAGCTCTTCCATGTCCTTGATCATTGTCAGACAGTGATCTTGGACTGACTGCCCATCACGCATCTTAGCCTTAAAAAGTCATTTCGTGACTTGATATTTGGCTGCGCGACTCTGTTCACCAAACATCTCCTGCAGGTGAGCCAACATTTGGCGAGCAGTCCCGATATCTTCATGTTGGCGCTGGAGCTCATCAGACATCGAGCCCAACATGTAATATCTGGCCTTATTATCTTCGTCAATCCATTTTTCCAGAGACGCTCTCTGTTCAGTGGATGGACGAGCTGGTAAGGTGGGAGGGTCCTGGTCCAAAACATGTGTTAACTTCTCTGAACCCAAAATAATTTTGTAGTTCCTGAGCCAATCTTTATAATTGGGTCCAGTCAGTCTATGTGTGTCTAGGATACGTGCCAGTGGGTTGGACGCAGACATTTTCCTGTAGAGAGTCAAAGATTCTAGTTAGATACTGTAATTTTGACTTGACCAATTTGTTTAGGGATTTTATTTTTAAACAAATTAGCTCCCACTATTTTCTCGGATCCCTACACTCCCTCTGTAGAGATGCGAAAATCTCCACGATTGAATGATTTCTAGTGGGTGGTGCGGTCTCACCAACTGACTCATCACCTCACCTAACAGTTATTGGTGATGGGTTAGCCAATGAGTGAACAACTCTTGTTCAATGATTCTCTAATCATGGTGCACCCAAACTTGGTCTCTAATTCATGAATCTCACCGTATCCGAAATATTGATCCACTCCTTAGTTAAGTCAGACCCACCATTTGCATAGACTGGGTTCCTAATTGGGTCTCTCACCGTATCCGAAATATTGAGCCCAACTCATCCTCCAGCCCATAGCATCCAATGCCTAATAGACATGGTTGCGTCTTTCCGGTGCAACTGAGCCACTGTATCCAGCCGAGAACAATCAACCCCGGGAAGGGCCCGCACGTCTACAATGGTGGAAGACCTCGGACTTAATCTTTTCTTAGGGAGAATTGATTCAGGTCTCATTAAACTAGACTTGGCTTAGTCATAACAATTATGACTAACCTAGTGGCATGGGTTAGCTCGGATTATTGACCACCTCAGATCAGAACTGTGTCAACAGATATGGCCAGGTAAGTGAGACCGGTGGAAGGAATATGCCATTAACTCGCACAAGAACGCATTCAGGTCGAGTAGCTTCCAATTAAAAACCAGTCGGTCGTCTGTGCCAAACTTACCTTAGACACCAAATTGTTGAGTCAGAACCAATTGGGTTAGCCTACAATCCAGACTCTAACCTCTGAGCCTAATTAGGTCTTGCTTGATCGTGACTCGATCTTGACCCAGACTTAATCCTATTAGGCTGGTCAATTTAAGCATTGTTGATCCCATCTAACCAACTCTTGATTCGGTTTGATCAACCGCTTAGACCTAATTGAGCTACCCAAGCCCGAACCCAGTATTATGAATATGTCTTAGATCTGAAATTCTCAATTTTAGACCTAATTAATATTTCCATAAACTTAATTCTTAATTAAGTTGGGTTCATAAACAAAATATGCACAATAAATCCTAGGGTTTCAGGATCTAGGGTTTTGCAGAAAGTAAGTTTTGGGTTTCTGATTAAGGACGAACACGCAGCACCCCTACACGTCATAAGAACACCCCATCGAATGGGAAGAGAGGGCCTTTAAACCCTTCTTTCGTTCTTATGACCGGACGGCCAAGAGGAACGCCTTAATCAGGAACATGTAAATACTACAAAACAGTTATCAGATCTATATCATATATCTCATATACAAATTTAGATCTAATCATGGCATATTTTGCATACATCTCATGTATCAATTCATGCATGTTTTCAGATCTAAATTATCATCATAATAATCTAAAAAATTAGATTTAAATTGATCTAATCAAAATAAATTCTAATCTAGACAATTATGTAGAACTATTCTACAACTAGTCTAGTCATGCATCTAATCATATCTCATATGATATTTAAAATTAAATAATTTTTATTTGCTGTTTATCAGATGTTATTATAACACTTATAATATCAGAAAATAGTAAATAAGAAGATCTAAAATATGATTTAATCAGATTAAATCAAAGACATGCAAAACTATTCTATAGAACTATTCTATTCTAGAACTAGTCATGCATATCTTCATGTTCTTAGATCCAAATCATTTAATTTTAATTTTTCTGATTTCAGATCTGATCACATCTCATGTGACATCTGAAATCACTTTATTTTCTAATTAAAATAAAATTAAAATCAGATCTAAATAATTTAGAACCATGGCTCTGATACCAGTTGAAGGGAAATCCTGATTTCCCGGTCCAGGTTCGTCCAGATCTGATTAGATCAAGAGATATATTTCAAAAATTTTCTCTTGATCTTAATCAGATCTTGATATGTTTCAGATCTGATTCTTATTATTTTAATAAATAAAATAAAATAAGATAAATTAAATCAAATTTAATTTACCTGATTTGGGTAATCCTATTACCCTGTAGATGATCCTGATTGCAGCGGAAGGTTCTGGATCTTAGCCACGCAAGCGCCTGGCCTCTACCGGTATCCACTCAGGTTGGATCTGGAGATCCTCTTCTTCTCTATCACACCTCCAAAAATTAGATCTGGATCTGATCTGGAGGATCTTCAAAACTCTTTTGAAGATCTGCAGTCGTCCTTTTGCAGCAGCGCAGCCTTCTTGCTTTTGATCGCCTTTCCTTGATCTGAATCGCACCAAACTAAAGTCCAAAACACTTTTGGACGTGGAGAGCAAGGGGAGAAGAGACTATGGCATGGAGAAGGAGGGGAGAGGCAGCCTTGGGGCATGGGAAATCTCAATTAGAATTAGGGTTGGGCGCAGGGTCTTATTTATAGACCTAAGCTTGTGATCCAACTCCTCTTCCTCTCCAACCAATCACAACCCTTTGTGAAATCAGATCTAAATCTGATTGGTTGGGAATAGAGACCCCTGGATTCCTCCTTAGAGGGCGCCTAAGACCAGTCAAACTTGGATTCTTAGTAGAACTCTGAATTGGAATCCAAAAGGGAGGTGGAGTCCTTGTCCAACAAGGACTCCTAGGCGCCTCCTAACTTGGGCTCACGCCACCCTTGGCGTGCGCCCTTCTCCTTGCCAGGTTCTGGCAGGGGGACAAGGCCCCCACCAGCTCTCCAATAGGTGCATGACATGTGGTCAAAAGTCAAAGGGTCAATGGTCAACGTTTGACCAGTCAAAGGTAGACTTTTGACCAAAGTCAAAGAACAAGAAATGGCAGGTGACCAAAAATGGCAGGTAATGTCTTACAAATAAGACAACCTATTTCTGACTTGGACAACCTCCAGTCAGACCATATGAAGGCCTCTGATTGAGCACAAACTCCTTTGGCTCAGTCAGGACAACTTATTTATGATAGTAAAAGAAGAACGTTAGGTTCAATCGAGTGCTAGCACGATTTCCTTGAACCTAATTGAATCTCATTCAGATCAATTGAACTAGATCAGTTCAATTGATGATCACCAGATTCAAACCCTTATTTGTGTGACCCAGTTAGGTTCAGTTCTGTATGGTAATGGGATATGTCATGATCTCTATCATAGACATCATCGAAACTCCTTTCGATGGATCAGAACTCTTCTGATTCGAACAGCTAGAATGATCGATCATCTAAATCATTCTAATTGCTCCCAAAATCCACCAGTGACACCTAGCAGTATATGGTGGCAACCCATCAGAGCTGAATGCGAACCTCTTGGTGCAGCTACCTGTGTGATTAAGTTCTTCTATCTTGAGCCCCGATCAGATTAGGGTTAAGGTGAACTCGTCAAACCCTAGTCTCTGTCATATGATGTAATCATTCGATTCGAGTCCAATGTGAAAATCTAAATAGAAACTCTTTCTATTATTTCACTCTGCCATGGCCATGGGCTTCAGGACTTGATTCTCATGATCATCATAGGGCTACTCCTCTACCACCGAGGTAGATAGATCCCATCTTGATGCAATCCAGTTCCTACAATGAACATGTCATAGCCAACATACACCTCAGGGTTCCATATGGCTAGGAGATCGAGTAATGGTGTAGTCAAACTATAACACCCTCAAGGTGAACTGTCGATGCATCTCAGGTCAAAGAACCAGACACACTACTGCAGCATCGAGTCAGTCATTGACGAGAAGGTAGACTTCCTAATGACTACTCGAGGTGGTCACGCTCAGTGCCCTCGTTCTCTAACGAGTACCTGTACTCTCGCTCCGGTGTCTCCACACCGTAGACTCAAGACTCATCTACTAAAGAGAAGCGATCGTACACCAACCTTTCGGATCAATCACCATCCTCGTGATGATCCTATGGTCGGGAGCTGTTTATGAGTTAATAATGATTATTCATGTCTTAAATTTTCAACTCTTGAAAATATGAATTATCATTACCATTAACTCAAAGGATGTATCACAGACACTAAATACACATGTGTGATAGAAAATAACCCATTTCATTAATTAGTCAAAATTATAATTTTGCCCCTAGAAGTGTATTACAAGTGTCAGCCAATTCTGGCTTCTAGGGCACATATATCTAACATTATTTGCATATTGATTAAGTTTAAATTAGATCTAAAGTAATTTCATATTTTATTTGCATATTGATTATGAATCAAATATGCAACTTAGTTGGTAGAAACTTGCTGTAAAAATATTTTACAAATATGAAAATTATTTTTGAAATGCCAAATTTCAACCCTCAGCCTAAAACTTAATTAAGAATTAAGAGTTATTTGATCAAGATCTAGGATTATGAATTGAAGATCCTAAGACAAATCATCACACTTTGGGTTAATGGGTTAGTGGGAATTAGGTCCATTAATTGGGTTAGATCTAAGGTTAGATTAAAGAATGGACTTAATTAAAGAATTGACTAAATCTAATCAATAGTTGTCTTATATTAGATCAAAGATTCTCTAGATCAATTATAATTATTGTAGTTGGTCAAGTCCATGTCTTTAACGAGAACCAAGATAGACTTGATTCTTAGCTACATGATCTAGCACGAGCTATTAGATTGATCCAATCAAAACTAATTAATCAGTTGGTGTCTAAAGTAAGTCTGGCAATTTAGATCGATGGTTTTTAATTAGCAGCCCACTTACTTACCCATTTCTGATGGTGTCTAAGGCAAGCTTTGGCAGATCCTCCCACTGATCTTACTTACCTGACCTTCTTGATAAAATTATATTTTAATCAGATCATTTGATAATTCAAACTAATCCATATTAGCTAGGTAAATTAGTGTGACTGATTTAGGTGCTCCTAGATCAACTTATTAATCATCTCCCTTAATCTAACTTGGTGAAGTCAGTGGAAGGATCATGATAAGCTGATTCATCTAACTTCCTCTTTTTTTAAAATAAAATCAATTAAATTTTTTAAAATTATTAGATCCTTAAAAATAAAATAGTTATGGTGATAACTAGATCATAGCCTTCCATTAAGTAGGTGATAAAGAGTTCATTAGTTGGATAATCAATAGAGGCCCAAAGGTTTAGTGCTTATCGGCTAGTGGAATTATCATTCATAATATGACTTCTTGGCCATATCTTTCTAAATGGTATCATCATGGTCAGATTGAAAGCTAGAGTCAGTAAATCCTACTAGTTTCAAATCTGACTCACCATATATCAACCACGGATTCTTAGTATTTCTTAAATACTTAAGGATGGTTTTTATCACCTTCTAATAGTTCTCTCCTAGATCAGATTGGTGTCTCCTCATTACTCCTAGTGAGTATACCATATCTGGTCTCATGCATATCATGGCGTACATGATAGATCCCATTGCCGAAGCATAGGGGATTCTTTTCATACGCTCTTTCTTCAGGAGTTGTCGGATAATCCTTCTTAGAAAGAAAAATTTATTGATCTATCAGAAGATAACCCTTTTTGAAATTCTCCATGCTGAACCTCTCCATTATGATTTCTATGTACGTGGAATGGGATAACCTAAGCATCCTCATAGATATATCCTTATAGATCTTCATCCCTAGGATGTAGGATGCTTCACCCAAGTTCTTCATGGATAACTGAGATGATAACTATACTTTTATTCCTTACAGTGCGAGGATGTCATTCTCAATTAATAAAATATCATCCACATATAAAATAAGAAATACCACTACTGAACCATTTGCCCACTTGTAAATGCAAGACTCTTCTTCATTCTTAATGAAGCTATACTTTTTAATCACTTTATCAAAAAGCATGTTCTAACTCTGATATGCTTGCTTCAATCTATAAATGGATCTCTGAAGTTTGCATACCTTGGACTCATCTATGGATGTGAATTCCTCAGGTTGTATCATATACACCTCTTCGATCAGCTCTCCATTCAGGAAAGCTATCTTCACATCCATCTGCCAGATTTCATAGTCCAGATGGACAGCTATCGCAAAAATTATCCAAATGAATTTGAGCATTGCCACAGGAGAGAATGTCTCATCATGGTCAATACCATAATATTAATGATATTTCTTAGCAATCAGATAGGCTTTATAGATCTCCACCTTTCCATCTACGCTCCTCTTCCTCTTGAAGACCACTTACACCCAATGGATTTAACCTGTTCGAGTGGATCAACCAATATCCACACATCATTGATCTTCGTGGATTTCATCTTGGATTTCATGATCTCAAACCATTTTTCAAAATCAGATCTCTGCATTACATCCATATAGATGATCGAATCCTCATTGTTCTTATCGAGTTCGATAGGATCACCATCCTGGACTAAAAAATTATAGTATCTGTCCGATAATGCGATACTCTACTTATTAAAAATTATGTCCCAAAGTCAATCATCAACCTATTGATGGTTGAGCTATTTTATAATTATAATTAATTTATTAATTAATAAAAATATTTTGGTATCTTTTTCATCATAAGTTTGCATCTTCTAATGAACTCCATTATTGTGATGAAGTTCTTAGGACTGTTTAGTTTCGATAAGAGAGAATTTATTGATTAGTTCTTAAATTTATTCATGATCAAATGATAGGCTATTAATTAGAACAATAACATCTATCGAGCATAGGTCGCTATATGCCATATAGATTGGTTGTCCTCTTAACCAAGGAGTGTAGAGACACTAGTATGGCATACAGATGAGATGTATGGGTACATCATCATTGAACGTGATCAACTCTAGAGTATTCTATGATCGAGAATATTTTTGATGGGATATAGGTATAAGTATCCCTTAGACCTAAGATCACCTCAGTGACTTATAAGCAACTCACTGTGCTTTGGTACCGAACTAACTGAATTTCTAATTAAAAAATGGAAAGCTTCTGGGCATAATCAAGTACTTGCAAAGTTGGAGTATGATCAAGATGGAATTAACCACTCCAAGAATTGAAGAAGAATATATCACTGTATTTCAATATAGCAAAATCTTGGCCAGGATAATCCATCAGATGGATTTGATATTTTGAAATACAATATGGACAATCTAATCATAGTTGATAGTTGAACTCTGAGGTGTCCTACGAGCATTGTGGTCAAGGGAATGAATTATATGAAAACTATATCTGCATGGGTTCTAAGGATAGTGTTCTACACCTTTGATCTATTCGACCGTCGGATATCATTGTTAGATGGTCACTTTGATTGGTATAAAAATTTATTTCTATGCTACCGACTTAGATTCAAATCTATGAGGTCATACATATTAGAGCTTATGATCTGATTGGATGGTTGATCAATGATTAAGAATTGTTCTAGGGTTAAACAATCAATACGATTGGTATTTAACCTAGTGCAAGTATTATAGCAGGATCGATTAGCAATTGGATTGCTAATTAGCTTAATTTGATTAAGCCAATAGGCTAAGATTAAGTCTAATTAAATATGATTTAATTAGATTTAGTTTGGGCTTAATTGGATCAAGTCCAATTGGTTTATTGGATAAGCCAAGTGCAAGGAAGAACTAGTCCTAGTCTAACTAGGACTCGAATTAATCTAATTTTTTAATTTGATTAAAAAATAAATTAAAATTAAATCTAATTTAATCTAATTTAATTAAATTCTTAATTAGGTTAGAGCCTTATTTAATTGGATTGGTTTTTTAGGAAAAAACTTATTTTTTGGGTTAGGTTTGTTCAAATCTAATTAGATCAGGAGGGATATTTCAAAAATTTTTTCTCTGAGATCCTAATCAAATCTGAGACTCCTTAGATCTAATCCTATTGATCTGATAATTAAAAATAAAATAAAAATAAAAATAAAATTTAATTTAATTATATCGTTATTTTTTTGGTAATCCAATTATCCTGTGATGATCCCGATGTTTGCTTGAGATTTTGGATGTAGCCATGCAAGCGCTTGGCCTCTATTGGTATCCACTCGGGCAAGATCTAAAGATCTTCTTCTTCTCAATTAATTTTTAAAAAATTAGATCTGGATCTGATCTTGAAGGTCTTCAAAATAGCTTTTGAAGAACAGTCATTGTCTCTTGTAGTAGTGCTGCTTTCTTCCTTTTCTAGTGCCTTTCACTTGCTTGGATCACACCTTCTTCATGCCCAAAGTCCCTTGGGCATGGAGAGGAGAGAGAGGACTAGAGGTTGGCATTGAGAAGGAGAGAGAGGGGCTATGTGGCGTGGGCTAAAGGCAGAATCCTTGAATTCTAGGTGTAGATAGGGTTTATATAGATCCTGCTGCGCCATGCAGTGCCACGTCATCCTAGCCAATCATGGCCCTTTTCGCAATCAAATTTAAATTTGATTAATGGAATGACACCATATGATCCAATCAGATTAGAGACCCTCAAAACTCTCCATAAGTGGCACTAAGATGGGGTCAAACAAGTCTTCTTGGTGCCACCTAATTTAATTTTCTGAAGCAACTAGAGTCCCATCTGTATCGGACTCCATATTTTATCCTCATGGGGTGCATGCCTCTCTAGGCATGTGCTCCCTTTCTGTCTGCCTTTTAGCAGGAGGACAAGTCTCTAGATTCTCTCCTATGGGTGGATGACACATGGGCAGATGTCTAAGTGTCCAAGGTCAATATTTGACCAATGTCCGAAGACAAAATTTAGCAGATGACGAAAAATGATAGGTGTTGTCTTAAATTTATCTCATAAATTAAGATAATTCTTTTCTGACCTGGACAAACTCCAGTCAGACCAAGTAAAGGTTTCTGAGTGAGCCCAAACACATTTAGCTCAGTCGAGATAAGCTTTAATTGATGATATCCAGATCCAAACTCTTGTTTGTGTGACCTAATTAGGTTTAGTTTCATATGATAATGGGATATGTCACGATCTCTATTATTGACATCATCAAAACACCTTTCGATGGATTAGAAATTTTTTGATTCAGACAACTAGTATGATCGATCATCCAAATCATTCTAATTGCTCCCAAAATCCATAGTGACACCTAGTAGCATATGGTGGCAACCCATTAGAACTAAAAGCGAACCTCTCAGTGTAGTTACCTGTATGATTAAGTTTCTCTTTCTTGAGCTCCGATCGGATTAGAATTAAGGTGATCTCATCAAACCCTAATTTTTGTCAAATGAATTAATCATTCGATTCAAGTCCAATGTGAAAATTCTAATAGAAACTCTTTCTATTATTTCACTCTGCCATGGCCATGGGCTTATGGACTTGATTCTCATGATCATCATAGGGCTACTCCTCATCTACTGAGGTAGATAGATCCCTTATTAGTGCAATTCAATTCCTATAATGAACATGCTATAGCCAACATACACCTCAGGATTTCGAATGGCTAGGAGACCGAGTTATGGTATAGTCAAACTATAACACCCTCAAGGTGAACTGTCGATGCACCTTAGGTCAAAGAATCAAACACACTACTGCAGCTTCGAGCCAGTCATCGATGAGAAGGTAGACTTCCTCATGACTGCTCAAGGTGGTCACGCTCAGTGCCCTCGTTCTCTAACGAGTACTTATACTCTCACTCCGATGTGTCTACATCGTAGACTTAAAACTCATCTTTCTTAAAGAAGCGATTATACACCGACCTTTCGGATTAATCACCATCCTCATGATGATCCTACGATCGAAAGCATTTTATGAGTTAATAATGAAAATTCATGTCTTAAATTTTCAACTCTTGAAAATATGAACTATCATTACCATTAACTCAAGGGATGTATCACAGACACTTTCAAATACACACTGTGATAGAAAAAAAAACTCATTTTATTATTTATAATCAAAATTATAATTTTGCCCTTAGAAGTATATTACAAGTGTTAGCTAATCTAGCTTCTAGGGCGCATATATCTAACAAACTCCCACTTGATCTAAAGCCAATTGGCTATAAATCTAAGTCCTATCTTCTTAAGGTAGGCTTCAATCTTTTGCTAGCACAATGGCTTTGTAAGTGGGTCTGCCGTATTATCTACAGAGTCAACTTTCTTGACCTCGACGTAACCTTTCTTGAGGTAATCATGGATGAGGTGGTATTACTGCTCGATATGCTTGAATTTTTGATAAGACCTTAGCTCCTTAGCATGGGCTGTCGTGCCATTATTATCGTAGTATAGAGGAATGGCATCTGATGGCATCACTCAAATCTCTACGGTAAACTTTTTATAGTCAAATGCCTCATTTGCAGCTTCTGACGTAGCGATGTACTCTGCTTCCATGGTGGAATCTGCTATCACTGTCTGTTTGAAACTCTTCCAACTGACAGCACCACCATTACACACAAATAGATTTTTAGATGTCGACTTTCGATCATCTATATCGGACATAAAATCTAAGTCTGTATATTCCTGGACTTGGAGTTCTCCATTACCAAAGACCAACATCATATCCTTAGTTCTTCATAAGTACTTAAGGATACATTTTATAGAAGTTCAGTATTCTTTATTTGGATTCGACTGATATCTGCTCATGACACTCATAGCATGGACTGTATCAAATCGTGTACATAAGATGGCATACATGAGGCTCCCTATTGTTGAAGCCTAAGGGATCTTGCTCATGCGTTCAATCTCCTCAGGTATGTTGGGACATATTTTCTTGGAGAGATGAATGCCATATCTGAAGGATACCAATCTCCTCTTGGAGTTTTTCATGCTAAACCTCTTTAGCACTTCCTTTATGTACATCTTCTATGAAAGACCTAGCATCATATTCGGTCTATCTCTATAGACCTTAATTCCTAGAATAAAGGATGCTTTCCTTTGGTCTTTCATGGAGAATTTTTTAGAAAATCATATTTTAACTGTGGTCAACATGAAAATATCTTTTTCAATAAGAAGGATATCATCTATGAATAGTACGAGGAAGATAATAGCGCTCCCACTGACCTTTTTGAAAATACATGGTTCCTCCTCATTTTTGATGAAACCAAATAATTTGATCACATCATTAAAATGAGTATTCTAGCTTTGAGATGCTTGCTTAAGTCCATATATGGATCTTTGTAGCTTGCATACTTTATGATCAACATCACTGAATGTGAAACCTAATGGTTTTCCATATAGATATCTTCCTCAAGGTATCCATTTAAGAATGCCATTTTCACATCCATTTGCCATATTTCATAATCGAAATAGGCTGTAATAGCAAGCAATGCATGGATGGATTTTAGCATGGTTACTAGTGAAAAGATATCCTAATAGTCAATTTCTTCATGCTGACTATATCCTTTTGCCACTAATCTAGCTTTGAATGTCTCCACATTCCCATTTGCACCAATCTTTCTCTTATAGATCCATTTACATCCAATAGGCATTATACCTTCTGGTGGATCTACCAAGGTTCAGACTTGGTTTGAGTGCATCAAGTCAATTTTTGACTTCATTGCCTTTAACCATTTCTCGTAGTTGATATTTGATATCACCTCATCATAGGTTTTGGGATCATCACCTTGAACCCCATTACCTACGAGGAACATTTTTTCTACTTCCTCTAAAATAGTACCTAAGTACCTCTCAGGAGAACGAAAATTTTTTTCCGATTTACGAGGTGGAGGTAGTGATTGTATTGGCTCAACCTAATTTGGTTCTATAGGATCCTTAGCTCGTTGCTCTTGTGAGATTTTTTTCTCGAGCTTGATCTGCTTTCCAATGCCACCATCTTGAATAAACTATTTTTCAAGAAAGATTGCATGTTGACTCACAATCATATTGTGGTCTTCTAAAATGTAGAAATAATATCCTAGTGACTCTTTAGGATATCCTATGAATTAAGCTCTAAAGGACTTATAGTCTAACTTGTCCGCTTGTTGTCTTTTGACATGAGCCGGACAACCCCAAATTTTGAGATGACTCAGACTTGGTTTCTTACCATGCCATATCTCATACGGTATGGTAGGAATGATTTTAGAGGAAACCCTATTTAGTAAATATATAGCAGTTAATAAACTATATCCCCAACAGGATGGTTTGTGAAGCTTATCATGGATCGGACCATATCTAATAGGGTTCGATTTCTCCATTCTAAAATCCTATTGAGTTAAGATATTCCAGGTGGAGTCCATTGAGAGACTATGTCACTTTGCTTGAGATAGTCCAAGAATTTTCGACAAAGGTATTCACCTCCTCAATCTGATCGAAGAATCTTAATGGATTTTTTATTTTGCTTTTCAACTTCATGTCTGAATTTCTTAAACTTTTAAAAGACTTCAGACTTATGTCTCATAAGATACACATACCTATATAGAGATAAATCATCGATAAAGATTATGAAGTAGTCAAAGTTGCCTTTAGTCGGCACATCAAATGGGCCGCACACATCAGTATGTACTAGGGCAAGTAGTTCTGTGGCCCTTTCTCCATGTCTTATAAAAGAGAGCTTAGTCATTTTGCCATGATGATATGATTCATAAATTGGATATGAATCAAAAGTCAATAGACTCACTAGCCTAATTTTCTCTGATTTGTTAATCCTATCTTCTATTATATGACTTAGCCTTAGGTGCCATAGATACCTATCATTTGGACTATCCCTGGGTCATTTTGATCTTATGGTATTTATATTTTGCTCGATATTAAAGATAGATACATCAATATATAATTGGTAGAGATCGTTAATAAAAAAATCACTTGCAATTTTATTTCTTTCATAAAGAATATTACAATAGTCCTTAAGAAAACTAATTACATAGCCTTCTTATGCTAAACATGAAACAAAAATCAAATTCCTGCTTGTAGCAGGCATATAATAACAATCCCTAAGTACTAAATCTAAGCCAGATGGTAGTCGAAGAGGATAGCTTTCCACGGTCATAGCAGCAATTCTTACTCCATGTTCATCACATAGAATCATCTCACCATCCCTCAGCCTCCTGCTATCCTCAAGATCCTGCATGAAAGTGCATAAATGAGCACTAGAACCAGAGTCAAGCATCCAACTGGATGCAGAAGAAATCATAAGATTAGATTCAATAACGAGCATACCTCCAGAAGGACTTGTCTCCTTCTTATTCTTCAGAGTGGCCAGGTATGTAGGACAGTTCTGCTTCCAGTGGCCATCAGTATT
This sequence comes from Cocos nucifera, assembly GCA_006176705.1. Classification (NCBI taxonomy): domain Eukaryota; kingdom Viridiplantae; phylum Streptophyta; class Magnoliopsida; order Arecales; family Arecaceae; genus Cocos; species Cocos nucifera. The sequence continues at coordinate 78,558 of QRFJ01000880.1, read as the reverse complement.
ACAATGAAAACACTTTTCTTTGGCCTTTTTCTTCAGCTCTACCTTCTTTTTCTTTTCACCTTCTACTTTTTCATAGACTTCTTCTTTTCAAAAAACTTTCTCTTGAAAGATGTTCGTTCCATAGCAAGTACTAAGCCTTTAGAACCTTTCATAGAAAGCTCAGTAGTAACTAGCATATTCATAAGCTCGATCAGAGTATTCTAAAATTTATGTATATGGTAGTTCATGATGAATTGCCCATATGCATCAGTCAAGGATTGCAGAATTATATCATTCTGTAGATCCTGGTCTAACTTCATTCCGAGCTTCTCAAGCTCTTTCAAGTTTTGGATCATTATCAGATAATGATCTTGGATTGACTGCCCATCATGCATTTTAGCCTTGAATAGTCATTTAATGACCTGATATTTGGCTGCACGACTCTATTCATCAAATAATTCATGCAGGTGAGCTAACATTTGGTGGGCAGTCTTGATATCTTCATGTTCGCACTGATGCTTATCAGACATCGAGCCCAACATGTAGTGTTTGGCCTTATTATCTTCATCCATCCATTTGTCAAGAGATGCCCTCTATTTAGCGGATGGACAAGCCGGTAAGATGGGGGGATCTTGGTCCGATACATGAGTCAATTTCTTGAAATCCAAAATAATTTTGAAGTTTCGAAGCCAATTCTTGTGATTGGGTTCGATCAGTCTATGGGTGTCCAGGATATGGGCTAGTGGGTTGGACCCAGATATTTTTCTTTTTTCTGTAGAGAATCAAAGTTTCTTATTAAATTTTTTAATTAAGACTTGATCAATTTATTTAGGAGTTTGATTTTTAAACAAATTAGCTCCCATTATTTTGTCGGATCCCTACACTCTCTCTATAGAGATGCAAAAATCTCCATGATTATTGATTTCTAGTGGGTGGTGCAGTTCCACCAACTGACTCATCATCTCACCTAATAGTTATTGATGATGGGTTAGCCAATGAGTGAACAACTCTTGTCCAATAATTCTCTAATCATGGTGCACCCAGACTTGATCTCTAATTCATGAATCTCATCATGCCCAGAATATTGATCCACTTCTTAGTTAAGTCAGACTGACTATTTGTACAAATTGGATTTCTAATTGGGTTCCTCACTATATCCAGATTATTGAGCCCAATCCATCCTCCAGTCCGTAGCATCCAATGCCCAATAGATATGGTTGCATCATTTTGATGCAACTGAACCACTATGATCAATCGAGAACAATCAACCCTAGGATGGGCCCACACATCTACAATGGTGGAAGACCTTAGACTTAATCTTTTCTTAGAAAGATTTGATTTAGGTCTCTTTAAACTTGATTTGACATAGCCATAACCATTATAACTAACCTAGTAGCATGGGTTAGCTCGTATTGTTAGCCACCTTAGATTAGGACTGGGCCTACAAATATAGTCAGATAAGTAAGATTGGTGGAAGGGATATGCCATTAACTTGATAAAAATGCATCCAAGTTAAGTAGCTTTCAATAAAAAATCAGTCGATCATATCTATCAAACTTACCTTAGATACCAAATTATTGAGCCAAAACCAATCGAATTAGTTTACAATCCAGACTCTAACCACTGAGTCTAATTAGGTCTTAACTTGATCGATCACTCATATGACTCAACCTTGACCCAGACTTAATCCTATTAGGTTAGTCAATTTAAGTACTCTTGATCCCACCTAACCAACTCTTGATTTGATTTAATCAACCGCTAGACCTAATTGAGCTACCCAAGCTCGAATCCAATTTTATGAATATGTCTTAGATCTGAAAATTCTTAATTTTAGATCTAATATATTTTATAATCTTAATTCTCAATTAAGTTTAGTATTCATAAACAAAATATGTATATAAAATCCTAGGATTTTAGGATCTAAGATTTTGCAGAAAATAAGTTTTGATTTTTGATTAAGGTCGAACGCACAGCACCCTACACACCATAAGAACACCACATCGAATGCAAGGAGAGGGCCTTTAAATATTACTTCATTCTTATGATCGAATGGCCAAGAAGAATGTCTTAATCAGAAATATGATAAATCTACAAAACTAGTTAGATCTACATCATATATCATATATATAAAAATTAATCTAACTAATAATATATTTTGCATACATCTCATCATATCATACATATTTTTAGATCTAAATTATCTCATAAATATCTAAAAAATAAGATTTAAATTTAATCATATCAAATTAAAGTTTATTCTAAAAAATTTTGCAGAATTATTCTGTAACTAGTCGAAACATGTATCTATCATATCTCATATGAATAAATTAAATAAATATATTTTTTATTTTTTAGATCAAATTACAATATTTATAATTTTAAAAAATAGTAAATAAATAGATCTAAAAATTATAATTAATTAAATTAAAATTATGATCATGCTAGACTACATATAGAATAATTCAATTCCTAGTCTAGTCATGCATCTTATACATCTTAGACCTAGATTATTTAATTTTTAATTATTTAATTTTAGATCTAATCACATCTAATGTAATATCTAAAATCATCTAATTATCAAGTTAAAAATAAATTAGAATCAGATCTAATGTATTATGGAATCTGGCTCTGATACCAGTTGAAGGAAAAAACTTATTTTCTAGGTCAGGTTCGTTCAGATCTGATTGAATCAGGAAGGATATTTTAAAAAAATTTTCTCTAAGATCTTAATCAAATCTGAGACTCCTCAGATTTGATCTTATTAATCTAATAATTAAAAATAAAATAAAAATAAAAATTAAATCTAATTTAATTATACCTTTATGTTTTGGGTAATCCAATTATCCTGTGATGATATCGATGTTTGCCTGAGGTTCTAGATGTAGCCATGCAAGCACCTGGCCTCTATCGGTATCCACTGAGATAGATCTAAAGATCTTCTTCTTCTCAATCAATCCTCCAAAAATTAGATCTGAATCTAATATTGAAGGTCTTCAAAATGGCTTTTGAAGAACAGCCATCATCTCTTGTAGCAGTGCTGCTTTCTTCCTTTTCTGGTGTCTTTCACTTGCTTGGATCGCACCTTCTTCATGCCCAAAGTTCCTTGGGCATGGAGAGGAGAGAGAGGACTAGAGGGTGGCATGGAGAAGGAGAGAGAGGGGCTATGTGGCATGGGCTAAAGGCAGAATCCTTGAATTCTAGATGCAGACAGAGTTTATATAGATCCTATTGCACCATGCAGTGCCACATCATCCAAGCCAATTACAATCCTTTGTACAATCAAATCTAAATCTGATTGATGGAATGACATCATCTGATCTAATCAGATTAGAGACCCTCAAAACTCTGCTTAGGTGGTGCCAAGACTGGGTCAAACAAGTCTTCTTGACGCCACCTAATTTAATTTCCTGAAGCAACTAGAGTCCCATCTACATGGGACTCCATATTTTATCCTCATGGGGTGCACGCCTCCCTAGGTGTGTGCCTTCTTCCTATCTGAAGGCTTGTTCTTTCTTTCTGTCTATCTTTTAGTAGGAGGACAAGTCCTCGGGTTCTCTCCTATGGGTGCATGACACATGGACAGATGTCTAAGTGTCTAGGATCAACATTTGACCAATGTTCAAAGACAAGATTTAGCAGATGACAAAAAATGATAAGTGTTGTCTCAAATTTATCTCATAAATTAAGACAACCCTTTTTTGACCTAGACAAGTTTTAGTCAGACCAAGTAAAGGTTCCTGAGTGAGCCCAAACACATTTAGTTCAGTCGAGACAAGTTTTAATGATTGTTAAAGGAGAATATTAGGCTCAATCGTGGGCTAGCATGATTTTCTTGAATCTAATTAAATCTTATTCAAATTAATTGAACTGGATTAATCCAATTGATGATATCCAAATTCAAACCCTTGTTTGTGTGATCTAGTTGGTTTAGTTTCATATGATAATGGGATATGTCGCGATCTCTATCATTGACAACATTGAAATACCTTTTGATGGATTAAAACTTTTTTGATTTAGATAACTAGTATGATCGATCGTCCAAATCATTCTAATTGCTCTCAAAATCTATAGTGACACATAGCAGCATATGGTGGCAACCCATCAGAATTGAAAACGAACCTTTTGGTACAGTTACCTGTGTGATTAAGTTCCTCTATCTTGAGCTCCGACTGGATTAGGGTTAAGGTGATCTCGTCAAATCCTAATTTTCATCATACGAATTAATCATTCGATTCTAGTCCAATGTAAAAATTCTAATAGAAAATCTTTCTATTATTTCACTCTGCCATGGCCATGGACTTATAGACTTGATTCTCATGATCATCATAGGGCTGCTCCTCATCTACCGAGGTAGATAGATCTCCTATTGGTACAATTCAATTCCTACAGTGAACATCCTATAGCCAACATATACCTCAGGATTCCAAATGGCTAGGAGACCGAGTTATGGTGTAGTTAAACTATAACACCCTCAAGGTGAACTATCGATGCACCTCAGATCAAAAAATCAGACACAGTACTATAGCTTCGAGCCAGTCATCAATGATAAGGTTGACTTCCTCATGATTGCTCGAGGAGGTTATGCTTAGTGCCCTTGTTCTTTAATGAGTACCTATACTCTCACTCCGATGTCTCTATACTATTAACTCAAGATTCATCTATCCAAAAGAAGAGATCGTATACCAACATTTTAGATCAATCACCATCCTTATGATGATCCTACGATCGAAAGAATTTTTTGAGTTAATAATAAAAATTCATGTCTTAAATTTTTAACTCTTAAAAATATGAACTATCATTATCATTAACTCAAAGGATGTATCACAGACACTTTCAAATACATACTATGATAGAAAATAATTTATTTTTATTATTTATAGTTAAAATTATAATTTGCCCTTAGAAGTGTATTACAAGTGTTAGCCAATCTAGCTTCTAGGGCACACATATCTAACATGGTTTAATCTTGGTTTTGTTTGGTTAAAAGATCTTGTTTGACCAAGTCAAAATAGGAGTCCTAGTGTGACTAGGACTTCCTATCACCTGCGCCACTTAATCCTCATGCCCCATGCCCTTTTCATTTTGTTTCTTACATAAAAATTCTCCACTCCCATGGCTTCTCACACTCTCTTTCTCTCCCCCTTTTCTCATATGGCAATTTGTTGGAAGACCAAATCAAAAGATGAGTTAGCTTTGCTTAGAATTCTATGAGATAGAATCCTTGTTGACCAAAACACCTTCCCTGGAGTGCTGCCCTCTCTTTTAATTAATTCTTTTCTTATTCCATGAAAATAATCTTCTTTTTTGTGCACCCTCCCTTGCTGGTCCATGCCAATAATTATGGAGGAGGCACCTAAGAGTTGGGTGCGCCAACAACTTTCCATGTTTGGATATTCCTAGTCTAGGATTTTGATTTAACTTGGACTCTTTTTTTTCTCTATTTATTGGATGAATTTTATTCTAATTTTTTCATGAAATATAGATCTTTGGGAGAGGTTTGGAGTATGCAAAGATTAGAGAAAGAGGGTCCTTGGGCATGGGGGTTCCATAGGTACCATACTAGGTGTCTAGGTGAGAAAAAAGAGAAGAAGAAGAAGGTCTTCTTCTAGGGCTGTTTTATTTTCAATCTCTCCTTCATTTTTTGAGTCTTTTCTAAGAGAGTTTTAAATTAGTAAACTCTCATCTTTCTTCTCATATTTTGGAGAGTCTAAATTTTGAAGAAGGAAGCATCGGATCGACCGTCGAAGAAGGATCAGCATAGTACTAGCATGCTATGCTGATTTTCTGTATCGAACTTTAGATCAGAGATCGTAGGCTTGTATGGATGACTCCTAGAGGCCAGATGCGTGTGCGACTCATGACTTCATTCTCAAGCCTGGATCAGCAAGTTAGAACATCTAAACTTGCTCAAATAATAGATCTGATCTATGACTTCATACCTGCATTTGATATAGTACAGATCTAGATTGATTTTTGATCATACCTTAAATATTTAATTTATTTAAGTCTTCTACTGTAAGATCTTGAAAAAGTTTTCAGGATCTACCTGTAAAACCTTAGATCTGGTTCCTTCAATTGGTATTAGAGCAAAATTATTATTACATAATTTTTATGCATATTTAGATTATTTCTTAGATTAGATATAATTTATAATTTAATTATTAAATTTAAAATTAAAATAAAAAATTTAGATCTCATGAACTACCATAAGGTTGTCCTGTTGTAAGGTTTATCCCTTACAGTTAATAGGTTATCCTAGTTCGTGATGATCTGACTCTAATCATAAATTTATTAGATTTGATCTAATTTTATTTATAATTTAATAGATTAAAAATAATTTTAGATCTAAAAATAAAATATTTTAGATTGCATGGATTGTCATAAGATTGTTCTGCTGTAAGATTTATCCCTTATAGTGAATTGGTTGTCCTAGTACGTGCTGATCTAAAATATTGATCATAAAATTTTAAATTAGATCTAAAAAATTTTATGATTTAGTTAAAAATATTTTAATCTAATTTTAATCTTCAAAAATATGTTAGTTTGGATCTAAAAAAATTTATGATTGATTATTATTGAAATTATTTCAATTACATGAACCTATTTAGATTAGATCTAAAGTAGATTCATGTTTATGTTACTTGCATATTGATTATGAATCAAACATGCAACTTGGTTGATAGAGCCATATTATAAAAATATTTTATAAATATAAAAACTATTTTTGAAAGTCAAACCCCAACCCTCAGCCCAAAATTTTATTAAGAATAAAAAAGTTGTTTGATTAGATTCTAGGATTGTAAATTGAAGATCCTATGTCATGAATCATAACATATTGGGGTAATGAGTTAGTGGAGATTAGGTCCATTAATTGGATTAGACCTAGAGTTAGATTAAAGAATGGACTTAATTAGAGAATTAACTAAATCAAATTAATTATTATCTTAGATTAGATCAAGGATTCTCTAGATCAATTGCAATAGTTGTAGTTGGTCAAGTCCATGTCTTTAACAAGACCCAAGATGGACTTGATTCTTGGCTATGCGGTCTAGCACAAACTGTTAGGTTGATCTAATTAAAACTAATTAAATTAGTTGGTGTCTAAGATAAACCAGACCAGTGGTTTTTAATTGGCAGCTTGCTTACCAGGCCATTTTTGATGGTGTCTAAGGCAAGCCTGGCAGACCCTTCCACCGATCGAACTTAGCCTCTTGATGAGATTATGTTTTGAATAAATCACTTAACTATTCGAGCTGACCCATGTCAGCTAGGTAAATTAGTTTGACTGATTTAGATGCTCCTAGACCAGCCTATTAATGATCTTCCTTAAGCTGACTTGGTGAAGTTAGTGGGAGGAGCATGACAAGCTGGTTAATCTGACCTACTCGCTTCTATAAATTAAATTTTTTAAAATTATTAAATCTCTAAAATAAAATAGTTATATGATAACTGGATCATAGCCTCTCATTAAAGTGGATGATAATGAGTCCATCAGTTGGATAATCATTGGAGGCCCAAAGGCCTGGTGCTCATCGATTGATGGAATTATCATTCATTATATGATCTCTTGGATACATCTTTCTAAATAGTGGTCAGGTGAGCCAACCAAAGTTGGGCCTGATCATTCATTGATTGGATGGGCTAAGTTTGGTCATGTTAATGATTGGACCTAACAGGACCCTTTTCTAAGAAGGCCAATGCCAACTGATCAGGGCTTGGGACAAAATTTAATTATTAAAAATTATTCGATGAAATAATTGATTATTAATGTACACTTAGATGTACATGGGTGGGCCAACCAAAGTTGGGCTCATGTACAGTCTATGTGGATTCTAGTACCCACTAAGAAATTAGGATAATTTCTCAAATTGGAAGTAGAGGCTACTAATTTGAATAAAATAGTGGGAGAAATCTTTTGATTAAAGTCCAAATCTTTAGGTTTAATGAATTAATTACTAATTAGATTTTGGTTTTTCTTTATGCAGATATATCCATTTTTCTATCGCTCCAATCATTATTGGACAATTATAAGTTGGTGGGATCCAACCTTGATAGCTGGTATCGAAAATTGAAGATCATCTTGGAGCTTGAATGGATCCTATATGTGCTGATGGATCCTGCACCTAAGGAGCCGACTGTCAATGCATGTGGAACAGTCAAAGACACTTATTAGAAGTTGCTTAGTGACTGAACCATGGTGCACTGCATTATGCTAGCTGTGATGAGCGACGAGTTCAATCGTAGGTTTAAGATAGCTCAGCCAAATAAAATTCTTTAAGTGTTGGAGGATTCTTTTGACACACCCAATGACGTTGAGAGGCACAAGACTAGTTGTGCCATCTTCAACACCAGAATATGGGATGGAGTCTCTATCACTGATCATGTACTGTATATGATCGAGCTGATAGAGCACTTGAGTAAACTCAACTTTTCTTTGTATGAACAACTTGGGAAAGATGCAATATTGAACTCACTGCCAAAGTCCTAACTTTCTTTTCTTACTCATTACAGAATGATAAAGCCTGAAGTAAACTACCATGGTTTACTGGGTTACTTCAAAACTTTAAGAAGGATCACCAGCTCCATAAAGAGTTGGTGAACTTAGTGGGAGGTTCGTCTTCTGGTTCTCGATCCTTTAAAAAAGAAAAGAAGAACAAGAAGAAAAAATAAAGAAGGTGCAAGTTTAGACTAGGACATCAGTGTAGGGCCAGATCAAGAAGATCAAGCCTGATAAGAGTCAAGTTGAATGCTTTTTTTGTAAGAAGCGGGGGCATTAGAAGAAGAACTATCCTCAGTACATTGCCTTCCTAGATCCGAATAGGCAGAGAAAGATGCAAGCTATTGCTGGGCATGGTATTTATATGATAACTCCTTATAATTTCTCTATTTATGATATTACTGACTGGATATTGGATAGTAGCCCTTATCATATTTGCAATTCATTGCTGGGGTTATAGGTTAGTAGAAGATTCGAGCAAGATGAGAGATTTCTAAACGTTGGAGATAGAAGACCGATTCCAGTTCTAGCTTGAGAAATTTTGAAACTTGTATTTGAATCTCATACTGTTGTTCTTAGTGATTGTCATTTTTATCCTAGTTTTTTTTAAAATATCATTTCTATAGGTCTTTTGGCCATGAACAATTATGAAATTTCAATAAAGAAATGAGTTTGTAATATCATTATGAATGGTGTTACTGCTTTCTATGGACAATTGAGTAATGGTGTATATATGTTATCACAACCTATTAATGTAGTCTATTCTACTGGCAAGCATCCTAGATTAGATAGTGTATCAGATATCTACTTATGGCACTGTAGGTTAGGTCATATAAACAAGAATAGGATAAACAGGTTGACTTAAGAGAAAATTTTTGAAGTCAGTGATTGTGAATCACTTCCAATCTGTGAGTCCTATCTTCTTGGTAAAATGACCAAGTCATCTTTTACTGAAAAAGATGAGAGAGCCAATGAGCTTTTAGGTCTAGTACATACTGATGTATGTGGACCAATGAGCATAAGTGCCAGATTTGGATATGTCTATTTCATCACTTTCATAGATGATCTATCTAGATATGGATATGTCTATCTGATGAAATATAAGTCAGATTCTTTTGAAATGTTCAAATAATTCTGAAGTGAAGTAGAAAAATAAATTGGGAAGAGTATTAAAACTTTTCGATATGATTGAGAAGGAGAATACCTTTCTGATGAGTTTTCACGTATTTAGGAGAGAATGAAATTCTCTCCAAATGGACTCTTCTTAGAACACCACTGCATAATGGTGTGTCTAAAAGGAGGAATTGAATTTTGTCAGACATGGTCCGATCCATGTTGGGATTTGCCAGCTTGCCGAAATCCTTCTAGGGATATGCACTCGAATCAGCTTATTATCTATTAAATAGGATTCCAAGTAAGTCTGTAGTTAAAACCTCATATGAGATATGGACAGGGAGTAAATTAGCACTTTCACATCTTAGGATTTGGGGGTGCCCGACTTATGTTAAATGGTTAGTTACAAACAAACTTAGACCTAGGTCTGATAAGTGTACATTCATAGGATACCCAAAAGAGACCAAAGGATACTATTTCTACCATGCTGATGAACAAAAGGTGCTCATCAGCCTTAGGGCAATCTTTTTGAAAAAGAAGTTCCTTGGTGAAGGAACTATTGTCTCTAAGGTTGAACTTAATGAAGTTCAATAGGTAGAAAGTCCGACGCAGAATATTGAACCTAAGTCGGATTTGATCAGATCAGATCTAAAGTCTAGTGAATCTGCACCATTAAGGCGATTCGATAGAGTACCGCACCATCCAGATAGATACTATGGATTCTTGGTCTAGGATGGTGATCCCATCGAACTCGATGAGAACGATGAGGATCCGATCACTTGTATGGATGCGATGTAGAGATCCAACTCTGAGAAATGGCTAGAAGCTATGAGATTTGAAATGGATTTCATGAAGGTCAATGATGTATGGATATTAGTTGACCCAACTGAAGGGGTTGAACCCATTGGGTGTAAATGGGTCTTCAAAAGAAAGAGGGGTGTAGACGAAAAGGTAGAGACCTATAAAGCCCGTTTGGTTGCCAAGAGGTATCATCAATGTTATGGTATTGACTATGATGAGACGTTCTTCTCTGTGGCAATGCTTAAGTCCATTCGGATCATGCTTGCCATTGCTGCCCATCTGGACTATGAGATCTGGCAGATGGATGTGAAGATAGCTTTCTTAAATGAAGAGCTGATCGAAGAGGTATATATGATACAATCTGAAGGATTCACATCCATAGATGAGTCCAATGTGTGCAAGCTTCAGAGATCCATTTATGGATTAAAGCAGGCACCTCGAAGTTGGAACATGCATTTTGATAAAGTGATCAAAATGTATGGCTTCATTAAGAATGGAGGAGAACCCTGCAGTTATAAATGGGCAAATGATCCAGTAGTGGTATTTCTTATTTTGTACATGGATGACATTCTCTTAATAAAAAATAGGTTATTTTCCATCACATATGTGTATTTAGTATCTGTGATACATCCTTTGAGTTAGTGGTAATGATAATTCATATTTTTAAGAGTTAAAAATTTAAGACATGAATAATCATTATTAACTCATAAAATGCTCCCGACCATAGGATCATCATGAGGATGGTGATTGATCCAGAAGGTTGGTGTACAATCACTTCTCTTTAGTAGATGAATCTTGAGTCTATGGTGTGGAGACACCGGAGCGAGAGTACAGGTACTCGTTAGAGAATGAGGGCACTGAGCGTGACCACCTCGAGTAGTCATTAGGAAGTCTACCTTCTCGTCAATGACTGACTCGATGCTGCAGTGGTGTGTCTGGTTCTTTGACCTGAGGTGCATCGACAGTTCACCTTGAGGGTGTTATAGTTTGACTACACCATAACTCGGTCTCCTAGCCATACGGAATCCTGAGGTGTATGTTGGCTATAGCATGTTCATTGTAGGAACTGGATTGCATCAAGATGGAATCTATCTACCTCGGTGGTAGAGGAGCAGCCCTATGATGATCATGAGAATCAAGTCCAGAAGCCCATGGCCATGGCAGAGTGAAATAATAGAAAGAGTTTCTATTTAGATTTTCACATCGGACTTGAATCGAATGATTACATCATATGACAGAAACTAGGGTTTGACGAGTTCACCTTAACCCTAATCTGATCGGGGCTCAAGATAGAAGAACTTAATCACACAGGTAGCTGCACCAAGAGGTTCGCATTCAGCTCTGATGGGTTGCCACCATATACTGCTAGGTGTCACTGGTGGATTTTGGGAGCAATTAGAATGATTTAGATGATCGATCATTCTAGCTGTTCGAATCAGAAGAGTTCTGATCCATCGAAAGGAGTTTCGATGATGTCGATGATAGAGATCATGACATATCCCATTACCATACAGAACTGAACCTAACTGGGTCACACAAATAAGGGTTTGAATCTGGTGATCATCAATTGAACTGAATCCAGTTCAATTGATCTGAATGAGATTCAATTAGGTTCAAGGAAAATCGTGCTAGCACTCGATTGAACCTAACGTTCTTCTTTTACTATCATAAATAGTTGTCCTGACTGAGCCAAAGGAGTTTGTGCTCGATCAGAGGCCTTCACTTGGTCTGACTGGAGCCTGTCCAGGTCAGAAAAGGGTTGTCTTATTTTGTAAGACAATACCTACCATTTTTGGTCACCTGCCATTTCTCATCCTTTGACTTTGGTCAAAAGTTGACCTTTGACTGGTCAAATGTTGACCATTGACACTTTGACTTCTGTCCACGTGTCATGCACCTATTGGAGAGCTGGTGGGGGCTTGTCCTCCTACCAGAACCTGGCAAGGAAGGAGGGCGCACGCCACCCTTGGCGTGTGCCCAAGTTGGAGGCGCCTAGGAGTCCCTATTGGATAAGGACTCCATCTCCTTTTTGGATTGCGATTAGACTCCTCCTAAGAACCAACTTTGACTGATCTTAGGCACCATCTAAGGATGAATCCAAGGGACTCTATTCCCACCAATCAGATTTAGATCTGATTTCATAAAGGGTTGTGATTGGTTGGGAAGAAGAGGAGTTGGATCACGCATAGTCTATAAATAAGACCCTGTGCCCATCCCCAAAAAAAAAACACAATTCCCATGCCCCAAGGCTGCCTCTCTATTCCTCCTCCATGCCAAGTCCATCATCCCCCTCTCCTCTCCACGTCCAAAGTAGTTTGGGATCCAGTTGGTGCAATCCATACAGGTGAAAGGTGACAGAAAGCTAGAAGGCTGCGCTGCTGCAAAGGACAACTACTGATCTTCAAAAGGTATTTTGAAGATCCTCCAAATCAGATTTAGATCTAATTTTTGGAGATGTGATAGAGAAGAAGAGGATCTCTAGATCCAGCCTAAGTGGATATCCGATAGAGGCTAGGCACTTGCGTGGCTAGATCCAGAACCTTCCGCTGCTTACAGGATCATCAACGGGTAATAGGATTACCCACATCAAGGTAAATTAAATTTGATTTAATTTATCTAAATTTTATTTTATTATTAGAATAATAAGAATTAGATCTAAAATATCTCAGATCTAATTTGGATCAAAGAAAAAAATTTTTGAAATATATCTCTTGATCCGATCAGATCTGAACGAACCTGGTCCGAAAAATCAGGATTTTCCTTCAACTGGTATCAGAGCCAAGGTTCTAAAGTATTTAGATCTAATTTTAAATTTATTTTAATTAAAAAATAAGTGATTTTAGATGTCACATGAGATGTGATCAGATCTAAAATCAGAAAAAATTAAAATTAAATGATTTGGATCTAAGATTAGAAAATATGCATGACTAGTTCTAAAATAGAATAGTTCTATAGAATAGTCTTGCATGTTTTAATTTAATTTGATTAAATCATATTTTAGATCTATTTATTTACTATTTTTTGATATTATAATTATTATAATAATATCTAAAAAATAGTAAATAAAAATTATTTAATTTTAACATCATATGAGATATGATTGATGCATGTCTAGACTAGTTGTAGAATAGTTCTACATAGTTATCTAGATTAGAGTTTATTTTGATAAGATCAATTTAAATCTAATTTTTTAGATTATTATGAGATAATTTAGATCTGAAAAATATGCATGATTCGATACATGAGATGTATGCAAAATATGCCATGATTAGATCTAATTTGTATATGAGATATATGATATAGATCTAAAACTATTTTGTAGTATTACATGTTCCTGATTAAGGCGTTCCTCTTGGCCGTCCGGTCATAAGAACGAAAAAGGGTTTAAAGGCCCTCTCCTCCCATCCGATGGGGTGTTCTTATGATGTGTAGGGGTGCTGCGTGTTCGTCCTTAATCAGAAACCCAAAACTTACTTTCTGCAAAACCCTAGATCCTGAAACCCTAGGATTTATTGTGCATATTTTGTTTATGAACCCTACTTAATTAAGAATTAAGATTATGGAATATTAATTAGGTCTAAAATTGAGAATTTTAGATCTAAGACATATTCATAATACTGGGTTCGGGCTTGGGTAGCTCAATTAGGTCTAAGCGGTTGATCAAACCGAATCAAGAGTTGGTTAGATGGGATCAACAATGCTTAAATTGACCAGCCTAATAGGATTAAGTCTGGGTCAAGATCGAGTCACGATCAAGCAAGACCTAATTAGGCTCAGAGGTTAGAGTCTGGATTGTAGGCTAACCCAATTGGTTCTGGCTCAACAATTTGGTGTCTAAGGTAAGTTTGGCACATACGACCGACTGATTTTTAATTGGAAGCTACTCGACCTGAATGCATTCTTGTACGAGTTAATGGCATATTCCCTTCCACCGATCTCACTTACCTGGCCATATCTGTTGACACAGTTCTGATCTTGAGGTGGTCAATAATCCGAGCTAACCCATGCCACTAGGTTAGTCATAATTGTTATGACTATGACAAGTCTAGTTTAATGAGACCTGAATCAATTCTCCCTAAGAAAAGATTAAGTCTGAGGTCTTCCACCATTGTAGATGTGCGGGCCCTTCCCGGGGTTGATTGTTCTCGGCTGGATACAGTGGCTCAGTTGCACCGGAAAGATGCAACCATGTCTATTAGGCATTGGATGCTATGGGCTGGAGGATGAGTTGGGCTCAATATTCTGGATATGGTGAGAGACTCAATTAGGAATCCAGTCTATGCAAATGGTGGGTCTGACTTAACTAAGGAGTGGATCAATATTTCCGGATACGGTGAGATTCATGAATTAGAGACCAAGTTTGGGTGCACCATGATTAGAGAATCATTGAACAAGAGTTGTTCACTCATTGGCTAACCCATCACCAATAACTGTTAGGTGAGGTGATGAGTCAGTTGGTGAGACCGCACCACCCACTAGAAATCATTAATCATGGAGATTTTCGCATCTCTACAGAGGGAGTGTAGGGATCCGAGAAAATAGTGGAAGCTAATTTATTTAAAAATAAAATTCCTAAATAAATTGGTCAAGTCATAATTACAGTATCTAACTAGAATCTTTGACTCTCTACAGGAAAATGTCTGCGTCCAACCCATTGGCACGTATCCTGGACACACATAGACTGACTGGACCCAATTATAAAGATTGGCTCAGGAAACTACAAAATTATTTTGGATTCGAGAAGTTAACCCATGTATTGGACCAGGACCCTCCCACCTTACCAGCCCGTCCATCTATTGAACAGAGAGCGTCTCTGGAAAAATGGATAGACGAAGATAATAAGGCCAGATATTACATGTTGGGCTCGATGTCTGATGAGCTCCAGCGCCAACATGAAGATATCGGACTGCTCGCCAAATGTTGGCTCACCTGCAGGAGATGTTTGGTGAACAGAGTCGCGCAGCCAAGTATCAAGTCACGAAATGACTTTTTAAGGCTAAGATGCATGATGGGCAGTCAGTCCAAGATCACTGTCTGATGATGATCAAGGACATGGAAGAGCTTGAGAAGCTCGGTGTGAAGTTAGACTTGGATCTGCAGAATGATATTATTCTGCAATCCTTGACTGATGCATATGGGCAATTCATCATGAATTACCACATGCATAAACTTCAAAATTTCTTGGCCGAATTAATGAATATGCTGGTCACCGCTGAGCTTTCTATGAAAGGTTCTAAAGGCTCAGTTCTTGCTATGGAACGGACTTCTTCCAAAAGAAAGTCTTATGGAAAGAAAAAGAAGTCTGCGAAAAAGCAGAAGGTGGAAGGAGGAAAGAAGAAGAAGGCAGAGCGAAGAAGAAGGCCGCTGTCAAAGAAAAGTATTTTCATTGCAACAGCGACGGCTACTGAAAGCGGAACTGTCCTACTTACCTGGCCACCTTGAAGAACAAGAAGGAAGGTCCTTCTGGAGGTATGCTTGTTATTGAGTCTAACCTTATGGTTTCTTCTGCATCCAGTTGGGTGCTTGACTCTGGTTCTAGTGCTCATCTGTGCACTTCCATGCAGGGTCTTGAGGATAGCAGGAGGTTGAGGGATGGAGACATGATCCTACGTGTCGGTAATGGAGCAAGAGTTGCTACAGTGGCGGTGAAAACATACCCTCTTCGATTACCATCTGGTTTAGACTTAGTTTTGAAAGACTATTATTATGTGCCTGCAGCTAGTAGGAATTTGATTTCTGTTTCATGCTTAGCACTAGAAGGCTATGTGATTACCTTCTTTAAGGACCATTGTAACATTCTTTATGGAAGAAATAAAATTGCAAATGATTTTCTTATTAACGATCTTTATCAGCTACATATTGATGTATCTGTTCTTAACATCGAGCCAAACTTATGATGCCAAAATGACCCTAGGATATCCAAATGATACGGTATCTATGGCCACCTGAGATTAGGTTCATATAGACAGAGTGAACAAGGACACAAATTGGAGGAAAAAATGGGTTATGAGTCCATTAAGCTTTCGAAGTCATATCCAACTTTTAAATCTTGTCTTCAACGCAAAATGGACTAAACTTCCTTTGTAGGACATGGGGAAAGGGCCACTGCTCTTCTTGCCCTAGTAACATTACATGTGTGCGGCCATTTGTGTGTATCCGACTAGAGCATATTGTCTACTTCATTATCTTTTATCGATATGCTATCCTAGGGATGGGTATTTATATCGTGATGAGACACCAGTCTGGAAGACTGTTTGAAAAGTTCAAAGAATTCAGACTGAAGTAGAAAAATAAACTAGAAAATCCATTAAGGTTCTTCGATGTAATCGAGGAGGTGAAATCTTAGCCCAAAAAATTTTTTTTTCCTATAGACTATCTCAAGCGAAAAATGGCATGAATCTTTCAATGGACTCCATCAGGAATACCTCAACTCACGGGGTTTCAGAATGGAACAATCGCGGATCTATTGGATTTGGTGTCCGAATCCATTATGAGCTTTCACAGACCTTCCTGATTTTTTAAAGGGATCACTCATTGTTAAACTTCAATTTACTACTAAATAAGTTTCCTCTAAACCGTTCCGACCACACCGATGAGATATGGCATGGTAAGAAACCAACGTCGTGAGTATTCTCAAAATTTGGGGTTGTGTCGACTCATGTCAAAGACAACAAGTGATAAGTTTAGCTTAGGGGTCCTTCAGAAGCTCGATCAATGGATATCCTAAAGAGCAATTAGAATACTATTTCTACGTTCCAGAAAGACACAATGTGATTGTCAGTCGACATGCCCCTCTTTCTTGAAAAATAAATTTATTCAAGAATAGCGGGCATTAGAAAGCAGATTAAGCTTGTGAGAAAAGTCTCACAAGTACAAACGACGCTAAAGGATCATTAGAACCAAAATCAGGTTGAGCAATAAAACATACCTCCTCCACTCGTAGTATCGAAAAGAGTTTTCTCATCCTCCTAAAAGATACTTAGGTATATTATTTCAGAGGAAGTAGAAAAATATTTCCTCTAGTAATGGCTCATGGTTGATGATCCCTCAAAAAAACCATTACAATGAGGCTGATATTAGATATCGATCTTCTGAGAAAAGCTAGAAGGCAAAGTTAGCAGAAAGTTCAACTCGATGCACTCGAACCAATCTGGACCTTATAGACCACCAGAAGAATAGTGCCTATTGGGGTTGTAAATGGATCTTCAGGAGAAAGATTGTGCAGATGGGAATGTGGTGACATTCAAGCGTAGACTAGTGGCAAAGGTTATAGTCAATTGTGAAGGCATTGGACTATCAGGATACCTTTTACTTTAGTGGCTATGCTAAAAATCCATCCACACATTGCCTTATTATTCTATCTTCGATAATTAATTTATGGGCAAATGGACGTAAAAATGGCATTGTTAAATGGATATCTTGAGGAAGATAATCTTATATGGAACAGCCACTAGATTCACATTTCAGTGATACTGATCACAAGTTTTGCAAGTTGAGTCCATATATGGATTAAGCAAGATCTCGAGCTGGAACGTCATTTAAATGATTGTGATCAAAAAGTATGTTTCATCAAAATTGAGAGGAATTGTCTTCAAAAGGCTGGATGTTTTCTTTTCTTGTATTGTACGATGGCCTATGACATCCTCCTTATTAGAATGATATTCCTCATGTTGACTGAGAGTCAAAAATATGGTTCCAAAATTCTCATGGACTCATGAAATACCTAGGTGGAAGCATCCTTTATTCTTAGGAATTAAGATCATAGGGATAGAGTCGATAGTTTATGCGACTATTACCAGAGATGTACATAGAGAAAGTACTAAAGAGGTTTTAGTATGTTGAAAACTCTGGAGGATATTATACCCTTCAGAATAGTATTCATTCTTTTCCAAAGATCTGATGTGTTCCTAGCACATCGAGTGAAATAGGAATGCATGAGCAGATCCCTTATGCTTCTGCAATAGGGAGCCTCTATCTATGTCCAGTCTATGTACACACTTTGATATAGGCTCATGTTCGTGAGTCGTCAAAGTAGATATCTTGTCAAATCTAGTTGAAGAACAACTGGACTTCTGTTGAAATATAGTCCTAGTACTTAAGAAAAACTGAGGAATTATATTTATCTTTCCTAAACGGAGAACTGCAAAGCTCCAGGTTAATATGATAAAGACTGCAATATTTTATGGTTCGATTGTAGGTGATGAATCGAATTGAAGTTTACTTGTGTGCTAAGTTAGGCTGCCTCCAACTTAGTGAGTTCCAAGCAGAAGCCGTATACATATCCATCTATGGAATAAATTATATCGCGCATCAGAGGCTGCGACTGAAGCATTTCTGGATACAAGAAAGTTTTGCTTGCAGAAATTGGAGTAATGCCATGCAGATGCCTTCCTCATACTACGATAACAATGCTTGCCATAGCCCTTGCTAAGAAGTCGGGGAATGAATCTCACCAAAGAAATCCAAGCACATTGAGCGGCGAGTACCACCTCATCACTCACAGATCATATCCTCGAGAAGGATTACGTCCGAGAGTCAAGAGTAGTCGACTCCACAAACGAAGCTGTTGATGACCTTGCCACAAACCCTTACAAGCCATTGGGCCGGACGTGTAGGAAGATACGAAGCCTCAAATCTTAAAGAAGATGGGAGTGTTAGACTTTTTATAGCAATTTGACCTTATAGCGATTAAGTGGAGAGTTGTTAATATATTGTGCCCTAGAACAGCCAGAATTGGCTTTGACGCACTTATAATATCACTTATAGGGCATAAATATTATTAACTTTATTTGATTACCAAATTCAATCAAAATAATATTTATTTCTACACATATGTTTAGATTATGTCTGTGATACATCCTTTGAGTATGCATGGGATAATTCATATTTTTTAGAGTTAAAATTTTAACACATGAATAATCATTATTAACTCATAAAATGCTCCCGACCATAGATCATCATGAGTATGGTGATTGATCCGAAGGTTGCGTGTATAATCCTTCTCTTAAGTAGATAGTCTTGAGTCTAGGTTGGAAACATCGGAATTGAGAGTACAGATACTCATTAGAGAACGAGGGCACTGAGCGTGGACCACCTCAGTAGTCACTAGGAAGTCTACTTCTCTCAATGACTGACTCGAGCTGAGTAGGTTGTGTCTGGTTCATGGACTTGAGGTGCATCCAGTTACCTGAGGTGTTGTAGTTTGACTACACCATTAACTCGGGTCTCCTAACGTGAATCTGAGGTGTATGTTGGCTATAGCATGTTCATTGTACGAACTGATTGCATCAAGATGGAATCTATCTAACCTCAGTTGGTAGAGGAGCAGCTCTATAATGATCATGAGAATCAAGTTAGAAGCCCGATGGCATGGCAGAGTGATAATAATAGAAAATTCTATTTAGATTTTCACATTGGACCTTGAATCGAATGATTACATCATATGACAGAAACTAGGGTTACGGAGTTCAGCTTAACACTAATCTGATCGGGGCTCAGATAGAAGAAACTTAAATCACACAGTAGCTACACCAAGAGATTCCATTTAGCTCTGATGGGTTTACCACCAATAACTTGCTAGGTCACTGGTGGATTTTGGAGAGCAATTAGAATGATTGTAGATGATCTGATCTTCTAGCTTTCGAATTAGAAGAGTTTGATCCAGTCGAAAGAAGTTTTCATGATGTCGATGATAGAGATCATGACATATCCCATTACCATACAGCAATTGAATCTGAATAGGTCACACAAATAAGTTTGAATCTGTGTATCATCATGAACTAATCCAGTTAATTGATCTGAATGGAGTTCAATTAGGTTCAAGGAATCATGCTAGCACTCGATTGAATCTAACGTTCTTCTTTTACTATCATAAATAGTGTTCTGACTGAGCAAAGAGTTTGTGCTCGATCAGAGGCCTTCACCTGGTCTGACTGGAGCTGTTCCAGGTTAGAAAAGGGATTGTCTTATTTTATAAATAAGTACCATCATTTTTGGCATCTGCCATGACTCATCCTTTAACTTTTGGTCAAAAGTTGACCTTTGACTGGTCAACATGTGACCATTGACACTTGACTTTTGTCCATGTATCGATCACGCACCATTTGGAGAGGCTGTGGGGGCTTGTCCTCCTGTCAGAAGCTGGCAAAGGAGGAGGGCATTGCCAAGGGTGGCGTGCACGCAAGTTTGAGCCTAGGAGTCCCTGTTGGAAAATTAAGACTCCATCTCCTTTTGGATTCCGATAGACTCCTCTATAACCAACTTTGACTGATCTTAGGCCCATCTAAGATGAATCCAAGGGACTCTAATTTCACCAATCAATTTAGATCTGATTTCATAAAGATTGTGATTGGTTGGATGAAGAGGAGTTGGATCACGCATAGTCTATAAATAAGACCCTATGTCCAATCCAAAAACAAAACACAATTCCCATGCCCTAAGGCTGCCTCTCTCTTCCTCCTCCACACCAAGTCCATCATCCCCATCTCCTCTCCACTTCCAAAGTAGTTTGGGATCCAGTTGGTCTAATCATACATGAGAGAAAGGGACAGGAAAAGCTAGAAGGTGTGCTGCTACAAAGGACAATCTGATTTCGAAGCTATTTAGAGAGATCCTCCAAAATTGATTCAGATCTAATTTTTGGAGACATGATAAGAAGGAAAAGAGGATCTCGAATCCAGCTCCTAAGTGGATATCCGATAGAGGTCAAGCCTTGCTGGCAGATCCAGAACTTCCGCTGCTTATAGGATCATCAATGAGGTAATAGGATTATCCTACATCAAGAATAAATAATTTGATGTAATTTATCTAATTTTATTTATTATTAGAATAATAAGAATTAGATCTAAACAAATTCAGATCTGATTTGGATCAAAGAAAATTTTTTTTTAAAATATATCTCTTGATTCGATCAGATCTGAACGACCTTAGTTCCAAAAAATCAGGATTCTTTCTTTCAATAATATATCCCACACTACAAGAAATAAAAATCCTGGTATAAGTCGATACACAGTTCTCCATGGATGGACTTAGGTTGAAGCATCCTACCATCCGTTAGGATGAAGATCTATCAGGGTAGATCTATGAAGATTGCTCGGTATGTTCTCAGTCCCGTTACATAGAAAACATGTGCTGATAGAGCGTTCAGCATGGACGAATTTTCAAAAAGGGCTATCTTTCCAATAGGCACAAAAATTTCTCTCTAAGTAAGGATCGATTACTTGACTAACTTTTGATACGAGATGAGAGCATATGAGTGGAATCCCTATATGCTTACAGCATATGGGCGTTCTATATTATATATGCAAATGACATGTACGAGACAGACCGTGACTATACTCACTAGAAAGTGGTGAAGTAGATATTCAGTCTGAGCTTTAGAAGAGAAAATCACTGGAACATGGTTGAATCATTCCTTAAAAATTTAGAAATACTAAAATCAATGGTTAGGATTTAGCGTTTTTTTAAAAATCTCACTAAGAATATTGGTGCACTTTATGGTGAGTCAGATTTCTAGCTTATGGGGTTTAACCAGACTCCAGCTTTTTTAATCTGACCATGATGATAGTTAAAAGTGTTGTCGGGGTATATGTTTACTCTAAATAGTGGAGCCATCTTACTATAAAGTTCCAAGCAGGATCCATACAAGTGGCTGACTCTGTTTGCCGATAAGTAGAGTGCATGACAACATCAGATGTAGCGAAAGAAAGCTATGGGTTTGAGGGAAGTTCAATCACGAGCTTGGGATAGCATCCTCTCATTGATGGTCCTATTCATGGCTCTATTGCTGACAGCCTCTAGTGCCATAGCTTAAGAAAGGAAATCGAAGGCACAACAGCAGACAAAAGCACTTATTATGGCGCATTCATTTGGTCTGTGAGATCATGACATATGGTGACGAATATGAACCTTCAGAAAATTCGCAATGGAAAGAAACCTTTTAAGCGCCTGACCCCTTCACTAAAGTTGCCCCTCCTCTGACAATTCAAAAGTTTTCACAACTCTCATAAGTCAAAGATGGGTAGTGTAGTACTATGCCGCATGTCTAGGACAAGTGGAAGTTGTTTGAAAATTATGTTCCAAAGTCAATTGTTAGCCTATTGACGGTTGAGCTATTTTGTAATTATAATTAATTTATTAATTAATAAAAATATTTTGGCATCTTTTTCATCATAAGTTTACATCTTCTAATGAACTCCATTGTTGTGATGATGTTCTAAGGACTATTTAGTTTCGATAAAGAGAAGATTTATCGATTAGTCCCTAAATTTGTTCATGACCAAATGATAGGCTGTTGATTAGGACAACCGCATCTATCGAGCATAGGTTGCTATATGCCATATAGGTTGGTTGTTCTCTTAACCAAGGAGTGTGGAGACACTGGTATGGTATACAGATGAGATGTTTGGGTACATCATCATTGAACATGATCAACTCCAGAGCATTCTGCTATTGAGAATGTCTCTGATGGGATATAGGTATAAGTATCTCTTAGACCTGAGATCACCTCAGTGACTTGTAAGCAACTCACTATGCTTTGGTACCAGACTAACTAAATTTTTAATTTAGCAATGAAAGGCTTTTGGGTACGGTCAAGTACTTGCAAAGTCGGAGTATGATCAGGATGGAATTGACTACTCCAAGAGTTAGAGAAAAATGTATCACTGTATTTCAATATAGTAAAATCTTGGTCAGGATAATCTATCAGATGAATTTGATATTTTGAAATATAATGTGGACAACCTGATCAAGTTGATAGTTGAACTTTGAGGTGTCCTATGAGCATTGTGGTCAAGAGAATGAATTATATGGAAACTATATCCGCATGGGTTCTAAAGATGGTGTTCTACACCTTCGATCTATCCGACCATCGGATATCATTACTAGATGGTCACTTGGATTGGTATAGAAATTTATTTCTATGCTACCGACTTAGGTTTAGACCTATAAGGTCACATGCATTAGAACTTATGATCCAATTAGATGGTTGATCAATGATTAAGATTCGTTCTAGGGTTAAACAATCAATACGATTAGTGTTTAACCTAGTGCAAGTGTTGTAGAAGGATTGATTTGCAATTTAGTTTTATTTGCATCCTCCCTTGCTAGTCCATGGCAAAAAAAAAAAGATGGGGCGCCCAAGAGTTGGGCACCCCAACAACTTTCCTTATTTGGTCCTTCCTAGTCTAGATTTTTTATCTAACTTAGACTCTACACGTCTCTTTATTTAATGAGAACTTCTTTTTTTAAATTTTTGTGGATTGTAGACATTTGAGAGATCTCTTTGGTGTAGAAAAATTAGAGAAAAATTCATCTGAGTCATGGAGATATTAAAAACACAAATTTGGATGTCTAGAAAAAGAACAAAGAAGAAGAAGAAGATCTTCTTCTAAGGTTTTTATTCTAGATCTCTTCCTCTATTTTTGTGAGCTTTTGAGAGGTGTCTCAGCATCACAAATATTTTTCTTTTCCTTTTGATATTTTGGAGTATCTAAGTTTTGAAGAAGAAAGCATCAGATCGATCATTGAAGAGAGATCAGCATAGTGCTAGCATACTATGCCGATTTCCTCCATCAAGATCTCTGATTGTGTTTGTGAGCTTATGTGGACGACTCCTAAAGGCCGAACACGTGTGTGACTCATGATTTCATCCTCAAGCCTGGATCAGCAAGTTAGAATGTCTAACTTGCTCGGGTAATAGATTCGATCTATTATTTTATAGCTGCATTAGATGTAGTATAGATCTAGGTTGATATGATCAACCTTTTTTTTATTTAATTTTTAATTATTGATTTAAATACCATATAATAATCATATAATAAGATCTTAGATCTAAAATATTTTAGATTAATTTTAATCTTTCGCTGCCTGATCTTGAAAAAGTTTCAAGATCTAGTCCTAAAACCCTAGATCTGGTTTCTTCAATTGGTATCAGAGCCTAGATTCTTATTACATGAGATTTTTGTGCATGTTTAGATTATTTTTTAGATTAGATCTAATTTATAATCTAATTATTAAATCTAAAATTAGAAAAATTTGGATCTCATGAACTGTCTAAGGTTGTCCTGCTGTAAGGTTTACCCTATAGGGTGAAAAGGTTGTCCTAGTTCGTGATGATCTGACTCTAATCATAAATTTATTAGATTTGATCTAATTTTATTTATGATTTAATAGATTTAAAATAATTTTAGATCTAAAAATAAAATATTTTAGTTGCACGGACTCCATAAGGTTGTCCTGCATAAGTTTACCCCTTACATGGATAGTTGTCTAGTACTCTGATCTAAAATATTACTCATAAATTTAGGTTAGATCTAAGATATTTTATGATCTGATTAAAAAATATTTTAATCTGTTTTAGTCATATAATGTGTAATTTGATCTTGGGAGATTTATGATTGATTATTATTGAAACATTCATTATAATCTTTAGATAGATCTAAAGTATTTTATGTTATTTTATTGCATATTGATTATGAATCAAACATGCACTTAGTGATAGAACCATGTTGTAAAAATATTTTACAAACACAAAAATATTTTGAAAGCCAAACCCCAACCCTCAGCCCAACTTAATTAAGATTAAGAAGTTATTGATTAGGTTTAGGATGTAAATTGAAGATTCTATGATAAATCATAACACATTAGTTAATGGTTAGTGGATTAGTCCTTAATTGGGTTAGACCTAAGGTTAGATTAAAGAATGACTTAATTAGAGAATTGACTAAATCAATTAATTATTATCTTAGATTAGATCAAGATTCTCTAATCAATTATAATAGTTGTAGTTGTCAAGTCTATGTCTTTAACAAAACCAAATGAACTTGATTCTTGGCTAAGAGTTAGCTCGAATGTTAGGTGATCTAATCAAGACTAAATTAAACTAGTTGTGACTAAGGTAAGTTTGGCACATACGATCGGATGGTTTTTAATTGGAACCCATTACCTGACATTTTCGATGGTCTAAGGCACTGGCAGACCCTTCCACCGATCTACTTATCTGACCTCTTGGTGAGATTGAGTTTTGATCTGATCACTGACAATTTGAGTTGACCCATCTCAGCTAGGTAATCAGTGTGACTGATTTAGATCTCCTAGACCAGCTATTAGTGTCACCTAAGCTGACTTGTGAAGCCATGGAGATCATGAAGTGTTAATTGACTACTACTTCTATAAATAAATTTCTAAAATTATTAGGTTCTTAAAATGAAATAGTTATATGATAACTGGATCATAGCCTCCCATTAAAGTGGATGATAATGGATCCATTATTTGGATAATCATTGAAGGTCCAAAGGCTTGGTGCTTATCGGTTGATGGAATTATCATTCATTATATGATCTCTTGGATACATTTTCTAAATGGTGGTCAGGTGGGCCAACAAAGTTGGGCCTGATCATTCATTAGTTGGATGGGCCAAGTATGGTCATGTTAATGGTTGGACCTAACTGGATCCTTTTCTGAGAAGGTCAAAGCCAACTGATTAGGGCCTGAGCAAAAAATTAATTACTAAAAATTATTTAGAGAAATAATTAGTTATGAACCTATCCTTAGATGTACATGGGTGGGCCAACCAAAGTTGGGTTTATGTACAGTCTATGTGGATTCTAGTATCCACTAAGAAATTAGGATAATTTTTTGAATTGGAGGTAGAGGCTACCAATTCGAATAAAATAGTGGGAGATCCTTTTGATTAAAGTCCAAATCTCTAGGTTTAATAAATCAATTACTAATTAGGTTATGTTTTTTCTTTGTGTAGATATGGCTACTTCCCTATCACTTCGATCATTGTTGGACAATGATAAGTTGGTAGGACATTAATAAATCAACTTTGGTAGCTGGTACTAAAAGTTGAAGATTTTTTTGGAGCATGAATGAATCCTATATGTGCTGATGGATCCTACACCTGAGGAGCCAGCTGCTAATGCACGTGAAATAGTTAGAGATACTTATCAAAAATGGCTCAATGATCAAACCATGGTGCGCTGCATTATGCTGGCTGCGATGGACGATGAGTTCAGTCATAGGTTTGAGACAGCTCAATCAAATAAAATGCTTAAAGTGTTGAAGGATTCTTTTGGCACATCCGATGACGTTGAGAGGCATAAGACTAGTTGTGCCATCTTCAATGCCAGACTATGGGATGAAGCCTCTGTCACTGATCATGTACTGTACATGATCGAGTTGATAGAGCGCTTGAACAAGCTCAGCTTTTTCTTGCACAAACAACTTAAAAAAGATGCAATACTAAACTCGCTGCCCAAATCTTATCTTTCATTCCTTACACATTATAGAATGTCAAAGCTTGAAGTTGACTACCACAGGTTACTGGGGTTACTTCAAAACTTTGAGAAGGATCATCAGCTTCATAAAGAGTCGGTGAACTTAGTGGGAGATTCATCTTCTCATTCTCGATCCTTTGAAAAATGAAAGAAGAACAAGAAGAAGAAAGCCAAGAAGATGCATGTTCAGGCTAGGACATCTGTGCAGGCTCAGACCCAAAAAACCAAGCCTGATAAGAGTCAAGTCGAATGCTTCTTCTACAAGAAGCAGAGGCACTGAAAGAGGAACTGCCCTCAGTACATTATCTCCCTAGACTCCAATAGATAGAGGAAGATGCAAGCTATTGCTAGGCAAGGTATTTATATGATAACTTCTTGCAATTTCTCTGTGTGTGATATTACTGACTAGGTATTGGATACCAAAAGCTCTTATCATATTTGTAATTCATTGCAGAGGTTATAGGTCAGTAGAAGATTCGAGCATGGTGAGAGATTCTTGAACGTTGGAGATGGAAGATCAGTTCCAGTTCTAGCTTTAGGAATTTTGAAACTTGTATTTGAATTTCATACTGTTGCTCTTAGTGATTGTTAAACTATCCTAGTTTCTTTTTAAATATCATTTCTGTAGGCCTTTTGGCCATGAACATTATGAAATTTCAATAAAGAAATGAGTTTGTAATGTCATTGTGAATGGTGTTATTGCTGTCTATGGATAATTGAATAATGGTGTATATATGTTATCACAACCTATTAATATAGTCTATTCAACTGGCAAACATCCTAGATTATATAATGTGATAGATATCTATTTATGGCATTGTAGGCTGGGTCATATAAATAAGAACAGGATAAGCAGGTTGGCTCAAGACGGTATCGTTGAACTTAGTGATTGTGAATCACTTTCAACCTATGAATCCTGTCTTTTTGGTAAAATAATTAAGTCACCTTTTACTAGAAAAGGTGAGAGAGCCACTGAACTCTTAGGACTAGTACATACTGATGTATGTGGATCAATGAGTACTAGTGCCAAAGATGGATATATTTACTTCATCACTTTCACAGATGATCTATCCAGATTTGGATATGTCTATATGATGAAATATAAGTCGGATTCATTTGAAATATTCAAACAATTCTGAAGTGAAGTAGAAAAATAAACTGAAAAGAGTGTTAAAATTCTTCGATTTGACCGAGGAGGGGAATACCTTTCTGGTGAGTTTCTCACATATCTAGAAGAGAATAAGATTCTCTTCTAATGGACTCCTCTAGAAACACCATAGCATAATGGTGTATCTAAAAAAAGAAATCAAACTCTGTTAGACATGGTCCGATCCATGATGGATTTTATCAGCTTGCCGATATCCCTTTAGGGATATGCACTCGAATCGGCTTGCTATCTTTTAAATAGGGTTCCAAGTAAATCTATGGTTAAAACTTCATATGAGATATGGACAAGACGTAAGCCAGCACTTTCACACCTCAGGGTCTGGGGGTGCCCGACTTATGTCAAATGGTTAATTATAGATAAACTTGGACTTAGGTCTGACAAGTGTGCATTTATAGGGTACCCAAAAGAAATCAAAGGATACTATTTCTACCATACTGATGAACAAAAGGTATTTGTCAGCCCTAGGACAATCTTTTTGAAAAAGAAGTTCCTTAGTGAAGGAACTATTGTCTCTAAGATTGAACTTGATGAAGTTCAACGGTAGAAAGTCTGATACAGAATATTGAATCTATGTCAGATTTGATCAGATCAGATTCGAAGCCTAGTGAACCTGCACCATTAAGACGATCGGGTAGAGTACCGCGCCATTCAGATAGATACTATGGATTCTTGGTCTAGGATGGTGATCCCATTAAACTCAATGAGAATGATGAGGATCTGATCACTTATATGGGTGTGATGCAGAGATCTGACTCTGAGAAATGGCTAAAAGCCATGAGATCCAAAATGGATTCCATGAAGTCAACGATGTATGGACATTAGTTGACCCACTTGAAGGGGTTAAATCCATTTGGTGTAATGGGTATTCAAAAGAAAAGGAGATGTAGATGAAAAGGTGGAGACCTATAAAGCCCATCTGATTGCTAAGGGGTATCGTCAACGTTATGGTATTGACTATGATGAGACATTCTTCCCAGTGGCAATGCTTAAATCTATTCGGATAATGCTTGCAATAGCTGCCCACCTAGACTATGAGATCTGGCAAATGGATGTGAAGATAACTTTTCTAAATGGAGAGCTAACCGAAGAGATGTATATGATACAACCTGATGGGTTCACATCCACAGATGAGTCCAAGTTGTGTAGGCTTCATAAATTCATTTATGGATTAAAGCAAGCATCTCGAAGTTGGAACATGCATTTTGATAAAGTGATCAAAACGTATGGCTTCATTAAGAAAGAAGAATAACCCTGTATTTACGAATGGGCAAATGGTCTAGTAGTGGTATTCCTTATTTTGTACATGGATGACATTCCCTTAATCAGAAATGACATCCCTAAAGAAATCAGATCTAGAATTTCATAGGTAGATCTTGAAACTTTCTCAAGATCTTATAGTGAAAGACTTAAATAAATCTAAAATTTATTTAAATAATCATGTAAACACCTAGATCTCAGATCTATTACATGATCAAGACATGATATTAAATCAAAAATTAAAATTAAATAAGAAAGAAAAAAGATTGATCAAATCAACCTAGATCTATACTACATCAAATGCAGGTAAGAATTTTATAGATCAGATCTATTACCTAAGCAAGTTTAGATATTCTAAATTGCTGATCTAGGCTTAACGATGAAGTCACGAGCCGCACATGCGTCTGACTTCTAGGAGTCATCCACATGAGCCTACAATCTTTGATCTAAAGTTCAATGCAGAAAATCAACACAGCAAGCTAGTACTGTGTTGATCCTTCTTCGATGGTCGATCTGATGCTTCCTTCTTCAAAATTTGGATGTTCTAAAATATGAGAAGAAAGATGAGAGTTTGCTCTAAGACTCTCTCAAAAAAACTCAAAAGATAGGAGGAGAGATTGAAAATAAAACAGCTCTAGAAGAAGATCCTCTTCTTCTTCTCTCTCTCACCTAGACACAGTAGTGCAGGTCAGTAAAAGATTCGAGCAAGATAAGAGATTCCTGAACGTTGGAGATGGAAGACCAATTTCAGTTCTAGCTTCATGAATTTTGAAACTTGTATTTGAATCTCATATCGTTGTTCTTAGTGATTGTCATTTCTATCCTAGTTTCTTTTTAAATATCATTTATGTAGGCCTTTTGGCCTTAAACAATTATGAAATTTCAATAAAGAAATAAGTTTGTAACGTCATTGTGAATGGTGTTACTACTTTCTATGGACAATTGAACAATAGTGTATATATGCTATCACAACCTATTAATGTAGTCTATTCTATGGGCGAGCATCCTAGACTAGATAGTACATCAGATATCTACTTATGGCATTGTAGGCTAGGTCATATAAAGAAGAACAGGATAAACAGGTTGACTCAAGAGGGAATCTTCGAAGTTAATGATTATGAGTCACTTCCAACCTATGAGTCCTATCTTCTTGGTAAAATGACCAAGTCACCTTTCATTAGAAAAGGTGAGAAAGCCAATGAGCTCTTAGGTCTAGTACATACTGATGTATGTAGACCAATGAGCACAAGTACCAGAAGTGGATATATCTACTTCATCGCTTTCACAGATGATCTATTCAGATATGGATATTTCTATCTGATGAAACATAAGTCAGATTCTTTTGAAATATTCAAATAATTTCGAAGTGAAGTAGAAAAATAAACTGGAAAGAGTATTAAAACTCTTCGATCTGATCGAGGAGGAGAATACCTTTTTAGTGAGTTTCTCACATATCTATGAGAGAATGGGATTCTCTCCCAATGGACTCCTCCTGGAACACCACAGCATAATGGTGTGTCTGAAAGGAGGAATCGAACTTTGTTGGACAAGGTCTGATCTATGATAGAATTTGCCAGCTTATCGATATCCTTCTAAGGATATGCACTCGAATCGGCTTGTTATCTATTAAATAGGGTTCCAAATAAGTTTGTAGTTAAAACCCCATATGAGATATAGACAGGACATAAGCCAGCACTTTCACACCTTAGGATTTGGGGGTGCCCGGCTATGTCAAATGGTTAGTTACAGATAAACTTGGATCTAGGTCTAACAAGCGTACATTCGTAGGGTACCCAAAAGAGATCAAAGGATACTATTTCTACCATGCTGATGAACAAAAGGTGTTCGTTAGCCTTAGGGCAACCTTTTTGGAAAAGAAGTTTCTTGATGAAGGAACTGTTGCCTCTAAGGTTGAACTTGATGAAGTTCAACTGGTAGAAAGTCTAATATAGAATGTTGAACCTAAGTCAGATTTGATCAGATTAGATCTGAAGTCTAGTGAACCCACACCATTAAAGTGATCCGACAGAGTATTCCATCATCCGGATGATACTATGGATTCTTGATGTAGGATGATGATCCCATCAAACTTGATGAGAACGATGAGGTTCCAATCACTTATATGGATGCGATGTAGAGATCCAACTCTGAGAAATGGCTGGTAGCCATGAGATCCAAAATGGATTCCATGAAGGTCAATGATGTACGGACATTAGTTGACCCACCTGAAGGGATTAAACCCATTGAGTGTAAATGGGTCTTCAAAACTAAGAGGAGTGCATACGAAAAGGTGGAGACCTATAAAGTCCATCTGGTTGCCAAGAGACATCATCAACGTTATGGTATTGACTATGATGAGACGTTCTCTCCTATGGTAATGCTCAAGTCCATTCGAATCATGCTTGCCATTGCTGCCCATCTGAACTATGAGATCTGGTAGATGAATGTGAAGATAGCTTTCCTAAATGGAGAGCTGACTGAAGAGGTGTATATGATACAACCTGAAGGGTTCACATCCACAGATGAGTCCAAGGTGTGCAAGCTTTAGAGATCCATTTATGGATTGAAGCAGGCATCTCAGAGTTGGAACATGCATTTTGATAAAGTGACCAAAATGTATGGCTTCATTAAGAATGGAGAAGAATCCTGCATTTACAAATGGACAAATGGTCGAATAGTGGTATTTCTTATTTTGTACGTGGATGATATTCTCTTAATCGGAAATGACATCCCCACACTATAAGGAATAAAAGTCTGGTTGTTATCACAGTTCTCCATGAAGGACTTGGGTGAAGCATCCTACATCCTAGGGATGAAGATCTATAGGGATAGATCTAAAAGGATTCTTGGTATATCCCAATCCACGTACATAGAAACTATACTGAAGAGGTTCAGCATGGAGAATTCTAAAAAGGGCTATCTTTCGGTAGGCCAAAAAATTTCTCTCTAAGAAGGATTGTCTGACAACTCCTGAAGAGAGGGAGCGTATGAATAGAATTCCATATGCTTAAATAGTGGGATCTATTATGTATGCAATGACATGTATGAGATGAGATGTGGCATACTCACTAGGAGTAGTGAGTAGATACCAGTCTGACCCTAGAAAAAATCACTGAAAGATGGTTAAAACCATCCTTAAGTATTTGAGAAATACTAAGGACCAATGATTGATTTATGGTGAGTCAGATCTAAAGCTTGTGGGGTTTACATACTTTAGCTTTCAATCTGATCATGATGATAGTAAAAGTATGTCAGGATATATCTTTACTCTAAATGATGGAGCCATCCACTGAAAAAGTTCTAAGCAGCATACAGTGGCTAACTCTATTTGCGAAGCAGAATACATGGCAGCATCAGATATTGCAAAGAAAGCTGTGTGGCCGAGGAAGTTCATCACCAAGCTTGGAGTAGCACCCTCCTTTGATGGTCTAGTCCTACTCTACTGCAACAACACTGGTGCCATAGCTCAAGCAAAGAAATCGAAGGCACACCAGTGAATAAAGCATATTCTGCACCGTTTCTATTTGGTCCATGAGATCGTGGATCATGGTGACGTCGACCTTCAAAAGATCGATGGAAAGAAGAACCTAGCCGATCCCTTCACTAAAGCCCTAGCAATCAAGGAGTTTGATAACCATAAGTCGAGGATGGATATTAGATACTATGCCGAGAGGCTTTAGGACAAGTGGAAGTTGTTGCGAATTATGTCCCAAAGTTAATCACTAGCCTATTGACGGTTGAGATATTGTAATTGATTTATTAATTAATAAAAATATTTTGGCATTCTTTTCATCATAAGTTTACATCTTCTAATAAACTCCATTATTGTGATGAAGTTCTTAGGACTATTTAGCTTTGATAAAGAGATGATTTATCGATTAGTCCTTAAATTTGTTCATGACTAAATGATAGACTGTTAATAAGGATGACAGCCGCTATCGAGCATAGGTCGTTGTATGCCATATAAGTTGATTATCCTCTTAACCAAGAAGTGTGAAGACATTGGTATGGCATATGGGTGAGATGTATGGGTACATCATCATTGAACGTGGCCAACTCCAGAGCATTCTACTATCGAGAATGTCTCTGATGGGATATAAGTATAAGTGTTCCTCAGACCTGAGATTACCTCAATGACTTGCAAGCAACTCACTATGCCTTGGTACTGGACTAACTAAATTTTTAATCCAGCAATGGAAGGCTTCTGGGCACATTCAAGTACTTGCAAAGTTGGAGTGTGATCAAGATGGAATTGACCACTCTAGGAGTTGGAGAAGAATGTATCACTGTATTTTAATATAGCAAAACCTTAGCCAGGATAATCCATTAGATGGATTTGGTATTTTGAAATACAATGTGGATAACCTAATCAGAGTTGACAATTAAACTCTGATGTGTCTTATGAGCATTATGGTCAAGGGGATGAATTATATGGAAACTATATCCGCATTGGTTCTAAGGATGGTGTTCTATACCTTTGACCTATCCAACTGTCAGATATCATTGCTAGATAGTCACTTTGATTGATATAAAAATTTATTTCTATGCTTCCAACTTAGGTTCGGACCTATGAGGTCACATACATTAGAGCTTACGATCTGATCGAATGGTTGATCAATAATTAAGAATCATTCTAGGGTTAAACAATCAATACGATTGGTGTTTAACCTAGTGCAAGTGTTGTAGGAGGATCGATTAGCAATTGGATTGCTAATTAGCTTAATTTGATTAAACCAATGGGCTAAGATTAATTCTAATTAAATATGATTTAATTAGATTTAGTTTGGGCTTGATTGGATCAAGTTCAATTGATTTATTGGATAAGCCAAGTGCAAGAAAGAACTAGTCCTAGTCTAATTAGGACTCGGATTAACCCAATTTTCTAGTTTAATTAGAAAATAAATAATAATTAAATCTAATTTAATCTAATTTAATTAATTCCTTAAATGGGTTAGGATCTTATTTAATTAGGTTAGTTTAATCTTGATTTTATTTGGTTAAAAGATCTTGTTTGATCAAGTCAAAATAGGAGTCCTAGTGTGACTAGGACTCCCTATCTCCTTGCGCCACCTTGGTCCTAATGCCCTCCATACCTATTTTCATGGAAAATCCCTTTCTTCCTGATTTTCATGCCTTCTCTCTCCCTCCAAGTCATATTTGGAAGTTAGGTGGAAGACCAAGTCAAAGAAGGAACTGATTTTACTTAGGATTCTATGAGATAGAATCCTTGTTGACCAAAACATCTTTTCTTGAGTGCCACCCCCTCTTTTAATTAATTCTTCTCTTATTCCATGAATAATCTCCTTTTTTGTGCACCCCCTTGCTAATCCATGCCAAAAATTATGGAGGAGGCGTCCAAGAGTTGGGCGCCCCAACAACTTTTTATGTTTGGATATTCCTAGTCTAGAAATTTGACCTAACTTGGACTCTTCCTTTTTCCTATCTATTGGATGAATTTTCTTTTGATTTTTTTATGAAATATAGAGCTTTGGGAGAGATTTAGGGTGTACAAAAATTAGAGAAAGAGGGTCCTTGGACATGGGGTTGCATAGGCACCAAACTACCTAATGCTGCACTACTGGGCCTATCGCTGCACCTCGTACACCATCGCTACTCCTTCGAACCCTCCGCACTCCATGAACCCTACCGAAGCCATCTTGGATACCTCCATAATCTGTGGGCACCTCCAAAAATATACAGGAGCTCATCCAACTCCTCTAAATCCAATGATTAAATCATAAAAATTTTCATCCTGGCACTTCTCCTTTTTTGCCCTTACACCAATCGTCACTTCAGTTGCACCCAGAGGAACTATAGCTCAAATCCTATCCTAGACTCAGACCCATCTATCTCATCCTAAGGCTCTTGAGATTTCCTGGCTCTCCTTGAAACCTACTTTTGGTCTTCCTGAGATGCCTCCTGACACTCTCTACTGAGATCCCTCTCTCGACTGGTGCACTACCGAGCCTTTCTCAATCCTGTGCCTCCAGGAAAATGCTACTACAGCACTCTAGCACTCCCTACCTCATCTCGACATCACCTTCTCATAGATATCTGGTTCGTCTTTTATTGTACACAAACTTTTCTCCACTGAACCGTGACTCTTTCTAGTGCTACTGTAGAAAAAATATGATCCAAGATACTTTCGACTGCTTGAGACCTCCTGGTGCTCCATGAA
This sequence comes from Cocos nucifera, assembly GCA_006176705.1. Lineage (NCBI taxonomy): Eukaryota > Viridiplantae > Streptophyta > Magnoliopsida > Arecales > Arecaceae > Cocos > Cocos nucifera. Next base: position 43,285 of record QRFJ01000880.1, on the reverse strand, counting down.
TCATCTATCTCTATCACCTCCAAGGCTCCAACTAGTCGCACTGCTGAATACACCCCAACTACTTTTCACAACCTTTCATCAGATTGAATAGTTGCTTCTTTAGCTCTACCTTGACCCCAAGCCCTTGAGTGATCTCTTCTCTAACATGCCATACAAAAATCCACCAGCAGCCCAGCACCCGAAGCTACATCCAAGAGAATAGCATGAACCAAGAGAAAAAAAAAACAAATCAAGAAATCAATAAACCCAAAAACCCTCTTCATTTTTTTTCTTTTCTCTCTCTCTCTCTTGGAACCTTCCAAGCTCTTTGATTCCTTTGGCTCCTCCCATCCAAAACCAAAAAAATGGACACTCGATCGCCTGTTGCTATGACCGCCGACAACCATGTCCTACCCATGCGATCATCGAATTTGAGTGCCTTCATCGGATCAGCATTGAGGCTTCTTCCTTTTCATTCTAGCAAAACTAGAGAACAGCCGATCGCCAGCGACCAACCACACCCGAGCGTCGTAACCATCAGATCTTGGCACTGCCACCGTCGGACCACTACTATGGCTCCTTCAGTCTTCATCCCATCCAAAACCAAATCGAACACCGACCAATGCCCACACGATCGCTGGTTATAGGCACACCACCATCGGATCTAGGCACACCATCACCACTGAATTTGGGCCCATGCATCGAGAGGAAGAATGGAGGCCCTATGCCACCTCACAGGCTCCGCTCCATGTGCCACCTCGCCAGATCTAGGCACGGCCACCACCAGATCGATGCTCCATCATCAGATCCATGCTCCCCAGGTTGGCTCTCCTCTACACGCACTTCACCACCATCGGATCGAACCTCTGCCTATGCACCCATGATAGGAACATGATGTTGTCGTTAAGACATCATGCTTATCAATTTAATTCAACTTCTTAAAATAATTAAAAATATGTAGATAGCAGTGAGTCAGGTCAAATCCATAGGAAAGGTAGTATTTTTAGATTTAAAATCTTTAATTTTTGAAAATAAAAAGAAAAAAAAATTTTGAAATCAAAAGTGAAGTTGAAAAATTAAAAAAAAAAATTAAAAGGTACAAAAATTTAAACTTGGTACTAAGATCTACTAGTTAGATCTTAGCATCTACTTGCAATAAAATAAAAAGTAATAATTAAAATATAAAAATTAAATTATAATAAAAATAAAGAGCATGAAATTAAAGAGCATAAAAATAAATATTGCATAAAAAGTTTATAATTTAAATATATAAAATAAAAAAAAATAAAATAAAATAGGCTGATCTCTGATCTTAGATCGGCATTGATGGAAAGATGGTGTAGAAGTCCAACTCTTCTTCTCAGCACCAATTGCTTTGAAGTAGCCATTAACCCATAGCCTAGCTTTACTCTATACCAAAGGTTCATCTTGATCGAAGATATTGATTTTTGGAGGCCTGGGATCCTTTTTATAGAGCTAGGAGGGTTGGATATTTTTTCTGGAGGCAATGTAGGACTAATAGCCTTTGTAATCATCAAAATATAAAGAAATTTGAGTAAAAAGATTAAAATAGCTCTGATATGAATTTGATAAGTTTGGTGAAATCTAGCCATTCAATAGGAATCCAACGGTCCAAAAATCATCAAAATCATATGCGAATCGGCCTAGATCAGGTTGGATTAAATTCTGGCCGTTCGATCGCACATTGATGGAGAAAATCTGGCCGCAAATCATGCATCGAGAGTCCTGATCACCGTCGGAAGTATTTTGGACCATCGGATCATCCCCTGGATCGAGCGTTGCTGTTGGATGGCGATCCATGTGAAGTCTGCGGCTAAATCAAATCCAAAAATAAACACAATCATTTGATCTTGACTGCAATCAACCGCAGCCATTCGATCGTGTAATTACTATTCCCATGGACCGCGTGGACCAGCTGCACTGCACACTACAGCCAATTAGTGCCTCTATTGCCAAGTGAAAAGACCAGGTTGCTCTCTGAGCCGTGATAAATTTCTGTGGACCCTTTAAGGGTCTAGGTTCGCCACGTGTCTCGCTGTGATTCGTCGGATTTTGCTGAGCTGGCGGTCCATGCCTGGATCGTGGATCAGCTGATGGCTTCAACGGTGGAGTCAGCTTTGATGGCTTGGCTTGGCTTGCGGAGCCGACTGAGCCATTTTCTTTTTTTATTTAAATTTTATTTATTTTATTTCTTTTAAAATTTATATCTTCTTCATTTTATCTCCGTTTTACTTCAAACTTATTTCATTATGATAAAAAAAATAAGATCTTTTGAATGATTATAAAATTTTATTTTTTAATTTTTATTATTTTATAATTAATTTTTTAATTAATAAAAATATAAATTTCTCAAAAATATGTATCTATTAATTAATAATTTTTAAAAATTAATGTGAATTAATTAATAAATTAATACTTTTATTGATGAATTTATGGTACTTATTACACCTCCAACTTAAGCTTTGCTCATCCTCGAGTAAAGAAAGAATTTAGTTTTAAATACTTTTTAACTTTAGAATTTCGAATTTTACCTAAGCAGTTTTCAAAATGGTCATTGATATTTAGTAGAGCTTAAGTAAGATATATCATTGGGGTATTAATACTTATCAATAGAAAAATTAAGTAAAGAGCATTAAATTTTTTTAAACTTTTTCTAAATTATCCCATCTTTATCTTTGATTTGTCTAAACTTTCATATAGACAAGTGTATTGCTACTTTCGTCCTTCATTTATTGATTTTTATTTTTACATTGTCCACTTTTTGATGCAAATATCATTGCTTACTTAGGTAACGAAACCCGATTACTTGGTGGGAAACCAATATTTTCTTTTTTTTAGCATTATATCACTATTGAGTGTCTTAATCTCTTAAGCTTTCTATTTGATCCATGTAGCGAGTCTTGGGCCAACGACTCCCAAACCAGTTGGCTTTAGGGCACTAGGTATAAAATACCCCTCGGGCTTACTAGCTCAAATTAAATAGATTACGAGTTAAGACTAGCTTTACAACGAGCTTCTTTGCCGTTCTCACCTTTTGACGTGAAACTCAATGCTTGCTTAGGCAAAGAGGCCCGATTATTCAGTGAGAAGTACTTGAAAACTATTTTATTAAAATAGATTTTTTATATGAAGAAATATATAGTTATCCTACATAAGCCTATAAAAAGTAGACTTTTCTTAAATGCTAGTAGAAATAATTAGAAATGCTTAAGAAAAAATTTTTTATGTTCTAGACTTAACTCTTTATTGAATTTTTTTAATACTTATTTTCTCAATATCTCATAAATTTTCTGATCTGTGCATCAATTTTTTTTTAAAAAAGCTTAGTTTAATTCGATTCTTAAGCATAATCAGGTGTCTAAATACTAAATATTAACTTTTTTGAGGACTTAATATTTTAAAATTTTATTTTTCTCCCCTCCAACTTAATTGACATTGTCCTCAATGGAGAAGAAAAAATAAAGGATGTAATAAAGAATATGGAAGAATACACCTAACTATATTTTTGGTCCAGCACATGTCTTTAAAAATTTGGGCTCTCTCCAACTTATTCAAATTATCCTAAAAAGAAAATAAACTAAAAAGATAAATTAGATAAAAAATTAAATATTAATTGCCTCCCAACAAGCGCTAAGTTTACCATCTTCAGCTAGACATAATGCAACTTACTATCCTGTGTCAAATATTGGATTGACAAATTTCAATAATTTTGGATTGTCAATCTCAGAAAGTTGATTTATAATCTCATTATTAATATAATCATTATTAATTTTAGGGATATAATTTATGATCCCATTCTCAGACCCATGTTTATTAAGAATTTCTCCTATTTATTCTTCTAAAATGCTCATGAATTGAGTTTTTGTATTAGGAGTTAAGTTTGATTCAATGGGTGCTAGAATGGTGACTAAAGGCGATTTTAATTTTGGAGGTAAATTAATATGTTCTTGTTTAAACAACTCCATTGATATTTCATTACATGCCTCTTGATTTTTGTAAGAAGAACCAGCTTCTAGGGTTGAAGAAAATAGGACATTAGGTTTATAAGTCTTGGGTAAATCATCTATTCTCTTTTCCTTTTTTCTATCTTATTTAAACTGGAACTAGCATCAGTACTAATTCTTGGCTCGGGTTCTTCTATGTGGTTAGTCTCAGTACTAACCAGTTTCTCTAAATTTTTATTTTGGCTAGCATCAGTACTAGCCTCTCTCACCTGATCTTGGTATGGGTCCATAAGAATCCTATAGCTTTTAAGTTCAGAAATTACTTTGGCATTCTCAAATTGGGGATTCTTAAGTGAGACATTAAATTGATAACTTGGTCCAGGTGGTTGGTGGACATTAAGTGGGTTGTTTGAAATTGGTAGGTTTGGTAGTTGATTTAGTTCTCTCCTCATGTTAGACTCAACTAATTATCCTATTTGAGCTTCTAGTCTGGCGATAGATTATTGTTGAGTCAGAATCAATTTTATTGAAGTTGGTTAAATCTATCATCAGCTAGATTGGTCTGTTGAGGAGGTGGGTATGATAGGCTGATTGTTAATATGATGGCTGGATAAACTGACTAGGCTGACCATTATTATAGGCATAATTTTGGTATTGGGGGCTATTTCTGATAATTTTGCTCAAGTGATAAATTTGGGTCTGAGCCTGAGTCTGTTATGGATGTCCAAGAAAAATTAAGGAGTTACTCCAATCTGAATTATATGAATTTGAAAATGGGATCATTAATCAATTTGGAGTAACCTTGAGCAACTTGAACTTATTCTTGGATAAAATATGAAAACTGTGCAGTAATAGGATATTTATTCACATAATGGGTTGGGCTAGCATAAATAGAATAAAACTCCTGATAATTAGAAGATGATGTGAATTATGCAGGAGATTGTTGACCTAGGGTTAGAAGTTGATCTAATTTTCGGGCAAGAAGGTCAACTTTATCTAATTTTTGAACTACTAGGTTTAGATTAGCCATTTGATTAGTAGGTTTAATGTGAATCAACCATTCAATTAAGTTCAATTAAATCAAAAAAAGTAATTTTCTACCATTCATGTATTAGTGTAACCCTAATGTATGGTTCAAAAATTTTTTAGAATGTTTTTTTATATTTTTTTTTATTATTTTATTATATTAAAAATTAATTATTTTATTAATTAAATTAAATTAAATTAAATTAAATTATCATTTTAAATATTTTTTTAGTTAGTTAAATTTAATTTTTATTTAATTTAATTTAATTTAATTTTATTTTTAAAGAAAAAAGAAGAAGAAAGAAAGAAGAGTTCTAAAAAGGAGGTTCTAAGGAATCCTAGAACTAAGAAGAGAGAGAAGAATTAAGTTTAATTAGGTTTGATGTTGGTTAGCAATTAAGTCGGTCAATCAATCCTGACTAAAGGTTGTCCTAGATCTAGAAAGCTCCTAACTGCCAAGGTCACCTTCAAGCCCTCCAAGTGTAAGATCCGTCAATCAACTGACCAAATAAGTATAAGGTTGGTGGGAGTCCCCCCATTGCTTGTCTTAGACATCAATTACGCTTGGCCAGGTAAGCAAATGAAATCAATTAGAAACCACCTTCCTTCGGACTCAGTCATTTCTGAACCACTTTTCTAGACACCAGTCAAATTGACTTATCTTAACCTAGTTCAACTCTTAGGATTTCTTGTCCTATTAAGCTCGAGTTCCTAGGATTGATGTCTAATTGATTTTAAAATTAAAGGCTTAGATCAATGCAGGATGTTGGTTGGTTGTTTGTGGGCCAAGGAAGGGTGATCAAATTCCCATCTTATCTTGATTAATTGAGTTGTGCCCTTAATTTGATTTAAAGATGAATATGCACATAAAATTTTTAATTAAAGGGTTCTATGCAACTTAAACTAGATGCATGCAACTAATTGAATTCTGAAAGACTTACCTTGCCTCCAGCAATTATCAAAAAAATAAAAATAATATGATGCATGCTTTATGCAGTTAGAATTTCTAATCTTGTCATGAGATTTTTAATTAGACTTAAATGAATATTTTTTAAATTAATTTAAAAATAAAATAAATAAATAAATAAATAAAAAGGAAAGAGAACTAGGGTTAGGATTGATCTAACCAAGCAAAACTTCTGGTTCTTTTTATTCTTTAATCTCTTTTTCTGTAAAATAATAAAAAAAATTAGCAAGTAATATTTATAAAAAAATAAAAAAATTACTTATAATTTATTTATAAAAAAATCAAAGAGATAAAAAATTTAATGTCCGTGCCTTCTCCGGCAATGGAGCCAAAAACTTGATAGGAACATGATGTTGTCGTTAAGACATCGTATTTATCAGTTTAATTCGACTTCTTAAAATAATTAAAAATATGTAGATAGCAGTGAGTCGGGTCAAATCTGTAGGAAAAGTAGTATTTTTAGATTTGAAATCTTTGATTTTTGAAAAAAAAAGAAAAAAAAAGAATTTTAAAATCAAAAGTGAAGTCAAAAAATTAAAAAAAAATAAAAATTAAAAGGTGCAAAAATTTAAACTTGGTACTAAGATCTACTAGTTAGATCTTAGCATCTACTTGCAATAAAATAAAAAATAATAATTAAAATATAAAAATTAAATTATAATAAAAATAAAGAGCATAAAAATAAATATTGCATTAAAAAGTTCATAATTTAAATACATAAAATAAAAAAAAAATAAAATAGGCTGATCTCTGATCTTGGATCGGCATTGATGGAAAGATGGTGTAGAAGTCCAGCTCTTCTTCTCGGTACCAATTACTTTAAAGCAGCCATTAACCCATAGCTTGGCTTCACCCTATTCCAAAGCTTCACCTTGATCGAAGATATTGATTTTTGGAGGCCTGGGGTCCTTTTTATAAAGCTAGGAGGGTTGGATATTTTTTCTGGAGGCAATGTAGGACTAATAGCCTTTGTAATCATCAAAATATAAAGAAATCCAAGTAAAATTTAGATTAAAATAGCTCTGATATGAATCTGGTAAGTTTGGTGAAATCTAGCCATTCAATAGGAATCCAACGATCCAAAAATCATCAAAATTAGATGCATATCGGTCCAGATCAGGTCGAATTAAATTATGGCCATCTGATCGCACGTTGATGGAGGAAATCTGGCCGCAAATCATGCATCGAGAGTCCTGATCATCGCCGAGAGTATTCTGGACCGTCGGATCATCCCCTGGATCGAGTGCTGCTGTTGGATGGTGATCCGCATGAAGTCTGAGGCTGAATCAAATTCGGAAATAACCATAGCCATTTGATCTTGACCACAATCAACCGCAGCCATCCGATTTCATAATTACTATTCCCATGGACTGCATGGACCGACTACACCGCACACTGCAGCCAATCAATGCCTCTGTTGCCGAATGAAAAGACCAGATTGCCTTATGAGCCGCGATAAATTTCTGTGGACCCTTTAAGGGTCTAGGTTTGCCACGTGTCTCGCTGTGATTCGTCGGATTTTGCTGAGCTAGCGGTCCACGCCTGGATCGTGGACCAGTTGATGGCTTCAACGGTAGAGTCGGCTTTGATGGCTTGGTGGCTTGGCTTACGGAGCCGGCTGAGCCATTTTCTTTTTTTATTTAAATTTTATTTATTTTATTTCTTTAGAAATTCATATCTTCTTCGTTTTAGCTCTGTTTTACTTCAAACTTATTTCGTTATGATAAAAAAAATGAGCTCTTTTTATTGATTATAAAATTTTATTTTTTAATTTTTATTATTTTATAATTAATTTTTTAATTAATAAAAATATGAATTTCTCAAAAATATGTATCAATTAATTAATAATTTTTAAAAATTAATATAAATTAATTGATAAATTAATACTTTTATTGGTGAATTTATGGTACTTATTAACCCATAGGCATCGAACTTCGTCGCTACTCCACTTCACCGGATCTAAGCCACAGCATTGGAGACAGAGCCCCTGCACGACCGTCGCATCTCGATTGGCGACATCATCACCGGTTGCACTCATAAGGGGGAGATCTGACCCGATCTCCCTTGCTCCTTCATCTCTTCGATCGGTTCCCGCTGCATGCATGCCTGTTGGCCGTGCTCCACCAGCCATCACCATCTATGACTTTCCCATTGGAGAAGAAGACAGGGATTGGATCTACCTTCTCCTCTTCGAATCTTGGCCGTCCTGCATGCGTGCGCCATCATCGACCACCTACGGACCTCTGCATGCTGCACTTGGCTACCAGATCATCGGAAACCACCTCCATGTGCCAGTTCATGGCTGCTAAGAAAGGGATCGACGGCCATTCGTCAGCCGCCGCTTGATCTGGAGGAAGAAGTGGGGCCTGCCGACCCCCAAAATAATTTTTTTTTGTTCTTTCATAGAATCTCGTACCTACACTGGATCTTGATTTTCATGCCTCCTCATCAAGAAGGCTCTGATACCAATTTTCGTGTAGGATTGCTTGACATTGTTGAGGTTGAAGGAATAGTGGGGCACGCCTCCTTCCTTCAAGCTTGGAGGTGCGCCCCTTATGACACCTTGGCGTTAAAGAAATCAGAGAGAGGAGGGAGACATATGGGAGAAAATGGCTGCAATGATCTCTATTCTCTAGGATTTACAATGTACATGTATATATATACCTATACATGGACCGAAATCCTAACCCATAAAAAACTCCCTGAACTAACTCAGTCCGAATGCACTCACCCAAACCCATGTACACCCATGGTTTGATCATGCACTCAATCCCATGGATCCAAACCTAGTCCAAACTCTAAATAGCCCCTATGAGATCCAAACCAGGACCTCAAGACTGTGAAGGGCTGAACCTCCATCCTAGGATCAAAGCGATCCTAGTCCTAGGACCACACCTGTCCTAGTCTCCTGGAGCCAACACCCTGACTTCTCCTATGGCCTTCGAAGGCTTGGGAGCACCACTAATCCTAACACTTATAATGGCCCTTTTATGCCCTAATGATCTTATTAGGGATAGGAGGAGGACCTCATCCTAATAAAGATAAAGGCCAATTATGTTAGGAATAGGAGGACTTCATCCTGACATGGGTCAAAGGGGAGAGGCCCTCTTAACGATCCTTTTATGCCCCGATAATCTTGTTAGGAACAGGAGGATGACCTCATTCTAACAAGGATAAAAGCCAACAATGTTAGAAACAAAAGGAGAACCTCATCCTAATATGGATAAAGATCCTTATAAGAAAAATATAGATCTCTAGTTCTTAAACAGAAGGTAACGAGAAGAGGTCCTCTCAATGGCCCTTTTGTATCCCAGCAATCTTATTAGGAACAGAAGGAGGATCTCATCCTGATAAGAATGAAAGCCAACCATATTAGGAATAGGAGAAGGACCTCATCTTGACATGGACAAAGATCCTTATGAGAGATGTGAAGGCCTCTAATTATTAAATCTAAGGTTAAATATCAAGGTCTGCAGATATCCAAGCTTAGAATATAAATATATGCAGAAATTTGATCTTAGAAAGTAGAGGTCTGCAGAAATTCAAGCTTAAAATTTCAATATATGCAGAAATCCGACCTTAGAAAGTAGAGGTTTATAGAAATTAATCCAAGCTCACAATGTCAATATGTATAGAAATCTTATCTTAGAAGGCAGAAGTCAGCAAGAATCAAAGCTTAAAAGGCTGAGGATAAAATTGAAGACCTTCGAACAATTTCAATAAGAAACCTGAAGATCTAAGTCTAAATGATCAAAAAGGACATATCTTCGGTGAGTTCGATCGGTTATACTCCCTTCATCCAAACCAAAGCTCGGACTCGAAAGTAGGGGTCTATTGTTGGAGAATTTTTATGCCAGCTGAAGATATGAGAATGTAGGTTGAACTGAAGGTCATCGAAGGCTAAGGCCGAGATCCTATTTTAGGCCAAACTTAAAGTCATCAAGAGATGGAAGCCAGGATCATAATTTAGGCTAAATTGAAGGTCATAGAAGGCTAGGGCCGAGGTCCTAATTTAGGCCAAACTTGAAGTCATCAAAAGATGAAAACTAGGACCATAATGTAGGCTAAATTGAAGGTCATCGAAGCTGGGCCAAACTTGAAGTCATCAAAAGATGGAAGCTAGGGTCACAATGTAAGCTGAATTGAAGGTCATCGAAGGCTGGGGCCGAGATCTTATTTCAAGCCGAACTTGAAGTCATCAAAAGATGGAAGCTAGGGTCATAATGTAGGCTGAATTGAAGGTTATCGAAGGCTAGAGCCGAGGTCCTATTTTCGATCGAACTTGAAGTCATCAAGAGATGGAAGCTAGGGTCACAATGTTGGTTGAATAGGAGGTCATCGAAGGTTAAGGCTGAGGTCCTATTTTAAGCTAAATTTGAAAGGACTGAAGTCTTAATTGAAGGTTATCAAAAGGCTAAAGTCCCCACTCTTGGCTTCAGGTTGTCAACTCACATAATTAGGAGATGGTTCCCCCTACATGCCATAAGGGGACAATATCTGATATGATTCTTGAGAATATTCTAGTAGGCAAACAAAATATGTCCGACAACTTTCTATTTTTTCATGACTAATAACCAACAATCCATCCTAACAAACTTCAGACTCTTCTATAAAAGAGAAAAAAAGAGGGACCCTAAGGTTTGCAGACTCTTCTCTCCAAATGCTCATCTTCTTCTTTCTATTGAATGGAAAACTGACTTGAGTGTCGAAAGATCTCCATCGGAGCCAACTTTGATCGAGAACTTCTCTTGCAGGTAAGGCCATCTCCATCTTGTCGCCATCAACTTGTCGCCATCGTACAACTCCAGCCAACCCAATCTCGAGATAGATTTTTGCTTCAACAGAAATGATATTAAAAAAGAAACTAGGACAATAGTGATAATCACTAAGAATAATAGTATGAGACTCAAATCTAAGTTTTAAGATTTCTAATGCTAGAACTAAAACTGATCTTCCATCTCCAACGTTCAAGAACCTCTCATCTTGCTCGAATCTCCTACAGATCTACTGAAGTATTTGGTGTACAAAACGGAAGCATAGATTTTAAAATAAAAATTATGAAATCATAAAACCAAACCCAAAACCCAGGACCATCTTATTAGAATTTAAATCATATAATATGCATTTATAACATAAATTAAGATCTTGGAACATATCTCTGATTGCTTCATCCTAACTTGACCCTTATTGTCGGCAGCAGTCCATCAAGGGATTTTACTAGGTGGCCATATGTTCATCCTCCAATGTTGATCCACACGGAGATTTGATCAAGACACCAACATTTCTTATTATTTTTCTTAAAATTCTTATGATAAGAACTTTAATTATTTGGACAGAACCTTTCCTAGCCTTTGCTATCATCTTTTTAGCCTACTTTTTCTTATCTTTCTTTACAATCTTCCTAAGCCCTTGTCCTAAAGCAGACCTTTTGTCCTTAGTTAGGACTTGTCTTAATAAGAAAAGTAAGAAAGAAATTGGACAACTAGAAAGAGTGGTAAGAAAGAAAGAAGAGTTCTAAAATTTTTTGGACTCTCGGAGCGCACCCTTATTTATAATGTACGTAGGGGTGCCTCCAAAAATTTCTCATGCCCATTCCTAATTCTCATCTCACAACCATTCAAAAATATTATGCTCCATCAAAAGAAAATGCTACGTGAAATTCAAAGAATTAATATGAAGAGGTGTCTTAAAGCAGAAGGACACTTCGTAAAATTCTACATAACTTTCTTCTGAAGAGTCGCAACACTTTCATATTTGTGCCATTAATTTCTACCATTGATCAGCATCAAATGCTAATCCAAAGGTCTAAAAGGATGGTGCTAAATTAGAAGATGGTGTGGATAACTTGGGTATGGAAACATCAAAGCTTCAAGGTGTTTGACTTGGTCCAAGAGGCACCTACAAAGGAGGGGACGACAAGGACTCCTTAGTTATCCAAATACCAGATAACCAACGAAGAGATTCAATAGCAGAAGGACTCTTCTATGCCCTCTCTTCATCTAAAATTTATGTAACATATTTTACATGAAATAAACAAAGGTAGATGGCATCAAAAACACTTCCATGCGCCACATGTCCCAAGCGCATAAATCAAAACCTCACATGCCAAGAGGGAGAGTCTCTAGCATGTGGGTTGCTATTAGATGATGCCTATACCCTAGTCATCAAGACAAAGATCAATCTAATCAGTTTGCCAAATTTGATTTGACTCAAATTAGATTTAATTAGCCTAAATTGGAACCCAATTTGAATCCGATTCGAATCTAGGTGCTAGGATTTGCAATATGTGCTAGCATATTCAACCTGCAAATGTGATCTAATCCAATTAGACCCTTGATCAGTTCTCTTTGTGTGTGATCCATTGGATTCCACATCTAGCTAGTAGTGCATTCAGGTGTAATTTGACCTAATTTGGTTATATCTCAACCAAACTAATTTAGGTCAAAATTTGCTAACCCGATTTGATCAATTAGAACACTTTCTAATTAATAATCAAATTAAACTCTTTAATTCGATCGAATCCACATGATAATATTGACATCTAGCAACGTATCATGTCTACCTAAAAGATATAAAATTTTGATAAAAATATCAAAAATATCTTTCAGTGAAAAGTTACCATGCAACAGGATCCTTTAATCACCCTACATTCCGAATATGACTATGGATATGGAATCATATCAAATCCATTTTCATATTCATTTTTCTTCCAATCATATGATGATGATTCAATTATTGAAATATTAAAAATTATTGGGGGTAAACCTCGCTCCTGTCGAAGTTCGGTTTGGTGTAACTCGTGGTCGCTGGAGAGCTTCAATCGCAAATTCCTTTCGAACTCCTTTTGGACTCCTCCAGCAGCCAAATTCCTTCTAAATTCCTTCAGTAGCTAAACTTCTTTCAGACTCCTCCAACAATCGAACTCCTTCCAAACTCCTCCAGCAGTCGAACTCCTTTCGAACTCCTCCAGCAGCCGAACTCCTTCTAAACTCCTCCTTACCAAACTTTCCGCAGTCGCTCAGGAAGGCCTCCACACAAACCCAACCCAACATGACATGAATCAACTCACCCACAGATCATTTAAGAGAAGTCTGAGCTCCCTTGGTATTGATGTAACTCAAAGATTCATCACCAACTGACGCCTACTCCTCCGAACTTCAACTATTAAATCTCAATGGATTGGCACGTCACGACAACAGACACTATCCTTCGTAACAAATCCCACATGGCCCCGAACGGTCTACTACCAAGTAGTTGCAACAGTAACTATCAATTTGTTATAGGATCTGGGCTATAAAAGGGACCCTCTCGATATGTTTTCTTTAGGTTCTCTTCAACTTCTCGATACTCTACAATTTTCTCTACTGAGCACTTCATTGCTATTGGCCGAAAGAGATGACTTATTTATCGAAGGGTCTTGCTAGAGCCACCCCCTTCCAAGCTCTGGATGAGACTTATTTTGCAGGTTACCAGTGGCGACCTCATCTTCTCCGACTTCAGCACTCCTCCGGCGATGACTAGATTTTGCACCAATAGGATTGGCGCTAGAGGAGGGGCCTAGACCTTCATTCCTGAGGTTTTCTTTTTCTTAAAGGAGTGCTCAGTAGAGAATTCTCTACTTCTTCTCCAAAGTTATCCTTCCCAAAAAAGATGCCTCCTAGGAAAGCTTCTACCTGACGATCGACAGTCTCTGTGGCCAGATCCCTTCCAGATCTACCCACTCCTATTTCATCTTCGGTGACTCAAGCTCCATCTATAGCAATGGTGGATGTGAAGTAGTTCAACCTGCTAGTGCAGTAGGTTTGCAACCTCACGAAAGCAATGTAGGCCATGTAGTAGTAGCAGTGTCTGATGTCGATTGAGCCAAAACAAGCTTCTCTAGAACCCCATGATTCGGTCTAGGGGCAGCCGACTTGGGCTAGTCAGTCGATAACCTCTGAAAAGGGAAAGTAGAGGGCTGAGAGTCTTTGCTCTAATCATGACTCTAACCCTGGGAGGACTTTGCCTCCGTCCAGCTAAAAGACCTTAGAGATCCACGATCGAGAGGATCTGGACCGAAAACTACAAGAGATGAATCAAAAACTACAAGGATCCATGGTAATGATGTTTGTACCGATCCTCCTTTTTCTTACCACATCATGCAGGAACCTATCCCATCAAACTTCAAGCTCCCTCAATTTGAGAGCTACGAGGGGACCTCCGATCTGATCGACCATCTGAAGGTCTTTTGGACGATGATGCTACTCCATGGTGCACTAGATGCCATTCTCTGCTGGGCCTTCCCATCCACCCTGAAGGAAGCCGTCAGGAACTGGTACTCAATCTTTAAGTTGAATACCATCTTCTCTTTTGACTAGATAAGCCATCAGTTTGTGGCTCATTTCGTTAGTAGCCGCCATCTTAAGCGAGGCTCGAAATCCCTCATCAACATCAAGCAGCAAGAGGGAGAATCCATCCAGGCTTATATCAACTGCTTTAATACAGCTACTCAAGAAGTTCAGAATCTGGATCAGTCTGTTGCTATGGCAGCACTAAAAGGCTGCCTTCAGAAGAACAATCTACTATTCTCCCTGGAGAAGAAGTATCCTAGGGATTTTATCGATATGCTGGCTTGGGCCGAGGGTATGCCCGAGTGGAAGAGGCCTTCAAGGCCAAGGATAATGAAGCCACTAGAGAGCAATGAGTTGGCGAGTCAGATAGGCCCACTGAGGAAGAAAAGCTGAGTGAAGCTCGACAGTGCTCCCAAACTTCCTCTGAGTGCAAGCGAGCCCGAACTCCTCCCCAGGCTTGAAAGCAAGGAAGCCCTGATAGAAGGACATGGCAGGGCTCCCTCCTCTGAAGGGTCCATAACTATGTCTTCCTAAATGCTCCAAAAATGCAAGTACTGATGGAGATCAAGGAGTAACTGCCTAGATCGGAGAGGATGCACTCTCACCCCAGTAAGTGCAATCCTAACAAGTACTGCCTCTATCATCATGACCACGATCATGATATAGAAGAGTGTATCCAGCTCTAAAATGAGATCGAAGAGCTCATCAGATGAGGCAGGCTCAGTCAATTCTTGCGACATCGGCCCAAGGGATGGAAAGATCGGCCGAGGGTACTATTGCAGCCAGAACCACCAAGAATGGAGGAGCAGGAGCTAGATCGACCACCCCTCGGCATCATCAACACAATCTCTGGAGGACTTCGATGAGAGGAGGCTAGTAGATTAGTAGAGCCCGAAAAGAGGTGGAGAACTGAGAAGCCCATTACTTTCACCAATGAAGATGCCTAAGGAGTTCAATTGTCACATAATGATGTGATTGTAATCTCTTTAAACATTGGTGACTATGATGTGCACCGCATTTTGGTAGATAATGAAAGCTCTGTTGATGTTTTGTTTTACAATGCTTTCTCAAAAATATCTTTACCTAATAATCATTTGGAACCTATGAACTCCACTTTGGTAGGCTTCACTGGCGATGCCATGCCAGTTGAGGGCATAATAACTCTGACTGTGGCTGCAGGGCAACATCCATGGCTGGCCAGAGTGGAGGTCAATTTTTTAGTCGTAAAAGCTCCATCTGCTTACAATGCTATTCTTGGCCGACCTAGTTTGAATGCACTCCGAGCTATGGTGTCAACGTATTACTTAAAGGTGAAGTTTTCAACGAGCTGGAAAATTGGAGAGATTAGAGAAGACCAGGCTTTGGCAAGGCACTATTGCTCCATTGCCTTATAGAAAAATATCCAGCCTGACCTTTGCCCTATTAATGGGCTGGATGTCTGCGATGATCTTACGGAGGAGCGGGGCGAGCCTATGGATGACCTTGTAGCCGTGTCCTTGGATGACAGAAATGCAGAGTACACTATGCAGATCGGCTCTAGCTTGGGGGGTGAGATTCAAGAATAATTCATCACCTTCCTTCGAAAGAATGCAGACGTCTACGCCTGGGTCCTATGGATATGTCGAGGATCGATGTTGAAGTTATGGAACATCGGCTGGTTGCTGATCCCAAGTGTCGGTCGATAAAAGATAAGATGCACAGCCACACTCTGAAAAGGTAGAAAGTAATTATGGAAGAAGTCGATAAGCTCCTCAAGATTGGATTCGTCTGAAAAGTTAACTATTCGAGTTGGGTCTCAAACGTGGTACTCATCAAAAAGAAAAATGGTAAGTGGAGGATGTGTATAGACTTTAAAAAGCTGAACAAAGTCTATCCAAAAGATAGCTACCCCCTACCCAAGATTGATCAACTGATGGATGCAACCTCAGGCCATGAGCTCCTCACCTTTATGTATGCCTTTTTCGACTACAACCAAATTTGGATGGCACCAGAGGATGAGGAGAAAATTGCTTTTATTACTGACCGTGGTCTTTACTATTACAGGATTATATTTTTTGGACTAAAAAATGCAGGGATAACGTACCAGCACCTGATCAACAAAATCTTTGAGGAGCAGATGAGCCGCAACATTGAGGTGTATGTGGACGATACGCTCGTCAAAAGCTGAGCTTCAATGAACCACATCACCGACCTCGAAAAGACCTTCAATGCACTTAAGAAGTATAAGATGAAGCCGAACTCGACCAAGTGCGCCTTTGGAGTGATCTTGGAGAAGTTTTTGAGATTCATGGTGTCGAGGCATGGGATTGAAGCAAATCCAATGAAAATTTGAGCTATTTAAGAAATGATTGCTCCAAAAATAATTAAAGAAGTTCAACGCTTGACTGAAAAAATGGCATCCCTAAACTGCTTTATCTCGAGATCAGTCGACCGATGCATGCCCTTCTTTCAAGCTCTCAAGCAGCCAAAGAACTTCAGTTGGATGATGGAATGCCAATAGACATTCGAGAAGCTTAAAAACTACCTCAGCTCACTCCCATTACTGGCAAAGCCTGAGCCCGAAGAAGAATTATTCTTGTACATAGCAGTCTCCCCAGTAGCCCTGGCGGCAGTCCTGGTCAAGAAGGAAATAAAAGTGCAGCGGCCAATCTACTACATAAGTCGGGTCCTAAGGGATGTAGAGACCAGGTACTCTAAATTAGAAAAATTGATTTATGCTCTTCTAATTGCTGCCAGGAGACTCCGATCTTACTTTTAATGGTACTCCATAATGCTTCTTATGGATCAGCCAATTAAGGCAGTCCTTTATCGAACGAATGCCTCCAAATGGATCATAAAATGAACGATCGAACTTATAGAATTTGACATCAACTATCGACCTCGATCGTCAATCAAAGCCCAAATATTAGCAAATTTTATAGTGAAATGCATCATCCCAAATGAAGCCGAGCTTGAACAGGATGAAACAAGTATTTCAGGATGAAACAAGTATTTCATGGTTACAGCTGGGCTCCCCTGAAGAGAGGGATGACCTCCTTGAAGATTTTTGGGTCCTATATGTGGATGGCTCATCCAATGCTTCTAGAGCGGACACAGGATTGATCTTAGTTAACCCAGAAGGCATCATCCCTGAATATGCACTGCACTTTAAATTCCCAGCAACTAATAATGGGACCGAATATGAGTCTTTGATCACTGGATTAAAAGTAGCAAAAGTGTTAGAAGCAGATCGACTCCAAGTCTATAGTGATTTTCAACTGATGGTCGGATAGGTCAGCGGCAGTTATGAAGCTTAGGAGGAAAGCATGATAAAACACCTTGAGAAAGTAGAAAACTTGACTCCAGCCTTCAACAATTTTAGTATTCAATAGATTCTGAGGGTAGAAAATATAAGAGCCAACCTTCTCTCTAAATTGGCCACTTCAGCCTCAACCGAACTGCCTAAAGAAGTATTTTTTGAAATCCTAAAGTGCCCAAGCTCAGAGGAGTCGCAGCCTGTTATGCAAGTTGAGCGCTAACCGAGCTGGATTGACCTGTTAGTTGCTTACCTCAAGGATGGAGCTCTCCCTCATGATCCGAAAGAAGCTCGAAAGCTAAAAAATTAGGCTTTTCAGTATGTTTTGTATGAAGGCAAGCTGTATAAAAGGTCATATTTTTTACCACTCTTGAGATGTCTCCGACCTTTAGAGGTCAACTTCGCATTATGGAAAGTGCATGAGGGAATTTACGGAAGTCATGTTGGAGCCAGATCCTTGTCACAAAGATTACTTTGGTAGGGATACTATTGGTCAACATTATACCATGATTCCATAGAATATGTCAAGAAATATGATCGTTGTTAGAGAAATGCCAACATATAAAGACAACCAACCTTCGAGCTTACTCCACTAAGTGCACCATGGTCATTCGCACAGTGGAGAATGGATATACTTGGCCCCTTTCCATTGGCATCTGAACAACGAAAGTTCCTACTAGTTGCAATTAACTACTTCACCAAATGGGTCGAGGCCGAACTATTGGTAAAAATTACTGAAGCCAAGGTGTAGAACTTCATCTGAAAGTCAATCGTCTGTCGATTCGGTCTACCCCAAACTCTCATAACTAATAATGGGAGGCAGTTTATCGGAATAAGATTTATCGAATTCTGTGAAGATCTAAATATCTTCCACCATTTAACATTAGTCGTCATTAGTCATCCACCCATAAGCAAATGGAGAAGCCAAAGTGACAAACAGAACTCTGCTGCAAGGTATCAAAGCAAGACTTGAAAGAGTGAAGAAAACTTGGGTAGATGAACTCTATCATGTGCTCTAGACATATCGAACTATTCAAAGATTGCCAACTAGGGAGACCCCATTTGCCTTGGCTTTTGGAATGGAAGTGGTCATCCCAATAGAACTCAAACTTTCGTCAGCATGAGTCATAGCATTGAATGAGCAACAAAACTCACCAAACCTCAGGGCTAACCTCAACTTGTTAGAAGAAAAATGGAAGAAAGCCCAAGTTTGAATGACAGCCTACAAGCAAAAAGTAGCTCGCTACTACAATTCAAAAGTGAAAGACAAGATATTCAAAGTAAGAAACTTGGTACTTCGACGAGCGGCTGTCTCATAGCCCTAGAATCAAGAAAAGTTCACTCGAAATTGAAAAGGTTCATATGAAATAGAGGAAGTTATCCAACCCAGAACTTATCACTTGAAGGAGCTTAGAGGAACAACTCTCCCATAGTCTTGGAATTTAGAAAACTTGAGAATGTATTATCAGTAACTTTTCTTTAATAAAATTTTTCTATTTTAACATTAGTATTTCTTGGCACAAAAATCGTATAGTGACTAATAACTTTTTGAAGCAACCTAAAGTAGTCCGTTAGGAATAGGAGGAGAACCTCATCCTAACATGAGCAAAGTCGAAGGGCTCATTAAACTATGATAAGATGAGGGAAGAGGCCCTACCAACGGCCCTAAGACGCCCCTACAGCCCATTAGGTACAGGAGGAGAACCTCCTCCTAATACGAACAAAGTTGAAGGCCTTGTTGAACTAAGATAAGATGAGAGGAGAGGCCCAACCAATGGCCCTAACGTGCTCCTACAGCCCATTAGGAATAGGAGGAGAACCTCATCCTAACATGAGCAAAGTTGTAAGGCCTCGTTAAATTAAGATGAGATAAGGAGAGAGAGGCCCTATCAATGGTCCTAATGTGCCTCTATAGTCCATTAGGAATAGAAGGAGAACCTCATCCTAACATGGGCAAAGTCGAAGGCCTCATTAAACTAAGACGAGATGAAAAAAGAGGCCCTACTGATGACCCTAACGTGCTCCCACAAGCCATGTTAGGAACAGAAGGAAACCCTCATCCTAACGTAAGCAAAAGTTAGAACCTCATTGAGCAAAGACGAGAAAAAAGAAGAAGCTTGGTAGAGAATCCTTACACATATTTTTTCATGACAACCTGACTATGTTAGATACGAAAGGTGGAACCTTATCCTGGTGTGTAGAAGAGGTCCTAGTTCGGCATCCACAATAAGCATTTCATGAGAAGGCAATGTAGAGAAAAATGAGGTAAAGAAAGTAAGGCGACAAATAAGCCTCGAGTTCACATGAAACGAGAATAATGAGAAATGTATTATTTCATTACAAA
Source organism: Cocos nucifera (assembly GCA_006176705.1). Classification (NCBI taxonomy): domain Eukaryota; kingdom Viridiplantae; phylum Streptophyta; class Magnoliopsida; order Arecales; family Arecaceae; genus Cocos; species Cocos nucifera. The sequence goes on along the minus strand of QRFJ01000880.1, from coordinate 23,379 downwards.
AATAAGTTCATTACAATCAAAATATAGATCGATAAGGCCGATTATACTAAAAGAAAAAAAAAGAAGGGGAAGAGGCTGAAGCTCTAAGGCAAACCAAACTCTTCGAACTTCAGGCTGCCGACCTCGGCCGTCACTAAGGCCTGCTTTACCCTAAGGATCTCCTCCTCAAGCTCCTTCTTCTTGTAGAGACCATCTACGTATATTCTACTGGTGAGCTAAAACTTATCCTCAAGCTCTCGTCGCTGTCTCCTCTAAACTTTAGAGTCGGCCTCCGCATCCTCGATAGCCTGATGTTCACAGATGAGCTAAAGCTTTAGCCACTGAACCTCAGCCTTTTGCGCTTCGACAGTCTTTGAAAGCTCACCGATGGTCTTCTTCAAGGAGGCAATCTCCTCGGACTCACCACTCGTCTGCTTCATCTCTGGTAGCCTTGAGCTCGCCTTGAAGCCTGGACATCTTCCCCACCTAGATCATTCGGTAGCTATTGTGCCAGTCCTCAGTATCTTGCAGCTGCTTCTAAAGTTGGGAGAACCTTTGTGATGAGTCCCAATCATACTGGGCCTTGTCGGTGGACCACGACGAGTTCCCTTCTAGGAGATAGATTTTTTCTCTGACCTTCTTTAGGTCAGCTTCAAGAGAGCTGATTTTCACCGTCAGTGCCCAGGACTTATCACTAGCATTTCACTTGAGTTCAGTAATCTCCTTCTCAAAGCTATCCTTCTGGATGCTGAACCTCACCGCATCCTTCATGTGTAAGCCATGGAGGTGAGTGATCTCTCTGGTTGCCTCAAAAGCATTTTTTTGTGAGGCTCGAAGGTCATCCTCCATCTTCTTCAACTTCTTCTTCAGAAGATGAACTTTCCTCCTCAGGCTCTTTATCAAAGGCTTCTTCGGAACGCCATGAGACAGTGGATTAGTGTTGACAAGAGAAAAAGCGCTCAAAGGTATCAAAAAATTTTCTTTCATTTAATCAAAATTTTTGAGTACAAGGCAAGAAGGAGAGAAAAAGAAAAATGTACAACTACTCGAGGATTTCAACCTTAGGAGGGATGACATGTTAGATATGTGTGTCCTAGAAGCTAGATTGGCTGACACTTATAATACACTTCTAAGGACAAAATTATAATTTTGACTATAAATAATAAAATAAATTATTTTCTATCATAGTGTGTATTTGAAAGTATCTATGATACATCCCTTGAGTTAATGGTAATGATAGTTGACATTTTTAAGAGTTGAAAATTTAAGACATGAATTTTCATTATTAACTCATAAAATGCTCCTGATCATAGGATCATCATGAGGATGGTGATTGATCGAGAAGGTTGGTGTACGATCGCTTCTTTAGAATAGATGAGTCTTGAGTCTATGGTGTAGAGATACCGGAGCGAGAGTACAAATATTCGTTAGAGAACGAGGGCACTGAGCATGACCACCTCGAGTAGTCATAAGGAAGTTTACCTTCTCATCGATTACTAGCTCAAAGCTATAATGGTGTGTCTGGTTCTTTGACTTGAGGTGCATCGATAGTTTACCTTGAGGGTGTTATAGTTTGACTACACCATAACTCAATCTCCTAGCCATTCAAAATCTTGAGGTGTATGTTGGCTATAGCATGTTCATTGTAGAAATTGGATTGCACCAATAGAGGATCTATCTATCTCAGTAGATGAGGAGCAGCCCTATGATGATCTTGAGAATCAAGTCCATAAGCCCATGGCCATGGTGGAGTGAAATAATAGAAAGAGTTTCTATTAGGGTTTTCACATTGAACTTAAATCGAATGATTAATTCATATGATAGAAATTATGGTTTGACGAGATCACCTTAATCCTAATCTGGTCAGAGCTCAAGATAGAGAAACTTAATCATATAGGTAACTGCACCGAGAGGTTTACTTTCAGTTCTGATGGATTGCCACCATATGCTGCTAGGTGTCACTGGTGGATTTTGGGAGCAATTAGAATGATTTTGATGATTGATCATATTAGTTGTCTAAATCAAAAAAGTTCTGATCCATCAGAAGGTATTTCAATGATGTCGATGATAGAGATTGCGACATATCCTATTACCATACAGAACTGAACCTAACTAAATCATACAAATAAGAGTTTGGATCTAGATATCATCAATTGGACTAACCCAATTCAATTGATTTGAATAAAATTTAATTAGGTTCAAGAAAATCATGCCAGCACACAATTGAGCCTAATGTTCCCCTTTAATAATCATTAAAGCTTATCTCGATTGAGCAAAATATGTTTGGACTCACTTAAGAACCTTTACTTGGTTTGATTGAAGCTTGTTCAGATTAAAAAAGGTTTGTCTTAATTTAGGAGATAAATTTAAAACAACACCTACCATTTTTGATCACCTGCTAAATCTTATTTTCAGACATTGGTCAAATATTGACCCTAGACACTTAGACATCTGTTCATGTATCATGTGTTAGATATATGTGCCCTAGAAGCCAAAATTGGCTGACACTTGTAATACACTTCTAGGGGCAAAATTATAATTTTGACTATAATCAATAAAGTGGGTTATTTTCTATCACATACATGTATTTAGTGTCTGTGATACATCCTTTGAGTTAATGATAATGATAATTCATATTTTCAAGAGTTGAAAATTTAAGACATGAATAATCATTATTAACTCATAAAATGCTCCAGAGCATAGGATCATCACGAGAATGATGATTGATCCGGAAGGTTGGTGTGCAATCGCTTCTCTTTAGTAGATGAGTCTTGAGTCTACAGTGTGGAGACACCAGAGCGAGAGTACAGGTACTCGTTAGAGAACGAGGGCACTGAGCGTGACCACCTCGAGTAGTCATTAGGAAGTCTACCTTCTCGTCAATGACTGACTCGATGCTGTAGTGGTGTGTCTAGTTCTTTGACCTGAGGTGCATCGGTAGTTCACCTTGAGGGTGTTATAATTTGACTACACCATAACTCGGTCTCCTAGCCATACGGAATCCTGAGGTGTATGTTGGCTATAGCATGTTCATTGTAGGAACTGGATTGCATCAAGATGGAATCTATCTACCTCGGTGGTAGAGGAGCAGCCCTATGATGATCATGAGAATCAAGTCCAGAAGACCATGGCCATGGCAGAGTGAAATAATAAAAAGAGTTTCTATTTAGATTTTCACATCGAATTTAAATCGAATGATTACATCATATGATAGAAACCAGGGTTTGATGAGTTCACCTAAACCCTAATCTGATCGGGGCTCAAGATAGAAAAACTTAATCACATAGACAGCTACACCAAGAGGTTCGCATTCAGCTCTGATGGGTTGCCACCATATACTGCTAGGTGTCACTGGTGGATTTTGGGAGCAATTAGAATGATTTAGATGATCGATCATTCTAGCTGTTCGAATTAGAAGAGTTCTGATCCATCGAAAGGAGTTTTGATGATGTCGATGATAGAGATCATGACATATCCCATTACCATACGAAACTGAATCTAACTGGATCACACAAACAAGGGTTTGAATCTGGTGATCATCAATTGAACTGATCCAGTTCAATTGATCTGAATGAGATTCAATTAGGTTCAAGGAAATCGTGCTAGCACTCGATTGAACCTAACGTTCTTCTTTTACTATCATAAATATTTATCCTGACTGAGCCAAAGAAGTTTGTGCTCGATCAGAGGCCTTCACTTTATCTGACTGGAGCCTATCCAGGTTAGAAAAGGGTTGTCTTATTTTGTAAGACAATACCTATTATTTTTGGTCATTTGCCATTTCTCATCCTTTGACTTTGGTCAAAAGTTGACCTTTGACTGGTCAAATATTGACCATTGATACTTTGACTTTTATCCATGTGTCATGCACCTATTGGAGAGCTGGTGGGGACTTGTCCCCCTGCCATAAGCTGGCAAGGAGGAGGGTGCACGCCAAGGATGGCGTGCGCCCAAGCAGGAGGCGCCCAGGAGTCCCTGTTGGATAGGGACTCCATCTTCTTTTTGGATTTTGATTAGACTCCTCCTAAGAACCAACTTTGATTGGTCTTAGGTGCCATCTAAGGATGAATCCAAGGGACTCTATTCCCACCAATCGGATTTAGATCTGATTTCACAAAGGGATGTTATTGGTTGGGATTAAGAGGAGTTGGGTCACGCATAGTCTATAAATAAGACCCTGTGCCCAACTCAAGGAGTATCTAAAAATTTTCATGCCCCAAGACTGCCTCTCTCCTCCTCCACACCAAGCCCATCTTCTCCCTCTCCTCTCCCTGCCCAAAGTGGTTTGGGATCTAAGTTGGTGCAATCTAGGCGAGAGAAAGGTGACAGAAAGCTAGAAGGCTGCGCTGCTACAAAGGACAACTACTGATCTTCGAAAGTTATTTTGAAGATCCTCCAAATCAGATTCAGATCTAATTTTTGGAGATGTGATAGAGAAGAAGAGGATCTCTAGATCCAGTCCAAGTGGATACCGGTAGAGGCCAGGCACTTGCATGGCTAGATCCAGAACCTTCCGCTGCTTACAGGATCATCAACGGGTAATAGGATTATCCTACATCAAGGTAAATTAAATTTGATTTAATTTATCTAAATTTTATTTTATTATTAGAATAATAAGAATTAGATCTAAAATATCCTAGATCTAATTTAGATCAAAGAAAAATTTTTTTAAAATATATCTCTTGATCCGATCAGATCTGAACGAACCTGGTCCGAAAAATCAGGATTTTCCTTCAACTGGTATCAGAGCCATGGTTCTAAAGTATTTAGATCTGATTTTAAATTTATTTTAATTAAAAAATAAGTGATTTTAGATGTCACATGAGATGTGATCAGATCTAAAATCAGAAAAAATTAAAATTAAATGATTTGGATCTAAGATTAGAAAATATGCATGACTAGTTCTAAAATAGAATAGTTCTATAGAATAGTCTTGCATGTTTTCAATTTAATTTGATTAAATCATATTTTAGATCTATTTATTTACTATTTTTTGATATTATAATTATTATAATAATATCTAAAAAATAATAAATAAAAATTATTTAATTTTAACATCATATGAGATATGATTGATGCATGTCTAGACTAGTTGTAGAATAGTTCTACATAGTTGTCTAGATTAGAATTTATTTTGATTAAGATCAATTTAAATCTAATTTTTTAGATTATTATGAGATAATTTAGATCTGAAAACATGCATGATTCGATACATGAGATGTATGCAAAATATGCCATGATTAGATCTAATTTGTATATGAGATATATGATATAGATCTAAAACTATTTTGTAGTATTGCATGTTCCTGATTAAGGCATTCCTCTTGGCCGTCCGGTCATAAGAATGAAGAAGGGTTTAAAGGCCCTCTCCTTCCCATTCGATGGGGTGTTCTTATGATGTGTAGGGGTGCTGCGTGTTCGTCCTTAATCAGAAACCCAAAACTTACTTTCTGCAAAACCCTAGATCCTGAAACCCTAGGATTTATTGTGCATATTTTGTTTATGAACCCTACTTAATTAAGAATTAAGATTATGGAAATATTAATTAGGTCTAAAATTGAGAATTTTCAGATCTAAGACATATTCATAATACTGGGTTCGGGCTTGGGTAGCTCAATTAGGTCTAAGCGGTTGATCAAACCGAATCAAGAGTTGGTTAGATGGGATCAACAATGCTTAAATTGACCAGCCTAATAGGATTAAGTCTGGGTCAAGATCGAGTCACGATCAAGCAAGACCTAATTAGGCTCAGAGGTTAGAGTCTGGATTGTAGGCTAACCCAATTGGTTCTGGACTCAACAATTTGGTGTCTAAGGTAAGTTTGGCACATACGACCGACTGGTTTTTAATTGGAAGCTACTCGACCTGAATGCGTTCTTGTACGAGTTAATGGCATATTCCTTCCACCGGATCTCACTTACCTGGCCATATCTGTTGACACAGTTCTGATCTGAGGTGGTCAATAATCCGAGCTAACCCATGCCACTAGGTTAGTCATAATTGTTATGACTATGACAAGTCTAGTTTAATGAGACCTGAATCAATTCTTCCCTAAGAAAAGATTAAGTCTGAGGTCTTCCACCATTGTAGATGTGCGGGCCCTTCCCGGGGTTGATTGTTCTCGGCTGGATACAGTGGCTCAGTTGCACCGGGAAGATGCAACCATGTCTATTAGGCATTGGATGCTATGGGCTGGAGGATGAGTTGGGCTCAATATTTCTGGATACGGTGAGAGACTCAATTAGGAATCCAGTCTATGCAAATGGTGGGTCTGACTTAACTAAGGAGTGGATCAATATTCTGGATACGGTGAGATTCATGAATTAGAGACCAAGTTTGGGTGCACCATGATTAGAGAATCATTGAACAAGAGTTGTTCACTCATTGGCTAACCCATCACCAATAACTGTTAGGTGAGGTGATGAGTCAGTTGGTGAGACCGCACCACCCACTAGAAATCATTAATCATGGAGATTTTCGCATCTCTACAGAGGGAGTGTAGGGATCCGAGAAAATAGTGGGAGCTAATTTGTTTAAAAATAAAATTCTAAATAAATTGGTCAAGTCAATAATTACAGTATCTAACTAGAATCTTTGACTCTCTACAGGAAAATGTCTGCGTCCAACCCATTGGCACGTATCCTGGACACACATAGACTGACCTGGACCCAATTATAAAGATTGGCTCAGGAACTACAAAATTATTTTGGATTTTCGAGAAGTTAACCCATGTATTGGACCAGGACCCTCCCACCTTACCAGCCCGTCCATCCACTGAACAGAGAGCGTCTCTGGAAAAATGGATAGACGAAGATAATAAGGCCAGATATTACATGTTGGGCTCGATGTCTGATGAGCTCCAGCGCCAACATGAAGATATCGGGACTGCTCGCCAAATGTTGGCTCACCTGCAGGAGATGTTTGGTGAACAGAGTCGCGCAGCCAAATATCAAGTCACGAAATGACTTTTTAAGGCTAAGATGCGTGATGGGCAGTCAGTCCAAGATCACTGTCTGATGATGATCAAGGACATGGAAGAGCTTGAGAAGCTCGGTGTGAAGTTAGACTTGGATCTGCAGAATGATATTATTCTGCAATCCTTGACTGATGCATATGGGCAATTCATCATGAATTACCACATGCATAAACTTCAAAATTCCTTGGCCGAATTAATGAATATGCTGGTTACCGCTGAGCTTTCTATGAAAGGTTCTAAAGGCTCAGTTCTTGCTATGGAACGGACTTCTTCCAAAAGAAAGTCTTATGGAAAAGAAAAAGAAGTCTGTGAAAAAGCAAGAAGGTGGAAGGATCAAAGAAGAAGAAGGCAGAGCCGAAGAAGAAGGCCGATGTCAAAGGAAAGTGTTTCCATTGCAACAGCGACGGCCATTGGAAGCGGAACTGCCCTACTTACCTGGCCACCCTGAAGAACAAGAAGGAAGGTCCTTCTGGAGGTATGCTCGTTATTGAGTCTAACCTTACGGATTTCTTCTGCATCCAGTTGGGTGCTTGACTCTGGTTCTAGTGCTCATCTGTGCACTTCCATGCAGGGTCTTGAGGATAGCAGGAGGCTGAGGGATGGAGACATGATCCTACGCATCGGTAATGGAGCAAGAGTTGCTGCAGTAGCCGTGGGAACATACCCTCTTCGATTACCATCTGGTTTAGACTTAGTTTTGAAAGACTGTTATTATGTGCCTGCAGCTAGCAGGAATTTGATTTCTGTTTCATGCTTAGCACTAGAAGGCTATGTGATTACCTTCTTTAAGGACCATTGTAACATTCTTTATGAAAGAAATAAAATTGCAAATGGTTTCTTTTCTTATTAATGGTCTTTATCAGCTACATATTGATGTACCTGTTCTAACTATCGAGCAAAACGTGAATGCCAAACGACCTAGGGATAGTCCAAATGATAGATATCTATGGCACCTGAGATTAGGTCATATAGCAGAAGATAGGATCAACAAATTGGAGAAAAATGGGCTATTGAGTCCATTGACTTTCCGAGTCATATCCAACTTGTGAATCTTGTCTTCAAGGCAAAATGACTAAACTCCCTTTTGTTGGACATGGGGAGAGGGCCACAGATCTCCTTGCCCTAGTACATACTGATGTGTGCGGCCCATTTGATGTGCCGGCTAGAGGCAATTTTGTCTACTTCATTACCTTTACCGATGATCTGTCTAGGTATGGATATGTGTATCTTATGAGACACAAGTCTGAAGCTTTTGAAAAGTTCAAAGAATTTAGACATGAAGTAGAAAAACAAACTGAAAACCCATTAAGGTTCGATCAGATCGAGGAGGTGAATCCTTACCTTAGGAAAATGGCATAGTCTCTCAATGGACTCCACCAGGAACACCTCAACTCAACGGGGTTTCAGAATGGAGAAATCGGACTCTATTGGATATGGTTCGATCCATGATGAGCTTCACAGACCTCCCTGATTTTCTTTGGGGACACTCATTGTTAACTTCAATTTATCTACTGAATAGGGTTCCCTCTAAAACCGTTCCTACCACACCGTATGAGATATGGCACGGTAAGAAACCAAGTCTGAGTCATCTCAGAATTTGGGGTTGTCCGGCTCATGTCAAAAGACAACAAGCGGACAAGTTAGAGTTTAGGTCCTTTCAGAGCTCGATTCATAGGATATCCTAAAGAGTCATTAGGATACTATTTCTACATTCCAGAAGACCACAATGTGATTGTGAGTCGACATGCCATCTTTCTTGAAAAATAGTTTATTCAAGATAGCGGCATTGGAAAGCAGATTAAGCTTGATGAGAAAGTCTCACAAGTACAACGAGCTAAGGACCAATTGGAACCAAATCAGGTTGAGCCAATAAGAACACTACCTCCTCCACCTCGTAGATCGGAAAGAGTTTTCCCATCCCCCTGAAAGATACTTAGGTATTATTTCAGAGGAAGTAGAGAAAATGTTCCTCGTAGGTAATGGTGCTCATGGTGATGATCCCAAAACCTACAACGAGGCGATATCAGATATCGACTCCGAGAAATGGCTAGAGGCAATGCAGTCAGAAATTGACTCGATGCACTCAAACCAAGTCTGGACCTTGGTAGATCCACCAGAAGGTATAGTACCTATTGGGTGTAAATGGATCTTCAAGAGAAAGATTGGTGCAGATGGGAATGTGGAGACATTCAAGGCTAGACTAGTGGCAAAAGGTTATAGTCAACGCGAAGGCATTGACTATCAGGATACCTTTTCCCAGTGGCTATGCTAAAATCCATCCGCACATTGCTTGCCGTTGCAGCCTATTTCGATTATGAAATATGGCAAATGGACGTGAAAATGGCATTCTTAAATGGATATCTTGAGGAAGATATCTATATGGAACAGCCGCTAGGTTTCACATCCAGTGATACTGATCACAAGGTTTGCAAGCTGCAAAGGTCCATATATGGACTTAAGCAAGCATCTCGGAGCTGGAACACTCGTTTCAATGATGTGATCAAAAAGTTTGGTTTCATCAAAAATGAAGAGGAACCATGTGTTTTCAAAAAGGTCAGTGGGAGCGCTGTTGTCTTCCTCGTATTGTACGTGGATGACATCCTCCTTATTGGGAATGATATTCCCATGTTGACGACAGTCAAAATATGGTTGTCCAAGGAATTCTCCATGAAAGACCTAGGTGAAGCATCCTTTATTCTAGGAATTAAGGTCTATAGGGATAGACCGAATAGGATGCTAGGACTTTCACAGAAGATGTACATAGAGGAAGTACTAAAGAGGTTTAGTATGGAAAACTCTAAGAGGGGATTAATACCCTTCAGACATGGTATTCATCTTTCCAAGAAGATGTGCCCTAGCACACCTGAGGAAATAGAACGCATGAGCAAGATCCCTTATGCTTCTGCAATAGGGAGCCTCATGTATGCCATGCTATGTACACGACCTGATATAGCCCATGCTGTGAGTGTCACAAGCAGATATCAGTCAAATCCAGGTGAAGAACACTGGACTTCTGTGAAATGTATCCTTAAGTACTTGAGAAGAACTAAGGATATGATGTTGTCTTTGGTAATGGAGAACTCCAAGTCCAGGGATACACAGACTCGGATTTCATGTCCGATATAGATGATCGAAAGTCGACATCTGGGAGTCTGTTTGTGTGCAATGGTGGTGCTGTCAGCTGGAAGAGTTCCAAGCAAACGTGATAGCAGATTCCACCATGGAAGCAGAATATATCGCTGCATCAGAGGCTGCGAAGGAAGCATTCTGGTACAAGAAGTTTGCTGCAGAAATTGGAGTAATGCCATCAGATGCCATTCCTCTATACTGCGACAACAATGGCGCCATAGCCCTTGCTAAGGAGCCGAGGTCTCACCAGAAATCCAAGCACATTGAGCGGCGATACCACCTCATCCGCGATTACCTCGAGAAGGGTTACGTCGAGGTCAAGAGAGTCAACTCCACAGATAATGTGGCAGACCCACTTACAAAGCCGTTGGGCCAGCAGAAGATCGAAGCCCACCTTGAGAAGATGGGACTTAGACTTGTAGCCAATTGGCTTTAGGACAAGTGGGAGATTGTTAGATATATGTGCCCTAGAAGCCAGAATTGGCTGACACTTGTAATACACTTCTAGGGGCAAAATTATAATTTTGACTATAATCAATAAAATGGGTTATTTTCTATCACATATGTGTATTTAGTGTCTGTGATACATCCTTTGAGTTAATGGTAATGATAATTCATATTTTCAAGAGTTGAAAATTTAAGACATGAATAATCATTATTAACTCATAAAATGCTCCCGACCATAGGATCATCACGAGGATGGTGATTGATCCGGAAGGTTGGTGTACAATCGCTTCTCTTTAGTAGATGAGTCTTGAGTCTACGGTGTGGAGACACCGGAGCGAGAGTACAGGTACTCGTTAGAGAACGAGGGCACTGAGCGTGACCACCTCGAGTAGTCATTAGGAAGTCTACCTTCTCGTCAATGACTGACTCGATGCTGCAGTAGTGTGTCTGGTTCTTTGACCTGAGGTGCATCGGACAGTTCACCTTGAGGGTGTTATAGTTTGACTACACCATTACTCGGTCTCCTAGCCATATGGAACCCTGAGGTGTATGTTGGCTATAGCATGTTCATTGTAGGAACTGGATTGCATCAAGATGGAATCTATCTACCTCGGTGGTAGAGGAGCAGCCCTATGATGATCATGAGAATCAAGTCCAGAAGCCCATGGCCATGGCAGAGTGAAATAATAGAAAGAGTTTCTATTTAGATTTTCACATTCGGACTTGAATCGAATGATTACATCATATGACAGAAACTAGGGTTTGACGAGTTCACCTTAACCCTAATCTGATCGGGGCTCAAGATAGAAGAACTTAATCACACAGGTAGCTGCACCAAGAGGTTCGCATTCAGCTCTGATGGGTTGCCACCATATACTGCTAGGTGTCACTGGTGGATTTTGGGAGCAATTAGAATGATTTAGATGATCGATCATTCTAGCTGTTCGAATCAGAAGAGTTCTGATCCATCGAAAGGAGTTTCGATGATGTCGATGATAGAGATCATGACATATCCCATTACCATACAGAACTGAACCTAACTGGGTCACACAAACAAGGGTTTGAATCTGGTGATCATCAATTGAACTGATCTAGTTCAATTGATCTGAATGAGATTCAATTAGGTTCAAGAAAATCGTGCTAGCACTCGATTGAACCTAACGTTCTTCTTTTACTATCATAAATAAGTTGTCCTGACTGAGCCAAAGGAGTTTGTGCTCAATCAGAGGCCTTCACTTATGGTCTGACTGGAGGTTGTCCAAGTCAGAAAAGGTTGTCTTATTTTGTAAGACATTACCTGCCATTTTTGGTCACCTGCCATTTTTCATCCTTTGACTTTGGTCAAAAGTTGACCTTTGACTGGTCAAATGTTGACCATTGACACTTTGACTTCTGTCCACATGTCATGCACCTATTGGAGAGCTGGTGGGGGCTTGTCCCCCTGCCAGAACCTGGCAAGGAGGAGGGCGCACGCCACCCTTGGCGTGTGCCCAAGCTGGAGGCGCCCAGGAGTCCCTGTTGGATAGGGACTCCATCTCCTTTTTGGATTTCAATTAGAGTTCCTCCTAAGAACCAACTTTGACTGATCTTAGGCACCATCTAAGGAGGAATCCAAGGGACTCTATTCCCACCAATCAGATTTAGATCTGATTTCACAAAGGATTGTGATTGGTTGGGAAGAAGAGGAGTTGGATCATGCATAGTCTATAAATAAGACCCTGCACCCAACTCAAGGAGTATCTGAAAAATTCCCATGCCCCAAGGCTGCCTCTCTCCTCCTCCATGCCAAGTCCATCTTCTCCCTCTCCTCTCCATGCCCAAAGTGGTTTGGAATCTAAGTTGGTGCAATCTAGGCGAGAGAAAGGCGACAGAAAGCTAGAAGGCTATGCTGCTGCAAAGGACAACTGCTGATCTTCGAAAGTTATTTTGAAGATCCTCCAAATCAGATTCAGATCTAATTTTTGGAGACGTGATAGAGAAGAAGAGGATCTCTAGATCCAGCCAGAGTGGATGCCGGTAGAGGCCATGCACTTACGTGGCTAGATCCAGAATCTTCCGCTGCTTACAGGATCATCAACGACTAATAGGATTACCCTACATCAAGGTAGATTAAATTTGATTTAATTTATCTAAATTTTATTTTTATTATTAGAATAATAAGAATTAGATTTGAAACATCCTAGATCTAATTTGGATCAAAAAAAAAAAATTTTGAAATATATCTCTTGATCCGATCAGATCTGAACGAACCTGGTTCAGAAAATCTGGATTTTCTTTCATCATGCACCCATAGGAGAGTACCTGGGGCTTTGTCCTCCTACTAAAATGCAGACAGGAAGAGGGTGCACACCTCCCTAGATGTGCACCCCATGAGGATAAAAGGTGGAGTCCCATACAGATCGGACTCCAGGTTGCTTTGGGGGATTAAACTTTATGGCGCTAAGAAGTCTTGTTTGACCCAGTCTTAGCGCTACCTAAGAAGAGTTTTGAGGATTTCTCATCTGATTGGATCAGATGATGTCATTCCTTCAATCAGATTTAGATCTGATTGCATAAAGGGCCATGATTGGCTGGGATGATGTGGCACTGCATGGTGTAGCATAGTCTATATAAACCTTATCCGCGCCTAGAATTTAATGCTTCTGCCTTTAGCCCATGCCACAAAGCCTCTCTCCCTCCTTCTCCATGCCACCCTCTGGTCCTCTCTCTCCTCTCCATGCCCCAGAGATTTTGGGCACAAGTAAGGTGCGATCAAAGCAACTGAAAGGTGCCAGGAAAGAAAGAAGACAACACTGCTGTAAGAGACAATGACTATTCTTGAAAAATAATTTTGAAGATCTTCAAGATTAGATCTAGATCTAATTTTTGAAGAATTATTTGAGAAGAAGAAGATCTCTAGATTCTGTCCAAGTGGATACTAGTAGAGATCAGACGCTTGTGTGGCTACATCCAGAACCTTAAGCAAATATCGGGATCATCATTGGATAATTAGATTATCCAAAATAAAGGTATAATTAAATTAAATTAAATTTTTATTTTTTAATTTTATTATCAAATCAATAAGATCATATCTGAGGAGTCTCATATCTGATTAGGATGTCAGAAGAAAAATTTTTGAAATATCCTTCTTGATCCAATCAGATCTGAATGAACCTGATCCAAAAAATAAGGCTTTTCCTTCACGATGGTGGATGGAGCCAGAGCACTCTTGACCACTTCAGGTACCCAAACTGATTCGGGCACCTCTATGGTAGATTCAGATGGGCCAAAAGCAAGCTCATCGAAGGAAGGATCGTCTGCGGCATTGGACGATCCCGCATCCACGTCATCTTCCTCCTCCTCTAGAAAGCTGAGGTCAAGCTCGGGGAACCTCCAGGCTGTCTTGCCTTCACAGAGCTTGAAACTCTTGATAAACGCCTCCTAGCCAAACTCGACATTCAAGTTCCTCATCTTGAGAGAGGCCTTGAACTCTTCCATAGCCTGGGCCATCGCCTCCAAGATCGACTTTGCCGTTTGGGTCTCTAATTTGGTAACCCTATTCTCGATTTCCTTCTTTCTTTCCTCCTCCAAGGCAAGTGCGGCCTTGAGTTCGGTCGAGATGAACTCCTCTTTATGAAGCGTGCCCTGGAGACTTTCAATATTCGCCGCCTTCTCCTCCACAAGGTGCTCGACCTCAGCAACCCTCTCTTGAAGACGGCAGACCTCGGCTCGAAGGTCCTCTTGGGCCTTTTGTGCCTCCGCCTCCTAACGACACATCCTCTTAATGTAGGCGAGCATCTGGTGATCCGACTACAATAAACGATTGGTGTTAAAAAAAAAAAGAGCAGAAGAGAAGAAAAAGAGTTGAGCAATGGAGCAATCACCTTGAAGATGATTTTGAGAGAATCCTAGATGAGCTACCGTAGGTCAAGGTCGACCTCTGGTCCACCACCTCTGGCATGGCAAATCTATCAGTAAGATCCTAGATGATCTTCAGATTGTCGAAGGAATCCTTCCCTCATTCATCACTGTTGCCATTTGGTCCGCTTAGGCAAGCCTTGCGGGACGTCTTGGCATCGACTTTCTTCTTTTTTCTTCCTTCCCCTATCTCTTTCTTGGCAGGGAGCTGCGAAGCTCGATCCCCGTAGGAAGGACCTGAGGGCATGGGTGGCACTGAGCCTGCACCGACGGTGCCGACCTCGGTAGTTAAAGCAGCTTTGGCCCTGGCGATGACCTCGGACGCATCGATAGTGGAGGTAGGGACTGTGGGGCTGGAAGCACCGACCTTTGCTCTCTTTGAGCCATGACTTGGTGCCTTTCCTTTCCTCTTCTTGGTGTAGAGCCCTTTGGTAAGCATCTCGACAGCTTGTGTATCCATCTCTGTAATAGGAAAAGAAGCATGGTCAGTAGCAATACATGTGCGTGAAATCGTATGGATTCAAATCAAAAGATGTACCAGTAGGATCGAGGGAACTCAGACCTAGGTTGAACAAGATTTGTTCCTTTAGAAGGTTGGAAAGAAGAGGAGCTTAGTACATTTTAAGTTTATTGGAGGAATCAAGATCGGCTCCGTCTAAGCTAGGAGCTTGGCAAACTGACTCTCTAATATAACCCCAAAGGAGGAAGACCAAATGGTAAGGTCGGACAATGTACAAAGAAGTACATTTTCTTTCAGTTATGAATGGAAGAAGGGGCACCTTTCAATAACCCTTCTTACCAACCTGGGGTGAAAAGTACCACCAATCCTTCATGAAAGGATGGCGCTTGAAGGTGTAAAATTTCCTAAAAAGTGAAACAATTGGCTAGACCTCGACCAATCGATAGAGGAAGAGCAATCCTATGACGAATCGAAAGGAGTTCAGTATGATAGATGTGAAGGAGATGTTTAAAAATTGAACGAGGATGACTACAAAAGGGGGCAATGGGAGCCTAATTCCAGCATGCAAAGTTTCTAAGTATAAACAAAATCAGCCAGTCGGAGGGGAGCTAACTCAGTCGTCAGAGCTAGGGAGTTCAAGATCGTATTTTGGGGGGATTCCATATTAGATTCAGATTAGAGAAAGATTGTCTGGGGTAAGAATAGACAGGATGGTGTTTGGAGCGAAAGACGAGCGGAACATGTTCCTATGTTCTACCTTGACCAGGGGTGAAGGATCAAAGAAGGTTGGTCCAGATGATCCCCATGAACTGATGGAGTGGGAGATTTTGGAAGACATTTGGATCGAGATTAAACCCCAAGAAAACCCCCAAAAAATAAGGAAAAATGCAAGGCAAAGGTTGCTACCAAAAAATCAGGAAGGCAAGAGGCTAGAAATGAAAAGCATGAATAACCTAAGAGAAGGGTTAGGAGACTGGCCTAAGCTATCTGGAGAAAATGAAAGGATGATGGATGCGATGAGAACCAATTGAAAGGGTGTTTGGAGCTTAGGAAGGTGAGATAGAAGGCTAAAACCCTTGGGAAGAAGACGAACGGGGGCTGAAGGAAGGAGAAGACTCGGGCAGGAATGACTTCCAGGCGATGGGGGAAGACCTTAAATAGCCAGCAGTAATTCGAGGCAGTTATGATCATGGATCAACTTCGATCGATCAGCGTGAGCCGCATGTCCCACTCGTCATGACAGAAAAATGATGGCGGGTGGAGTCTTTATGGTGCCACACCTGGGGTAGAGTTTTGGTGGGAGAAATGAAGGACTATCTTTTCGAACTCATTTAAGATTTGAAAAGTTTTGGTGCTAGTGTGGTAAATGCCAAAATGTCTCGTTCCGACAAGGTGGGAGCTTGGGAAGGAACTTCGACAATCATCTTTTTACTTCCTTTCTTCGAATCTCAAACTCGAAAGTAGGGAGACTATTGCTGGGGGTAAACGTCGCTCCCGTCGAAGTTCAGTTTGGTGCTCGGTCAGGTGTAACTCATGGTCATTGGAGAGCTTCAATCGCAAATTCTTTTAGAACTACTTTTGGACTCCTTCAGCAGCCGAATTTCTTCCGAACTCCTTTAGTAGCCAAACTCCTTTCGAACTCCTCCAGTAGCCGAACTTCTTTCAGACTTCTCCAATAGTCAAATTCCTTCTGAACTCCCCCAGCAGCTGAACTCCTTCCAGACTCCTTTAGCAACCGAACTCCTTTTGGACTCCACCCGATTGAACTCCTTCCAAACTTCTTCCAAACTCCTCCAGTAGCCGAACTCCTTCCAAACTCCTCTCAATCGAACTTTTCATAGTTATCTAGGAAGGTCTCCGCACGAACCCGATCCCACACGATATGGATCAACTCACCCACAAATCGCTTAAGAGGAGTTTGAGCTCCCTTGGTATTGATGTAACTCTAAGATTCAATGCCAACTGATGCCTACTCCTCCGAACTTCAACTATTAAATCTCAACGGACTGGCATGTTATGATAACAGATACTATCCTCCATAACAAACCCCATGTAGCCCCAAATGGCCCACTACCAAATGATTGCGGTGTTCACTATCAGTTTGTTACAAGCTCCAGACTATAAAAGGGATCCTCTAGATACATTTTCTTTGGGTTCTCTTCTCCTTCTCGATACTCTATAACTTTCTCTATTGAGCACTTCATTCCTATTGATCGAAAGAGCTGACTTATTCATCGGAGGGTCTTGCTAGAGCCATCCCTCTAGGCTTTGGATGAGACTTATCTTGTAGGTCACCGATGGTAACCTCATCTTCTTCGACTCCAGTGCTCCTCTGGTGAGGACCATATTTTGCACCAACACCTATTAGTGAGAAATGTGGTGATCGCTGGAGGAGCGCTGGAGTTAAAGAAGATGAGATCACCATTGATGACCTGCAAGACAAATCTCATCCAGAGCCTGAGGAGGGTGGCTTCAATAAGACCCTCCAATGATCAAGTTAGTTCTTTCGACCAAGAAAAATGGAGTACTCAATAGCAAAAGTTGTAGAGTATCGAGAAGGAGAAAAATGCCCGAAGAAAATGTATCTGGAGGATCCCTTTTATAGATGGAGCCTGTAACAAACTGATAGCGACAGTCGTAACTATTAGGTGGTGGGCCACTCGGGACCATGTGAAGTTTGTTACGAGGGGTAGTGTCTATTATCATGGTGTGCCAGTCCATTGGAATTTAATAGTCAAAGTTCGGAGTAGCAGGCATCAGTTGGTGATGAATCTTTGAGTTACATCAATACCAAAGGAGTTCAAACTCCTCTTAGACAGTCTGTGGATGAGTTGATTCATGTTGTGTGTGGAGCCGAGTTCATGCGGAGACCTTCCTGGGTGACTGTGGGAAGTTCGACTGCTAGAGGAGTCTGAAAGAAGTTTGGCTACTGAAGAAATCTAGAAGAAGTTTGACTGCTGGAGGAATTCGAAAGGAGTTCGACTGCTAGAGGACTCCGTAAGAAGTTCGACTACTGAAGAAATCTAGAAGGTATTCGACTGCTGGATGAATCCGAAAGGAGTTTGACTGCTGGAGGACTCTAAAAGTAGTTCGACTGCTAGAGAAATCTGGAAGGAGTTTAGCTGGTGGTGTTAGATATGTGTGCCCTAGAAGCCAAAATTAGCTGACACTTGTTATACACTTCTAAGGATAAAATTATAATTTTGACTCTAAATAATAAAATAAATTATTTTTTATCAAAATGTGTATTTAGTATCTGTGATACATCCCTTGAGTTAATGGTAGTGATAGTTCTTATTTTCAAGAGTTGAAAATTTAAGACATGAATTTTCATTATTAACTCATAAAATGCTCCTGACCATAGGATCATCATGAGGATGGTGATTGATCTGAAAGGTTGGTGTATGATAGCTTCTTTATAGTAGATGAGTCTTGAGTCTATGGTGTAGAGACATCAGAGCGAGAGTACAGATACTCGTTAGAGAATGAGGGCACTGAGTGTGACCATCTCGAGCAGTCATTAGGAAGTCTACCTTCTCGTTGATGACTAATTCGAAGCTACAGTTGTGTGTCTGATTCTTTGACTTGAGGTGCATCGGCAGTTCACCTTAAGGGTGTTATAGTTTGACTATACCATGACTCGGTCTTCTAGCCATTCGGAACCCTGAGGTGTATGTTGGCTATAGCATGTTCATTATAGGAATTGGATTGCACCAATAAGGAATCTATCTACCTCGGTAGATGAGGAGTAGCCCTATGATGATCATGAGAATCAAGTTCATAAGCTCATAGCCATGGCATAGTAAAATAATAGAAAGAGTTTCTATTAAGGTTTTCACATTGGATTTGAATCGAATGATTAATCATATGATGGATATTAGGGTTTGATGAGATTTCCTTAACCCCAATCCTATCGGGGCTCAAGATAGAAGAACTTAATCACACAGGTAACTATATTAAGAGATTCATTTTTAGTTCTGATGGGTTGCCACCATATGCCGCTAGATGTCACTGATGGATTTTGAGAGCAATTAGAATGACTTTGATGATCAATCATACTAGTTGTCTGAATCAAAAAGGTTTTGATCCATTGGAAGGTGTTTCGATGATATCGATGATAGAGATCGTGAGATATCTCATTACCATATGGAACTGAATCTAACTGGATGATACAAACAAGCATTTTGATCTGGATATCATCAATTGGACTAACCCAATTCAACTGATTTGAATTAGATTCAATTTGGTTCAAGAAAATCGTGCTAGCACATGATTGAGCCTAATGTTCTTCTTTAATTACCATTAAATTTTATCTCAACTGAGCCAAATGTGACTGGGCTCACTTAGGTACCTTTACTTGATCTAACTGGTGCTTGTTGAGATCAAAAAAGGATTGTCTTAATTTATGACATGAATTTGAGACAACACTTGCCATTTTCCATCACCTGCTAAATTCTGTTTCAAATATTTGGTCAAACGTTGATCTTTGATACTTAGACATCTGTCCATGTGTCATGCCATTAGAGGAGAGAATTTTTGGACCAATCCACCTACTAAAAAGTAGATGGATAAGGGATGCATGCCTAGGGAGGCATGCGCCTATGGATAAAGCGTCTGGAGTCCCATACAGATGGGACTCTAGTTGCTTCGGAGATTCTACTTGGATGGTGCCTAGAAGACTGCTTTGATCCAGTCTTGGCACCATCTAAGGATGATTCAGAGGAGCTCTCATCTGATTGGATCAGATGATATCATCCCATCAATCAGATTTAGATCTGATTGAACAGAAAGCCATGATTGGTTGGGATGAAGTGGCATTGCATGGTGCAATAGGATCTATAAAAACCCTGTCTATGCCAAGATCAAAGATACTTGACCTATTGCCCATGCCACTAGGCTGCCCCTCTTTCTCCTCCATGCCACCTTTAGGTGTTCTCTCTTCTAACCATGTGCAAGAATTTTTGGGCACAAGTTTAGTGCGATCCAAGCAAGAGAGAGGTGACAGGAAAAGGAAGAAGGTAGTACTACTGCAAGAGACAACTCATATCTTCGAAAGGAGTTTTGAAGATCTTCAAAATCAGATCCAGATCTGATTTATGAAGAAATAATAAAGAAAGAGAAGATCTTTAGATCCTACCTGAGTGGATATCAGTAGAGGTCAGGCACTTGAATGGCTAGATCCAGAACCTCAGTCAGACATCAGGATCATCTTAGGATAATCAGATTACCCGCAACAAGATAAAATTTAATTAGATTTAATTTATTTTTTATTTTATTTTATTTTATTTTATTTTATTAGATTAATAATATCAAATCTAGAAAGTCTCAGATCTAATCTGGATCTAAGAGAAAATTTTTTGAAATATCTCTCTTGATCCAATCAGATCTGAACGAACGTTATCCAAAAAACTAGATTTTTTTTTTCAACTGGTAACAGAGCCAGGTTGCATTTTCTATTAGATCTGATTTTATTTTAATTTTAATATGATAATTTGATGATTTTAGATGTCACATTAGATCTTATTAGATCTAAAGTTAGAAATTAAAAAAATTAAATAATTTAGATCTAAGTTGTACAAGATACATGACTAGTTGTAGAATAGAATTATTCTATGTATGGTCTAGCATGATCATAATTTAATTTTATTAGTTATGATTTTTAGATTTATTTATTTACTACTTTTTGATGTTATAAATATTATAATAAGATCTAAAAAATAAAAAATAAAGTTATTTAATTTTTGCTCATATGAGATATGATGAATGCATATTTAGATCAGTTGTAGAATAGTTATACATAATGTTAGATATATGTGCCCTAGAAGCTAGAATTGGCTTACACTTGTAATATACTTCTAGGGGCAAAATTATAATTTTAACTATAATCAATAAAATGGATTATTTTCTATCACATATATGTATTTAGTGTCTGTGATACATCCTTTGAGTTAATGGTAATGATAATTCATATTTTCAAGAGTTGAAAATTTAAGACATGAATAATCATTATTAACTCATAAAATGCTCCCGACCATAGGATCATCATGAGGATGGTGATTGATCTGGAAGGTTGGTGTACAATCGCTTCTCTTTAGTAGATGAGTCTTGAGTCTATGGTGTGGAGACATCGGAGCGAGAGTATAGGTACTCGTTAGAGAACGAGGGCACTGAGCGTGACCACCTCGAGTAGTCATTAGGAAGTCTACCTTCTCGTCAATGACTGACTCGATGCTGCAGTGGTGTGTCTGGTTCTTTGACCTGAGGTGCATCGGTAGTTCACCTTGAGGGTGTTATAGTTTGACTACACCATTACTCGATCTCCTAGCCATTCGAAATCCTGAGGTGTATGTTGGCTATAGCATGTTCATTGTAGGAACTGGATAGCATCAAGATGGAATCTATCTACCTCGGTGGTAGAGGAGCAGCCCTATGATGATCATGAGAATCAAGTCCAGAAGCCCATGGCCATGGTAGAGTGAAATAATAGAAAGAGTTTCTATTTAGATTTTCACATCGGACTTGAATCGAATGATTACATCATATGACAGAAGACTAGGGTTTGACGAGTTCACCTTAACCCTAATCTGATCGGGGCTCAAGATAGAAGAACTTAATCACACAGGTAGCTGCACCAAGAGGTTCGCATTCAGCTCTGATGGGTTGCCACCATATACTGCTAGGTGTCACTGGTGGATTTTGGGAGCAATTAGAATGATTTAGATGATCGATCATTCTAGCTGTTCGAATCAGAAGAGTTCTGATCCATCGAAAGGAGTTTCGATGATGTCGATGATAGAGATCATGACATATCCCATTACCATACAGAACTGAACCTAACTGGGTCACACAAACAAGGGTTTGAATCTGGTGATTATCAATTGAACTGATCCAGTTCAATTGATCTGAATGACATTCAATTAGGTTCAAGAAAATCGTACTAGCACTCGATTGAACCTAACGTTCTTCTTTTACTATCATAAATAATTGTCTTGACTGAGCCAAAGGAGTTTGTGCTTGATTAGAGGCCTTCACTTGGTCTGACTGGAGCTTGTCTAGGTCAGAAAAGGGTTGTCTTATTTTGTAAGATAATACCTACCATTTTTGGTCACCTGCCATTTCTCGTCCTTTGATTTTGGCCAAAAATTGACCTTTGACTGGTCAAATGTTGACCATTGACACTTTGACTTTTGTCCATGTGTCATGCATCGATTGGAGAGCTGGTGGGGGCTTATCCTCCTGCCAGAAACTGGCAAGGAGGAGGGTGCACGCCAGATTGGAGAGCTGGTGGGGGCTTGTCCCCCTATCAGAAACTGGCAAGGAGGAGGGCGAACGCCACCCAGGAGTCCCTATAGGACAGGGACTCCATCTCCTTATTGGATTCTGATTAGACTCCTCCTAAGAACCAACTTTGACTGATCTTACGTGCCATCTAAAGATGAATTCAAGGGACTCTATTCCCACTAATCAGATTTAGATCTAATTTCACAAAGGGTTGTGTTTGGTTGGAAAGAAGAGGAGTTGGATCATGCATAGTCTATAAATAAGATCCTGCGCCCAACTCAAGAGAGAAAAAATTTCCATGCCCCAAGACTGCCTCTCTCCTCCTCCATGCCAAGTCCATCATCTCCCTCTCCTCTCCATGCCCAAAATAGTTTGGGATCTCAGTTGGTGCAATCTAGGTGAGAGAAAGGCGACAGAAAGCTAGAAGGCTGCGCTGCTGCAAAGGACAACTGCTGATCTTCTTAAAGTTATTTTGAAGATCCTCCAAATCAGATTCAGACCTAATTTTTAAGATGTGATAGAGAAGAAGAGGATCTCTAGATCCAACCGAGTGGATACCGATAAAGAGGCTAGGCACTTTGCATGCTGATCCAGACCTTCCACTCTACAGGATCATCAACGGATAATAGGATTACCTACATCTAAGGTAAATTAAATTATGATTTAATTTATCTAATATTTTATTATTAATTATTATAAATAATAAAATTAATCTGAAATATCCTAGATCTATATTAGATCAAAGAAATTTTTTTTAAATATATCTCTTGATCCAATCAGATCTAACGAACCTGATCCAGAAAATCAGGATTTTCCTTCAACTGATATCAGCGCCAGGTTCTTAAAGTTTATAGATCTGATTTTAACTTTATTTTAATAAAAATAATAAGAAAATTTAGATGTCACATGAGATGTGATCAGATCTAAAATAAAATTAAAATTAAATGAATTTGGATCTAAGATTAGAAAATATGCATGACCAAGTTCTAAAAAGAATAGTTTCTATAGAATAGTCTTGCATGTTTCAAATTTAATTTGATTAAATTCATATTTTAGATTTATTTATTTATATTTTTTGATATTATAATTATTATAATAATATTTAAAAAATAATAAATAAAATTATTTAATTTTAACATCATATGAGATATGATTGATGCCATTCTAGACTTAGTTGTATGAATAGTTCTACATAGTTATCTAGATTAAG